>BROG01000111.1:1152500-1492171 GCA_030159075.1 Atrina japonica
AAACAACGTGTTGTGTGATATAGAGACTGCGAGTGTGTCTTTTGGCAAGAACAAGAATCATTCGGTTAAAACTTTCTTCTAAAATGAAGTATGAGCTGATTCACTCCCTTTGTTGTTTGCTGCATGTACTACGAAAATAATCCCCATATCGAAAACGTTGTAAAAACTTTTCTCCTTGTTTGCAATTCATGATATAACCGGTGATGTAATTCATTTGAGTTCACTAAGGTAAAAGAAAAGAGTAGCAGATTTATATATATATTTTTTGAGAAACAAATAATAGCTTTTGTGTATTTTACAGAAACCAGAGAGGGGATAACGTTCCTTTTCAGAACTACAAAGCATCTAGTTCAAAGTTAACAAAAACTTCTGTTCTTCGTGAAAGAGGTACGCTTAACACCTTTTATATAAGATAGCTAGCAACAGTATTATCATTATCAATTAAACAATGAACCAATCAATTAATACATCTGCTTTTTACTCTTATTTTGAACAGGGACACCCTATGTAGTCATTGTATTAGTTATTTTGAATTTCAAACATAGCGCCTGCAATACGAGTAACGTTGTTACTTTTTAAATCATTGGGCCTCTAAATATGTGGCCATGTTTGTTTTCACTGCCGTAAACAATTGGGTTAAGAATATTGCTCACGACGTACGGTCATGTGCGAATATAATGACACGGACGCAATGTTTATTCCTTTGTGGGCCTCCGTAGACGAGGGGGTTAGAACATCGCGCATTGAACCATGAAGTTTCTTGCTTCTGGTAAGTGCAGGTTCGAGCCTCGCTGGAATCTAAGCTGAATTTTGTGAGAAAGTTTGCCAGTTTACTTGCGGAAGGCCAATGGCCTCTTTCCGAGTTCATTGTAACCGGGTTCTCTCTTCCAACATTGAAAACTGATCGGCATTATATAACTGAAAACTAGTTGTTGTTGTTTGTGTTTAACGTGCCATTCAAGAATCTTTCACTCATATAGAGACATCCCCAAATGCCGGTGAAGGGCTTCAAATTTTGGCCTATGATTGGCACTTACGGCCATTTAGCAGTTAGGGTTATTTAACATGCAGACGCTTTCTGAGACAGGATTTACTATTCTATAATTTCATTTTTGATATTCTCAAATGCTAATACGTAACATATTTCTTGTTCAGGATATTTATAAGTAAACATATTTTAATTTTTGTTTTGCCAATACAATATATATGATGACATCAGATACCAACTCGGTTTAAAATTCTTATTACAGATTATGGAAATATCGGAAGAACGAATTGTTACGAGAGGTATATGATTATGAAAGTTTATCCTTAGTATTGACATTTTTATGCTTCAGGGATTTTTACGAAGAATTGATGAATTTTAATGTTAAAAGCAGCTTACAGGGAGATTTGATGTTCAATATTTAGTATGATAAATTATTTTGACAGGTTTCTTTAGTTTTGTTTTGTTTTATTATTATCACTTTATTGATACACTGATTCGAAATTTATTTTATATTAGAGATGGAACATATTACTAAATTGAATATTAAAAAAACTGCGGTATTTAGCACTTTAAATGACGTCATCATTACTATATTTCATTTACTCAGTAGCACTGATTTGGGTTCGTAATTGATCCGTTATTATTTTAGATTTTTTTGGTCTTCGATCATATGACTATCTATTTACTATGGGCATGGATACTTCCGGTTAGGTAATTTACATATAGAAGATACCAGAAATCAACATGTCACAATATTTCACGTTTTCTTAATTGTTCAGATATTTACACCAAATGGTTATTGATAAAACATTACTAACAACAATCCTTTGAGTTTCAGATATAACTTACTGCTTTTTGCGTATCCGTCACATCATAACCGTCTTGCGAATCAAAGACGTTTAAATCAAACTCTTTTACAAGTTAACACAAGTAAGTCGACTCGTGCTTGCTATTAGGTCGGCAAGGTTTAAGATTTCTTAAAGAAAAGACACCAAAATCTGACACTTTCCACACTCGGAAATGTGGTCTACCAACATTTTATTTCTTCACCAAAGCGAGTGCACAAAGACCGGAAATCACTATGCCTATAAAAAGGTGATGCTGCGCATAAATAATCCGGAACCACAACGGATTACGTACAAATCCGAAGTGCTATTGCTTAGTTGTAGATTTAGCTGTTAACACTTGGCCTATCCCTACTCTGTTTTAATTTACCACGGATTAAACGCGGTGTTAGGAGTTGCATAGATCTCAATATCGCCCGATTGCACTTCTGGATACTCAAGATGACTATTCATTGCTTTTGTATACTGTGTTTTAGACCTTCTCATTGTTTACAATTTGTTTTATAGTGATTATTGATTATTTCTCCCCGTCAGTTAGCAATCAATCCAGTTCAGATCAACACGGGAACTGTGAATGATATTTTTGTTCAAGTGAAAATTACTAAAAATTGTGTAAAAAGTATTAAAGACACGTCAAAATATCTTGGTGAAAAGGAACTGTTGAATATATTTTTTTCAGTACGAAAAAAATGTCAGTTTTTATATTCCAGAAAACGATTAACGAATTACTTGTCACGTTATTTATAAGGCTTAAATTTGACATGCGGAAAACATTTTCATTGCAGTGCTTTCTACAGCGCAGCCTATGACGACGATGAATTTGAGGACGAAGATTTGTACGAAAATCAATTTGCCCCAGGCTTTGATATGAACAGAAGAAAAGTCAGGAATACTTAAATCAGAATAGGAATACAATGCAAAAGAACATTAACCGACGCGTCATGATTTTTCCGGCAATGAAATGCTGATTCAGTGTAACACAAATATATAGTAGTTTACTTTTGTATATGCCTGTACATGTGCATATATGTAAATAGAAAGATTCAAAAAGGAAAGAAAAAACGAAAGTTAGGAAAACGAGAGAGAAACATAGTAAGAAGAAAAAAAGGAAGAAAAAAGAAAGAAAAAAGGAAGGACGGAGTTATGATTACTATGTAATATTATACAAGCGTATGTGAATGTTATGACGATACTTAAGCGATGGAAATGATCGTCAAGAGCAATGTTTCTTTAATTATTATTTCAATGTCTAATTTTCATGGATGTGTCTTTGCGTATATCAAAAATTAAAATGCTTGATTTCATACAATACATCAAAATGTCACAATATTTCATTTCTGGTATAGAGTTCAGACGTTGACCTCAATTTGTTTTTGACATAAATGGACTATTGATAATAATCTGACCTTCAGATATAACGGCGTTTTATCTCTTGGTCAACTTAAAGGCACATACCGGAAATTTCTAAGCATAACAAAGCTGAATCGGTTAATGAAAAATCCGGATCCAAAAACGGATAACGTAAGAACTCGAAAATGATCTATTCCTTGAAAATCCAGTAATTATCGCGATGCACATTATGTATGAAACTACAGTAGATCTTTGCGTGAAGACAATATCTGAAACTGCCGTAGATGTTTACGTGAAGACAATATCTGAAACTGTCGTAGGTGTTTACGTGAAGATAATATCTGAAACCGTCGTAGATCTTTGTTTTGAGATAATATCTGAAACTGTTGTAGGTGTTTACTTGAAGATAATATCTGAAACTGTCGTAGATCTTTGTTTGGAGATAATATCTGAAACTGTTGTAGGTGTTTACGTGGAGACAATATCAGAAACTGCCGTATGTGTTTACGTGAGACAATATCTGAAACGGCCGTAGGTGTTTATGTGAAGACAATATCTGAAACTGTTATAGATCTTTGTTTGGAGATAATATCTGAAACTGTTTTATGTGTTTACGTGAAGATAATATCTGAAACTGTTGTAGGTGTTTACATAAAGACAATATCTGAAACTGCCGTAGGTGTTTACGTGAAGACAATATCTGAAACTGTCGTAGGTGTTTACGTGAAGACACTATCTGAAACTGTGGTAGGTGTTTACGTGAAGACAATATCTGAAACTGTCGTAGGTGTTTACGTGAAACAATATCTGAAACTGTTGTAGTTGTTTACGTGAAGACAATATCTGAAACTGCCGTAGGTGTTTACGTGAAGACAATATCTGAAACTGTCGTAGGTGTTTACGTGAAGACAATATCTGAAACTGCCGTAGGTGTTTACGTGAAGATAATATCTGAAACTTCGTAAGTGCTTACGTTTGCTTTCTATTACAGCTGTTTATGCTTATAGTTTATGGTGTTTTGTCGTATTTACTTTATATTGTATAGATACTTACTTGATGCTTATTAGTTAATTACTTTAAGAATTTTGTTGTTATTCTGATCTCTGAGGATTTGATTCTTGTCTATTGTGGAAATTCATATACCTGGTATATCCCATCACAACGTATCAACAAAGTATGCATTAATCTTGACAAAAACAGGAAATACTTCCGGTAAATTAGTAGTATCACTTTCAATTTTCTATTACAAATTAGCCGAAACGTCGAGAATCAAATATTTGTATAACCAAGGAGATTTTAGTTTGAATAACCTTAAGCAAAAATCATAGTACATGTTTGTCTAGAAATCCATGGTATGGTAACGCACACGTGTCATAAAACTTATAAAAACTGCCTTTGATCAGACCGATAAAATGGATCAAATTCGTATTTTTCTCACAGCTTTTTTTTTTATTTGTGTTATTAAATCACTTTGCTGCATTTTGTTATTCTTTAATTACTTTTATACTATTTACGATATTGTAGAAACATCCCAGCACTGAGGGAAAAACCTGTACAGAAAACAATCGATTAATGTACACAAAAAAACCGTAATTTCTATTCAAAGTCTAGACTTGTATGATGAAAAGAATCCCTCATGAGTTACAATAGCATGTCATATTTATTATATAGAGTTCCATATATTGAAATGACAATCAAAAATAAAGTTTGTCAAATATTATATTACTTGTTGAATATTCGTTATAATATATGAGTTTACATAAACAAATACTATAGCTAAGCATTATCTCTTTCATCGTTAATCTTCAGGGGTGCGTATTATCAAGAACTTGTACGGATATTATCTATGGTTTTTTTACCCAAAACATTTTCTTTCCTTTTTACTACTTAGTTTAATATACAATGACAAAAAATAGATACTCACAGGTACATAACTTCTTAAATGCCTTTATATTTTGTAAAAATTGCTTGAGAAACCCAGGTTTGGCACTTTTTCAATTGCACGTGATTAACTCAACCTTACTATTTGTATTTGAATACCACACTGGACCTGACCTTATTTTCACAAAATATTTACGAATATGTCTTTTATGCTTAACTGCAAAACATAATTACAACAACACTTAATAAGTCATAAATAAAGTGACTTCATGGTAATGAAGGGAGGTAACTCTTTGTTTTATATTAACATTAATTACACTACTAAAATGTGTTTTTGTTTTGTGACAATCTCACACAATGTCATTATACATTTCATGAAATCACAGTGTTAGTATTTACGGACTTGACTTTCAAATGAAAATTTAAAGGAATAAACGAAAATGCTGAATATCACTAAATACTTGTTTTTGTTGTTGTTTTTACTTAAATGTAATAAATCACACAAAAAGCAGAAAATGTTCCCATTAAACGTACACTCGAGAGAGTTATCGTTCGTTTTGTTATATAATATAATTACAGCTCCCTCAAATTACAATGCATAAGTACATCTACGGATATCTACTGAGCTTTTTGTTTTGCGAGTGGTATTAAGTTAAAGGTCACCAATATACCATACGATTAAATATAAAAGCATTCAGTTTCTCGTACCATACAGATTGAAATAGCAAAAATAGCAAACTATTCAGGTTTATTTTCCATCTGAAATTAAATTTAATATTCTCCTAAGTTACAGGTACAGCGCCATCGTATTTGTATAAATACATCATACAGTAGGTAGGTACTTACACAAATCTATACGGGGTCATTTTATTTGGCATGTAATAAAATAAGAGCACATTTACTCACCAGGCTTCTGTTATATACCATGTATTAGTTTGTTTGTTGTTGTTC
Source organism: Atrina japonica (assembly GCA_030159075.1). NCBI lineage: Eukaryota > Metazoa > Mollusca > Bivalvia > Pterioida > Pinnidae > Atrina > Atrina japonica. The sequence continues at coordinate 1,158,516 of BROG01000111.1, forward strand.
AACGTCCCACTCAAGAATCTTTCACTCATATGGAGACGTCACCATATGCCGGTGAAGGGCTTCAAATTTTGGCCTATGTTCGGCTCTTACGGCCATTGAGCAGTGAGGGTTCTTTAACGTACCAACACCTACTGTGACATGGGACCTCGGTTTTTACTCTCTCTCATTCGAAAGACAGGAAACCAACCTGCCACCGGTTGGACTCGAACTCACGACCTTACGATCAAGAGATGAGCACGCTACTGACTGAACCAGGCCGGCTCTCATGTTATATTACTAGCCCGATGTCCTTAATATGATGTCAATGTTCGCTATTTAAACCCTGTGTATTAAAATATAGAAATTTTTGGTTATTTCCATTGTGTGAAATCACCTTCTTTGATGATGTAAAACTGAAATATGTTTTCAATATATTTCAAATTTTAAAAGAAAACCTTGATGGACTGTCGACTAACAAATGGCTGATACATTTTAACAACAGTAGTTCACTATATGAAACAACAGACAAAAACACAAAGTTATATGACATTTTATTCATTTGCTGGTAGAAATTGATTTTAAAAGTACCCTGGGTAGTATGATAATCCACATAAAAATTAGATATATGTAACACGTACCTGAGCGCATGATATGGGTTTGATATTTCACAAAACATTGAGATCAAAACACAGTGGTTGTCAAGAAAAAATTAGAATGCATTTTCCTTTTTATTCAATGTACATTATCAGAAATAATGAACAACCAGAATTTGATTTTGTTGTTATCACAAATGTACCACACAAAAAGGATAGAAATTATAAATCTCAAATTAAAATAAAATCGATTATCAATACTTAAAGGTGATTCTTTAAAATTGTTCTTATATTCTATTAATGTTATGTTATATTTATTAGCAAATAGAATATCTTCCATTGCATCAATCGAATTTTTTGTTTGAAGTTTTTATGCTACACTCGCCAGTCTTAAATGTACGTGGAGGGAAACCAGTTACACTGTAGAAGGTAAGTATGAATAAACTGGCAACTTTCATACAAATCAATCTAGGTTCTAGTGGGACTAATTCATGATTTAAGGTGCACTATTCTAACCACATGATCACGGGGGGGGGGGTGTCCCGGGGCCAGTTACACTAAAGGTCATAACTTTACGTGTGTACGTAAATATAGACTTACGTCTAAAATGAGTTTCACTACACATAAACATACGTCTGAGTCTACGCCTGCTCCAAACTACTGCTTTCACACATAACTTAGTGTACGTTAAGGAGTAAGCATTGGTTTATGGCCTTTTGTGAAGCTGAAGCAATGTACACGTAAATAACATCGTAAATCCAGTTACGTCTACGTTTGTGAGCAAAGTTACGACCTTTAGTGAAACTTGCCCCTGTATCGTTTTAAAACAGAATCCGAAACTAAGACAAATGTGGGTGCAAAAGAGCTATTGTATCTAACACGCATCAAGAGCTCTCATTACTATAAAAACCCAATAAATCGTCGAATTATATTTGTGATATTTAAATTTTTTTAAATCTAGGTTATTTATATTAAGCTTATCAAATTATTACCAGAAAAAAAAACAATATGTTCAAACGAATCTAAATTTTCGTACAATTCAAGTAATAAATGTGAATGATTGGTCATTTGATAAAACAACTTTATCAGTTGTTCTTTCCTGGGCAAACGTTATGTGTAGGAAATTCCTTCGTCTTGACTAATGCACACTCCATTCCAATTATACTGTTCAAATGTCATTTTTAACGACCCTAATGAATTTAAACTCAGTCATCAAAATGTGTTGAAATGACGAAAGTTTAATGAATAGGTAATTAACTTATGACTCATTCTACGCATTTTCGTTGACTTTTCATTCAACTACGTAATAAAACATTCATTAATGTTTCATTTAAAGTCTCAAATAAAACTTGGTCACAGAAACTGAAAAGCAATTCAGTGGATGCCATTTTCTAGTCCCAGTCTCTTTTTGATGTATCGTATCATAAGGTTCTGTGGTCTCTCCTGCCATTTTTTAAGTTTAGATATGTCACCCGATATGAAATCTTCTTCCAGTCTGTTAAGCAATGTAACACACACAACTGCCCCTGCAAAATATAAGATAAGATATTTTAGGACTATGTATAGCTCTTATTTGATATTGTACATCAATTACAAGAAGTAAAAGTAGATAAAAATCGAAATAATTTCTTTTTTGTTTTAGTAAACACAGCTAATGACCCTTTATTTAGTTGACATTTTTGTATTTTTGTTTTATTTTGTCTTTTTTATCAATTGAGTAAATAAATTTTACTGCTTCACTACTTTATATCCATCGTCCCTGCTCTGTCCATATCATAAACATATTACCAGTTACAGTCTTGCAAAAACGGGTCAAAACAAGTGCTCAAGACAATCGTTTCTCTCAATAAGATAATTCAATATTTTAAAATTAATAGCTGTATTCCTAAACCTAGACAAGCCACTTTTAAAAGATGACTATCTTAGTTATAAGTATGGTTTGCATCTGACGTCCAGCAGGTAATTTGTTAAGTGGTAAAGTATTCTAGATTTACTCATCAAGGTTTGGTAGTTTAACAACTAGACTGGTCTCCTCACGGTAATCACGGATCTCTGTAATGACAATGATTGTTGCACACCACACTCAACAATTGTTCAATTAAATGGTGGCAGCCAATTTTTAATGGTGGAGGAGAGAACCCGGTTACAATGTACCCGGGGAAGATACAACCGTCCTTCTAAAAGTAAACTGGCAAACATTCTCACAAAACCAGCTTAGGTTCCAGTGGGTCTCAAACCTGCGCTGACCAATAGTGAGAGACCTCGTGGTTCAAAGCTTGATGCTCTATCCATTCGGCCATGCAGGCCCCCTGTAATGACAAACCTAGGAGAAAATCATACAAATTAAAATATAAAATGACATTTAATTACCTTTAATACCAGCATGATGACAAATGGCCAGGAAGCCAAGAGATTCCATTTCTATGTTACACACCCCCTCATTTTTTATTTTTGTCAAGAATTTCATTTTCTCTTCTTCAGTGTAATTGCAAAATGCGCCATCTAGTCTAGCTTGACCTGTGTATACATTTACAAAAATGTCAAGACAATCAAATAAGGATATAAATACAAAAATAATATGAAATATCTGAATTTCCTCTCACAGATTGAACATGTATTTGTAAATGTTGGACGTTAAGTTATTTTGGGTGAATCTTTACCTTACTAACGTTTTTCTTGGTACATTGTAGTTGGTATCTTGTCCTTACAACAAATATATATTTATATCATTGTCTTATACAAAATACGAGACAATGACGTTACTACTATACAATCACCTTATTTCGATATATGACCTAATTATTATAATATAATGACCTTATTTTGATATAATGACCTTGTTTGTAATTACTATTTACATATATATATATATATATATATATATATATATATATATATATAATAGAAAATATAAAAAAATCTAATATATTGAATTAATTGTTTGCTAGTCATTACTGAATCATATACAGTGATTTTGATCAGGATTTTAGATTTTAAATATAATTTCACATTGACTGGGGGGCCTTCGACGTGTGTGACCGGTCGTAAGAGTTTGATTACACCTTTCTGACATCTGATCACATTTCTGTATTTACCAGAGCCATTTCTCATCTTCACTACTCTGTACGGACTTTTGTCAAAACTGTGGACATAAAATGTAAGTTCACCTTCATAAAAATCATCAGTACAAAGTGTTGTTCCTCTAACAGTCTTGAATTCATCATCGTCATATGCGCACAACAGAAGATTTTCTACAAGATGTTGGTCAACAATGGCTGGCCGCCGTGTTTCTGTTCCAAGTACCGCCTAAAAGAACATGGGTACATAACATTCCTTAATATTTCCTGATTTCATAACTTTTATTGGTTTTGCTAAATCATGTTTCTGTTACGTAATGTATTAAAAAGTGTGTAAGAAGGTTTCATATTTCGAAATACAATATCTGAAGAATATGATGCTTTCATGAGGAGGATATACATTAAATTTTATCTGAATTAGATACTTTGTTTAAATAACTAGATTGTATACATACCCAAGTTATAACGCCACCTTTCGTTTTTTTTTATTTTGGCGGTATTTCGGGTTTGGCATTATGATGAAGTTTACTCATTAAGTCATCGAAATCATTATAATCTATTTATAGTCCGTACATATGTAAAAGTTTAAGTACTAGACACTGAATGTATGTACATGGTTTACATTTTATTTACCTACATCTAAAATACATTCACAAACAATCTAATATACATCCCATTAATATTTAAGGATAATAAATTTTAAAAGTAAATGTTCTGGACAGTCACATTCTATAACTTGTAAAATATACATTTCCTCATTTTTTAAAAGGTCGGTAATTCGCAACTGTTTAATTTGCACTCATTGAATGAGATCGCAGGGTACTCTCATGTATTTGACTTGTTTTAGTTATGACACTTTCGTCTAAATTTTGTAAACCCTCCAGATATCGAACCGAAAAACCACCGAGGAACGAAAAAAAGAAAAACCGGAAAAACACGCACCGCTAACGGTACGACAACGGCCATTACCGTTTGGGCCTCAATCTATTATACAGAGTTGTCGGTCCTTGCACTCCAAATGATTCGGAATGCAAGGACCGACAACTCTATGTAAAAGATTTGGGGTGTGTGTAAATGTCAGAGTAGGAGCCGAGGTGAATGGTCGTCATCATCATAACACCCAAATTCAGGGATCATCACTGCGAAGAGATTCGATGATAAAATCATCCTTGCTTGTTTCAAAATTGTCCCAATGCTTGTCACTGTTTACATATTCATGAACAAGAAGGCAAAAACCATCATCTAAATCAGGACGCACATGGTCAAACATTGACTAAATTTCATCACTAATGGTTTTTGCCACAGTATTGAAAAATAATCTGATAACTCAAAATGTGTACATTTTGGATGCCTTGTATTGTAATTAACGATGTCTCTCTTTTCAGCAAGTGTTAAAATTGTCCGTTTGCGAGGTATTTCCATTTTCAAGTTTATATTCACACTGTACACGGTACCCTATTTACATCTCTATCAAACACCGAACAATTAACTCTAAATCTCTGTTTAACGATGTTTATCTAACACGAATTATAGACTTGTACTTAACAGTATTTACTTTTGTATACATACACCTGGTTACTTACCTGGTCCGGCGATACGGTCGAGTCATTTTACATGCATAAATGAAAATGGGGGGACGGATGGCGGTGTGCGGGTTTCGGTGTTATAACGGGGAATTACATCGGAGGAAATCCGTTCTTTAAGAAATAACGGCGTTATGCGGGTTTGGTGTTATAACGGCGACGTTATAGCGGGGGTGAACTGTATATTTTACATTGTTCTAAGATTAAAATAGACATCATTCAAGTGAAAAGTATAGGTAATACTTGTTCTGATAAAACCATAAAACAAACCATTTAAACGTGTTTTAATACCATACAAAACTTATTAAATATTATGAACGATATCAAAGTTATAATTTTACAAAAAAAAAGTGCAAAACCAATGCTCAAGACGATCTGTATCTATTTACGGGAAAATTAAATTCATCATATAGTTTTTTTAATTTCATCGCATATAGAAATACCAATTGGTGAAAAAGAGCTACTGATACCGTCTCGAAAGATTCTTGACATTTGTATTAAATACTCTTACACGCAGAAAAATATCGAAACATGGGATTTTACAATTTGATGTTACTAAATTTGTTTGATTTGATGTGGTTATATTGAACTGATCGAGTAATTACAAAAACGTAAGTTTTACATGTTGATACTACATGTTGATCATATTGACTCTACATATTGGACACGTTGACTCTACACGATGAATATTTGAATCTACATGTTGAACATGTTGACTTCACGTTGACCATGTTAACAATACGCGTTGAACATGTTGACTATACACGTTTAATATCTTATCTTACACATTGGCTACAAGTTGAACATGTTTACTCTTCATGCAAAATTATGTGAATGAATACAATTAACACATTGATTACCAGTTTGTAGTATGGTTCAAGCTGTCCATTTACTGCTCTGTCAGTGACAACCACTGTTCCAGGTTCAAGACCTAGAATAAAGATAAAAACATCAACAGCTGATTACCAGGACCCTAGAAAGATATAATTTTAGACTTACGGCCAAATCTAAATCGTGAATTTTTATTTCCAGTGTGTGATATATTCTCTATCATTAGACAAATTATTATAGTACTTCCTACGAGTGCTTCTAGAGCAGGCTTGGCTCAGTCGATAGCGCGCTCGACTCTTGATCGCGAGGTCGTGAGTTTTGAGTCCAATCAGCCGCAGGTCGGATTCCTGTCCTTTGGATGAGAAAGTGAAAACCGAGGTTCCGTGTCACAGTAGGTGTCGGCATGTTAAAGAACCCTCACCACTCAATGGCCGCAAGCGCCGAGCATAGGCCAAACTTTGAAGCCCTTCACCGGCATTTGTGACGTCTCCATATGAGTGAAAGATTATTATACATTATTACAACCAACAAAAAATCGACTGCTTCTAACTAAATGACAAATAACATTGAACAATAGTATATGGATTTCACATTCATTTGTACACATATGGCGCATAGCTACATAGTATTTCACATTGTTATAACTTGGAAGATAATGAATTGATGATAAAAAATATATAACGTTTGCTGTCAATATTGTATCAAGACATCGAGTCAGTTTGACCGAACTAAGGAGCAGTGATATTCAAAGGATAACGTCAAGGGTCAAGGTCCATGTTAAAATGGAGGTCAATCAGATGTCATCATGTTCTATTATGACATGAAGCTACAATGTGATATAATCCGATTCCCGTAATTTGGCGGGGCAAAGTAAACTTTTGATTATCATACGGATGGTTCTATTGACTTTTCGGTTATGACAAGCTTCTTGGGAAAAACATTTTATTCCTTACCGGACGATTGTAGGAGTTGTGACATATAAGAGAGATTACTTATACCAGTGTAATTTTAATGTTTTTTTTTTTTTTGCTTAATTACCTATAATTTAACTCATGCAGGTAAAAAATTGAAAATCATGTGAAATAATTTTCTGAAATGTTAATTGTATTACCTACCGATCCCTCCACACGTTCCTATACGGAAGAATTCCACATCTGTACATCCAGCATAGTATACCAACTTCACAATTTCGTTGAAGACAACTGATAAAGATGGTATCCCAATACCATGCTGGAAAGCAACAAATACATTTTAAATACAAAGTAGGGGACGTTTCACATATCTCTCTCTCTCTCTCTCCACTCACACACATACACGCTTCTTAGTGTTTATAGTATAATCTATCACCACAAAATGATATTGCAATAGTCATACGCAGTAACTGTCTTCCGCATCTAGACTAGTAACAAAATAATTAGCCTTGGTTTTAAAACCACGCAAACTAGAGTTTTAATACGACATACTCTAGAAAATCAGCGTTAGAGCCCCTTACATATATAAACACTAAAATAAAAGTACTAGAAAGGCTGACAAAGCCATTCATTGTTTATCTGTAAATGACATTTTCCGGTTTAAGTTTGGTAAATAATGATAGCGGGAAGTAAGGATTATTTTCACGAAATTACTACTTTAGGAGACTGCATAAATCTATCTAAATGTACTTCTTAAGAATCTAACTCTGCAGTTCTTCCGAGGGTTTAGTTTTAAAACCTACACATTAATCGCTTGCACAAATAAAAATAACTTATATAAATAAGATAATGAGAGATAATTTGTCTCTAGATGTTTGTGTTTATTTTTCTATTTTATAATCTCAAAACCCGTCTATCAGCGGACACTAAAGAGAGGAAAAAAACTTGGAATGGCCTAATGAAAGCGCTTGCGTCTTTTAGATTCGCGTGTCGCCAAAAATGTGCTTACGCTGACAGATAGAACTGGTCCCACTTTATGAAGAGAATATCTATCTGTTCCTTTTGCATAATTCAGTGGTTTGTCGCCATCAAGCTCGTGGTCGTCGATACACAGTTCTCGGGCGACGAGACTCGAGAAATGTTCCATACGCGAGGGCTGGCCTCCAAAACATACAAATTTCACGTCACCAAACAATGCACGTAGGTCATTCTTTTTTGTGTCCAAACCTATGTGGTACAAATGGTCTACATCTAAACATTTCAGTTTTAGGTGATTTTCTGGGATCACTGTTGAATTCCTGAAATTAAGAAAACATAAACGAGTTCAATACAGATATTTAAATCGTGTGTGTGTAGATCTCTCTCTCTGCACGTATGTATGTATGTATGTATGTATGCATGTATGTATATATGTATGTATGCATGAGTGTGTATGTATGCATGAGTGTGTATGTATGTGTTTCTTTGTGTGTATGTATGTATGTATGAATGTATGCAAAATCATATTAAAATTTAGGAATCTGAATTTTCATATTTACAGTATTTCCAGACTCATGGATATTGACAAAATCGACTTGATACTTAATTACTGAAATGACAAGGCCTCTTTAACCGAGCGTTTTAAATTTTTAACTGTAGAGGAGAGATCCCGGTAACAATGTACCCAGGAAGAGACCACAGGCCCTAAACATTTTTAAAACTGGCAAACTCTCTCAGAAAATCAGCTTAAGTTAAATTGGGAGTCGAATCAACGCTGAGCTCTTTTTCATCCATGTTTCTATAAAATTCTGGATGCATTGTCTTTAAAACAATACAGTGACCGAAAAAACTGTAAGAATAATATTCTATCAAGAATGGTAAGTATAATTCTATGGAATTCGGTCAAACAGAGCCTTTGAATAAATTATTGACTTAACAGCAAATGTTCCATAGTTATTAATGGATGGTCATTTTATCCGGGATATTATTGATTTTCGGTTCGGACATGAAATATTTCTATAGCACTATTTGCATAGTTTATTTGCCTTCAAACCTATGGTCAATCAACATACTAGAATAACCATGTATACAACAGTAATATAATGAGTATATACAATAGTGACAAATGAATGAAATAGAAATAGATAATAATGAAATAGATAATAATAATAATCAAGTGAGTGAAAGTAAATGGATGTCAGTACTGCATAAAATACAGAAATTTGACATTATAAACTTTTCATTGCAGAGATCTTTAGTATCGTTGCATTTATAAGATATTTTGCCAAAACTCACTTACATTTGTTCTTGCTTAGCTGACATTAATTGACTTTATTTATAAATAAAGTCACATTCCAGGGATGTTATTGTAATTTTCTGGACGTTATTGTAATTTTTGACACTTACATTAGAAAACCACTCCTAACCGACGAAAATGACAAAAAAATAAATAAATGAAAAAAATAGAAAAATTCGATGAATTAATGGAATTATTAGGGGGATACCGTATGAATTCTTAAATGTACCCTGGTAAACAAACTAATTTAATTTACCATGGTAAACGAGTGATATAAAGGGTGTGCTCAATTCAACGCGAGAGTACTGTTCCGGTACAGACTCAGAACAATCGAATGTACCAGGGCAGGAAGTAGTTATTTCAAAGATGTCGATAAAATTTAAATAATTCAAGTAAGTTTATGGCTAAATTGTTTGACCAGAACAGTATTCCAGAGCATTTGATTGGTGTTCCATTTGTCTGGATTGTCTTGGACAGTGAAATGAACAAGCTCAGTAGAGGTCACCACGTGACCAGCAACCCCTTCCCATTTATAAAGAGATCACTATATTAGTTGTTTTCCGCGATTAATTAACTAATTAGTTGGAATAGGACTTTGAAAATACGACGAAAGTTCACACAAATACGCATTAAGAGAGTAAGTTTATTTATGAACATTACTCCCCGGAATATGGCTTTAAACATTAACGGATTTAAATAATTATTTCAAAGATGTCGATAAAATTTAAATAATTCAAGTAAGTTTATGGCTAAATTGTTTGACCAGAACAGTATTCCAGAGCATTTGATTGGTGTTCCATTTGTCTGGATTGTCTTGGACAGTGAAATGAACAAGCTCAGTAGAGGTCACCACGTGACCAGCAACCCCTTCCCATTTATAAAGAGATCACTATATTAGTTGTTTTCCGCGATTAATTAACTAATTAGTTGGAAGTAAGTTTATTTATGAACATTACTCCCCGGAATATGGCTTTAAACATTAACGGATTTAAATAATGATAAATTTTATACACGACGCGCAAAATGCCCAAATCTTTCAACTATGACGTCATAATTAAATGGCCCGTCATACGTTTGTGTGATTATGACATCACAATCGAATGACGTAAAAAAAGCACATGAACAGCCATGTGACAGACATTTGGCGATAGGTCAATTGCAATATACAAGTAGTGGACAAAGTGAAATGAAATTATACTCGATTTCGATGGCGTTAATGGAACAACAAAGGCATATTTTATGTTCAAGAGGCGTGTTTACCAGATACAATAGATAATTTCAGTCAGAATATTAAATGCAGACATTCTGAATTTTACATAAATATGAGTCGAGTAATGATTTCCTGAGAAGGAATTTGTAACATAAACGCATCATATACGTATCTATACAAACGCTTTCAGGATGATCGTGAATAGCTTTGTATAATGTCAGAATAAAATGTAAAAAGATAAAAACTTTATTGTTTGGAACAAATTGCTGCAACCAAAGGCGTAGTTAAGCAACAGAATCTCGAAATTTATCCTTGGTAACCAATTGTCAGACTAAGTATTCTGTCATCTCTAGGTTACCAAGAGGGTATACGTCTTTGGATATTTTAAACATTAGTACTTTTATGGTCAAGCAGCAAAAACATTGGGTTTAGAATCACAAATATCGATGTTGAAGTCGAGTCCTCTATTAATTATGTAAGAAAGTTTGTTGCCTCAAAAACAAGGGATCCCAGGGAGATCTTGGTGCCCATCATGGAATGCGCTATGTCTGATCTATGACAGACTGTTCTTTTCTCTTCTTTTCTCTTATTTTGTGTCTCAACATTGAATTTGAACTGAAATCCATATTTCTGTGAAATACTTTTTTCACAAGATTATAGCGAAACTGAACATGAACTGAACATACATTTTATGAGGGAATGGAATTCAACATGGCCGACAGTTGTCCATCTTGGATTTTTGATCTCTCTGAAAATGCAATATGCACATCTAGAAAAGATTCCTTCAGTACATTCTGAGAAATACATACTTCCATTGTCAAAATCCAAGATAGCCACCCCGTCAGTCATGTTGGAGTCCAATCTCTCTGAAAATATTATATGCACAACTAGACCTCACGGGAAACATTCATGTCAAATTTCAAGGAAATTCCTCCAGTCCTTTCTGAGAAATAGCAATAACAATCTTCCTATTGTCAAAATCCAAGATGGCTGCCTGTCAGCCATACTGGATTCCAATCTCTCTGAAAATGCAATATGTACAACTAGATCTTAAGGGGAACCTTCATGTCAAATTTTAGTGAGATCCCATCAGTCCTTTCTGAGAAATAGCGGTAAAACATCCTTTGGTCAAAATCCAAGATGGCCGCCTGTCGGCCATGTTGGATTCCAATCTCTCTGAAAATGTAATATGCTAGACCTCAAGAGGAACCTTCATGTGAAATTTCAAGGAGATCCCTTTAGTATAAATATTTTATCATGTAATTTTACTTGCGAAGTCTCGTTAAACTAAAGGATAAATGAATTTCGTTTGATATTTACCGTATTGAATCGGGCGTATAAACTCAATTCTCGCAGAACATACGACATTTAAAATATCCGTAAATTTCGGTTGACTGCACGCGCGTATTTGTAGAGAGCTCGAAAAACGGAATATTATGGTTTTGCAACCACAGCAAATATCACAGGAAAAATTGAAACTAGGTTAACCAGATTCCAGTACATGTACTTATATTTCCTACTTTTTTGACAGTGCAAATTGATTGATAACAGCCCTTTGAAATCTGGTTCAGTGGGGCATATGTAAGCGCTAATATGGATTTGAAGTTTTCTCAGAGAAGAACTATAAATTATATTCAGAAAAGATTGTTTTTGCAGGTTTCTGTTGCCTGTTTCTACGTCTCTATGGATATCTGATAGGCTTAGCCGTGTATGTCAGAAACAGATTGCATATACAGTGATGTCTGATAACGATCTGTATAGTTGTATGTTTCTATTATCAATGACGTAATCAACTGTATGTACGTGCTGGAGCAGAAACTGATAGTATAAATGAAATAAACATTCAATACAAAATATTAATATAGGCACATGTATTATAAAATACTAGATTTATCAATATACATTTATACTGAATATTCTTATATCTTCAAAAACACAGGGAAAATAATGTTAACATCACGAGGAACGGACACAGTTACTGAAGGTAATATACAGTAAGAATGGGACAACATACATACATTTAATCCATCATCATTCCCATTATCTCTCTGATTCATTGTTCGTATTCGACTACCATTTGATTCTAGGGGTGGGGGTTGCCAAGTCAGATAATATTTGTTTCATAGTCGCAGGACAGAATATTTATTTTCAAACTGACCAGACATACATTGTTTTAGTAGATTTGGTAAATTCAGATCACAAATATAATATCTTTATTTGAATTACACTACTTGTGTGATGGGTAGGATTTAACTCATTAAAGCATTAACAATACCAAGTGAGTGAACGTCGACATGTAGATTGTCCATTATCATGTGTTCAAATTTGCATTTTACGCCACACTCAAAATATTTTCATTCATGTGGTGGTGGTAGTCACATTTAAGTGGTGGGGAGAACCCGGTTACATTGTAAACGGGAAGAGACCACTGACTTTCCGCAAGTTAACTAGCAAACTTTATCACAAAATCAGTTTAGGTCCGGGTAGGACTTGAGCCCGCGCTGCCAAGAGTTGAGAAGTTCAAAGCTCTAACCGCTATGTCATGGTGGCTCCGTCATACTTTGGTACCGCAACTGATGTCTAATCGATGCTTTCTAGCTCTATGATTTGACAGTGTTGATCTTTTTGTGGTGGATTTGCCTTAAGGAGTGGCATCTCCTTTCCTCTCTTCTTTCTCGAGCTGCCTAACTTGACAAATGCCAACGCAACAGACAATTCTAACCGAAATCACTGAACCATAAAATGTAGGTCGCTAAGACTAACCATTCCCTGATATCTCTATTTTTTCAGGTGCGGTACATCCCAAACTCCAGGTTGGTACCATTCTGCAGTGCCTATATTTTTACTTCTATCGAGAAAATTTAACAAAAGTCAGTCAACCGTGAGACGTAGGGTACGTAGACTACACGCCTGAAGAATTTAAACGTTCTGGTTACAGGAAAAATACGCATATATGCCAGGGAATAACCTTGTACTCATCTGCATTGCTAAAAAAATTCTCTAAACCAACAATAATTTTGGTCATGTGTCCACCGTCCTTTTGACCCTGATTTTGCAGATATGACCTTCAACAACATATATCATGCCAATGTATAAACAAAATGAAGTTATGACCTGCACAAGAATGTTGGTCATGTGAGCACCTTGTCTGCGTTATAGATACAATCTTGGGTTTAAAAGTATGACATATCCTTGGGTTATAGACAACAATTTAAAGATTTTGTTGTTTGGTTGTATTGTTGTTTAACGTTCCACTCAAGAATAACTCATATGGAGACGTCACCAATGCCGGTGAAGGGCTTCAAAGTTTGGCCTATACTCGGCGCCTACGGCCATTGAGCAGTGAGGGTTCTTTAACCTGTCGACACCTACTGTGACACGGGACCTCGATTTATATTGTCTCATCCAAAGAACAGGAATCCGACAAGCCATCGGTTGGACTCGAACTCACGATCAAGAGTTGAGCGCACTACCAACTGAGCCAGGCAGGCTCCAACAATTTAAGAAATAACAAAATAATTATATACTTTTTTTCAAGGTAACATGAAGAAGTAGTGGTACGGATTCATGTGCAGATTAACGTACACGCATATTGTTATATTGTTTGAGGTATTTTTTCTACGTTAATCAGTACGCTGGGCATGCCTGACTATGCATACGTTTGATACATGATACAAGGTACACTCCCAACATACAAGATGTGATAGCTTTCTGATAAATGGCGCATGTTCGCTATCTCACGAAAGACTGATATAAATATGAGATAAATGAATCGAGCTTATCAAGATTCTCATTTTTTTCCACGCACCTTACGTTTGATCTTTTTTCTTTGAGTTTCATTGCTATGTTAACAAATTTGCTATCCCTAGAAATCGGATAACAAAATAACCTCTAGATCTAGTTTGACATACTACTAGTAAATTGCACTGTGAAATTGTATATAATAAGGACGTGGAAATGCATATTTCATGTTATATTTACTGTTGATAAAAATTGAAAATTGATTTTTTTTTTCGAATCAGTTTCGTATGTAGTAAACCAAAATATTCGGAGCATTTTGACGAGTGAAATGTTATTAGTTTTGTTTGAATTTTTGTACTGCTTTGGATTGAAGTGTTGAATTAATCACATGACTTTAAGTGTGTCATCGCAATCACCCACTTGACTTAATTAACAGTTGTCGCTGTAGTGACACATAGGAAGCAATTTCTTACATATGTGCCATAACACGTATTTTTTCAGAGCCGGCCTGGTTCAGTCGGTAGTGCGCTCGACTCTTGACCTTGAGGTCGTGAGTTCGAGTCCATCCGGCGGCAGGTTAGTTTCCCGTCCTTCGGATGAGACAGTAAAAATCGAGGTCCCGTGTAACAATAGGCGTCGGCACTTTAAAGAACCCTCACTGCTCAATGGCCGTAAGTGTCGAGCATAGGCCAAAATTTGAAGCCCTTCACTGGCATTTGGTGACGTCTCCATATGAGTAAAATATTCTTGAGTGGGACGCTCAACAACAATAAACAAACAGACAAACGCATTTTTCAAGAGAAATATCACATATCAATAACGCAAATGAGATCAGTGTTTCAACGAAATCATTGGTTATAAGAACCTGTGAGAACAAAAGGAATTTGGGGCAATCTATCTTTTGCAATACTTTCACCTAACTGCTTGCGTTGGGCCAATTGCTTCGACGGAAAAGCAGAAGGGCCCAAAGTAACGAGTCCCTGAAATAAGAAGCCAAACAGAGGTCCCGCGTTAATATATGCATTGCACAAATCTTGAAAATTGACTCAAGTCTGAGAATATTCTCAATTTGGCCTTCTCAGCCAATCAGATTTCAGGATTGACCAGGGGTTATGTACTATTTGTATAATTCCAGGACCTGGTCGATATTTTGTGTCAAATAATACAACGGTAATTTTTAAGCAGTACACAATCAACCAATGTTATAAATCTTTACACATAATAATAATGAATGATATTTTGTTTACATTATCTTAGTCTCAAACATCCACTTGCAGTTGTTGCTCAGCGTGAGGTTCCAGGTTTGATACCCGCTTATTCCATTTTTCAGTTATGTGCAGTTATTGTTCTATTGCTGTGCTAAAAAGGTAAGTATGACATATATCATTAGTATAGACCTCGCTGCACTTACATAACCTATATGACCACTATCCATTCTGTAGTTATAAAGCAAAACATTATTTCCTATGGACGCCTTATTGGTTAATATTTGCGGCACTTCGCGAAGCGCTAGTAAAATCTCCATATAACTGGCGGTAAAACCTTGATGGGTCTTGGAACAAGAACAATTAGGCAAGTAAACACATCAAAATAATTTACAGTTAAAGTCAACATCTATAGTATTACTGATTATAACCCATCAATTATACTCCGATATATTGATCTCGGCCAAGTACAATATACGGTCACATCTGTGATCTGTATTCAATGTATTTGAATGTGGGATTTTGTAATGACCTTCACGGCTTACAAAACTCGTTCAAGTTTAAGATTTCGTCAACATGAAAATCTCACAGGCGAAAATATTTACCACAGCTGGTCATTGTTAAGACCGGAAACGTATATTAATATATTCCGCCGAAATTAGGCACTCGGAAAGAAGTCGGATCAAGTCCTTCTGAAATAATAAACATCTCGGAATAAAGGCTCTAAAGTTTACCTTGGATGCGTTTGTTAAATCATATTTATGCACTCGAGTCTCCTTGCCACATACAAGGAGAAACATTCTCGTGTGACCTTTGGTCAATGTGTTTGTGGTGATTCGCAACATTAAATACGAACTCGAAAGATTGTGCAGGACTCCCGTATTTTTGATTTGTGGAAATTTTAGGTAAAATGATATCTTTTATAATTCATAGTGCTAGCGTTATTATAAACATTATAAATTATGTAGATATAAAGAAAAACAATCTTTTTACTAAGGACGCCATATTGAAATTTGGTAAATTCCACATCGTGCGTCTGACAAATTACCAACGATAACTATACTCAACGAGTGAATTTTTTAGATACATCACGGCACATTATTGATTATCATATAATTTGAGATTCAGCGATACATCACGGGTATATCATTGTATAATAATATGATTTTTGATACATCGATGGTACATTATTGAATAATTGGAGATACGGCAATGCATCGCGGGTACATTATATTTATTTTTAGATAAAACGATACATCGCCGGAACATTATTGAATAATTATATATTTTGATATCATTGATACATCGTGGGTACATTATTTTATAATCATATACTCTGATATCAATGACACATCGCGGGTACATTATTTTATAATCATATACTCTGATATCAATGACACATCGCGGGTACATTATTTTATAATCATATACTCTGATATCAATGACACATCGCGGGTACAATATTTTATAATCATATACTCTGATATCAATGACACATCGCGGGTACATTATTTTATAATCATATACTCTGATATCAATGATACATCGTGGGTACATTATTTTATAATCATATACTCTGATATCAATGACACATGGCGAGTACATTGTTGTATACTTTAAAATATAATGATACAACACAGTACATTGTTGTATAATTTGAGATACATCGCGGGTACATGATTGTATAATTTGAGATACAACGATACATCGCGGTACAGGATTGTACAATCATACATTTTGATATCAATCATAATACATAATTCAATAATATGAGATACAGAAATGCACCGCGGGTACATTATCAATACTTTAAGATACAACGATACATCGCGAATACATAATTGTATAAATATATATTTTGATATTAGTGATACATCGTGGGTACATTATTGTATACGTTGAGATACAACGATTCATCGTGGGTACATTATTGTATAATCATATATTTTGATATCAACGATAAACCACAGTACATTGTCGAATAATTTGATAAATTGCAATAAATAACAGTACATTATTAATATAATCTACACCTACCTTGGGGTATGGCAAAGGAATCTCAGTCTGAGGGTAAAATTCTTGAATGACAAACTCGTGGGTTTCTCATTCAAGTATCTTATCCCAAATTGACTCTAAATTTCGCTGCATGCCAAACACTTTGCATGGGTACATTCATTATATAATCTAGTGCCATGTATTTCAAAGTACCGTAAATCGAACCCTGGACATTTCGCGTGCGAACCTAGCGCTCTTAATGTTTATTGCACAGTGTGAGAAAATTACATATATTAACTCACAACACCGAATTAAACCCAACCATTGTCATTAATATAATCAATGAGTTTGACATTACATGATGTAATGTCAAACTTCTTGACTCCGCGATATTACTTTTTACTGACCCATTCACCCCTTAAGACACATTTGGACTGGTTTAAGTCATTGATTTACAGAATAGTTCATTGTTTTTCAGGGTTAATCATTTGGTAGCCCATTATATTGAATTTACAGATCAATACTTATAAATATTATTTTTCTCATAATCATTCTTGTACAAAAATGTCAACGGTACCTTTATTGACGCATTATGAAAAAAGAAAAAAAAGTTTGTGAAACCATTGTTATCGGCGAACAGACTAAAAATCATAACATTTTTCGTTTTTGGTGGCAGGAAACTGAAAAGAAACTGATGACATCGAATATGTTACATGAATTCCACAACACTCCATCAGAAATTAATTCCATGTGTCATTCCAATGTACATGTCAGAACCGTAAAAATATTATCTTATCAGTTTCTGTTGAAATTGATTACGACAAGAAATCGGTTTTACATTAACTGTGGGCGTCGTCTACTTAACTTGTTCTGATTGGTTAATATAACAACACACGCGGCTATGTCCAGAATGCAGCTCAGCATCAACGAGGTTCCAAACAGGGATTTTGTTTATATTCAATTTGCACTTTCCATTCACACATTCGTTTACATAATACAGAGATGTTATGAAAGCTATTCAGGCATAATTATAAAGCTGTCAAAAGGTGAAATGTGTCATGTATATTCACATCATCTGGCAATGTATCGAGAAGTCTTAAATTAAATAATACTTGCTGCAGAACTTAAATTACAAGTAAAAATTTAAATGAAAGCCTTCTTATAAAAACAACAAAGATTTTGAACATAGAGAAATTGACAAAAAAAAAATACATGTGTATGCTTCCTTCAAGACTTAATTCGATAGCGTTATTTGCATTTCTTACGCGCGGACATTGAAAAGCACGATGTCTACTTAACGGTCAATATGACCAACATAACGTCTGTAACATGCTCAGA
This sequence comes from Atrina japonica, assembly GCA_030159075.1. Lineage (NCBI taxonomy): Eukaryota > Metazoa > Mollusca > Bivalvia > Pterioida > Pinnidae > Atrina > Atrina japonica. The sequence goes on from BROG01000111.1 coordinate 1,177,254, forward strand.
TAGTGCTGTTTCCATGTCAGTTCGCCAATTAAGACTTCACTGCATGTTTCATTAAATCCTGAAATATAGAGCTTATTTCCAGATAATTCGTTTACCGGATTTAAGACAGTATTCATTGCAGTTTCACTTTTTCGTGTTACGAAATATAAATGTAAAGAATTGTACTTACTGTGCAGACTCCATTGAACATCGAGTGTAATGCAGTAGTGTTAATCCTAGTACCAGGTAGCTTTATAGGTCGAGTCAATTGAGGCACCCGGTGGGATGCTTTAGCGATTATGCTAATCTTTGGAGGTACGGATGAAATTAAGATCGATTTCCTTTAACTAAAAAATAAGTTTCAACTGTACATTCAGGTAGTGTTTATAAGCATGGCTGTTTATTTACTGTTAAATTGGTTAAATGAACTACTGAATCTTAAGGCTAATGATAATCAAATAAATGTTTCAATTCTGTCAGTTTTAAAGATAAAAAAAGTATATAACTGGAGAAGTATACCAACAAATTCATAGTAAAAATAATATAATATATATAATAAAAGAGATAGATACTTTTGATCATTTGGGGAGATAAAGGTAATTAATAGGGTTTTTAATTGTCTGAATAGGTCAATAATTTGTGTATCATTTGTAACATCTGTAGTGCTAGACTTATGTCAATGAAATGTACTTTTAGTTCACAGACGTGTTTGGCTTATGAAAATACAACGACCGCCGTGCACGTGTACTTAACTCGCTCTATCGTTGTGTTCTTTAACTAAAAAAAATGACGTAAACTCCGAATATATACAATGGTCGTTTAGTAAAATTGGTTACTTTCAATTATATGGTGGTGGCCAGTGTTTACTGGTGAGAGAGCGAACCGGTAACAATGTACTCGGGAAGAGACCACCGGTCTTCCGAAAGTAGGTTACACTGGCAAACTTTCTCACAAAAATCAACTTAAAAACAAAAACAAAACAAACAAAAAACTGCGATGCTCTTACCGCTCGGCCACGGAGGTATCTCGTTAAAACGCGAAAGTATCTCGTTAAAACGCGTTAGTAGTTATCTCGTTAAAACGCAATTAATCATCTCGTTTAAATGCGTTAGTTAGATATACGATATAAATAACGCGTTTTAACGAGATACTACCGCGTTTTAACGAGATAACTACCGCGTTTTAACGATAAAATTAACGCGTCAAAACGACAGATTTTATTTTTCTTTGCAGAGTGACCCTGATAGGCTACCGTAGCACACAACATGTATACGCTAATTAATTTTTCGATAAAATCACTTTTAATTGCTGCAGTTCGTTAAAAAAAGATAAAAAGATGAAAAATAAAATTTCGACAATCTGGTCGTGTGGATGGATTTCTAGGCCTGAATTTGTGCACCAATGCATAGAAATCTACATACATAACGGTAATGTAAATTGATTTCCCGAATTTGTGCACGGCGTTACCGTGAAATCGATGCAGCTAAATCTTGAAATCCACAGACGGCCCAAAGGAAATGGGGAGGAGGGAGTGTCTGCTTCTGCCGTGAAACACAGGCGCGTTCACCGATATCCTACTGGACCAAAACAACATCCAATTATCTCGAATAATCAAGAGGCTGTATTTTACCTGTAGTATTTCAAAGACGTTTTGAATGCCGATATACAACCTGTGCAGATAGTGCAGCAATACATGTAAGAAAATATTGTGGAATTGAAATAAAACAAAAAGGATTACGCCACAGGTATCATTTCACTTTCATTCCTACTTATCTTTATTTATCATCATGACATAATTGCAACATGATTACAACATCATCTGAGTGTGTCCATCAATGTGTGCCCACATATATTTTCTTTTCAATATTTTATGATATATTAGCGTGGGCTTGCTGAGTAGCTGACGCAATTTCAAGTGCTATCATAACTTTATATCATATTATTCACTTTCATATTACAAATTGTTTGCTGCACTTATCAATTTCAGTTCACCGTCTGTCTGTTCGTGTTTGCGTTTTTTGTTTTTTGTTTGCCAGATCGGCATAGGGATGGATCCAGGGTGGGGCAAAATAGGTCTCAGGGGGGTACCCCTGTTTGGAAATTTTTCTCCTCCAGAAATGCTGCATGGGTTAAAAATAAACTACATGCATTTGAGTGATTCAGTTGTTAATTTCATAAAAATCTGACAATACATTTTTAACGTCTCTTCAGACTTTCATTTTTTACAAAACCATGACGTCTCTCACTTCTGGTCAGGGCAGGTTCGAGTTCTGCTGGGATCTAAGCTGATTTTTGTGAGAAAGTTTGCCAGATTACGTGCGGAAGGTCGATGGTCTTTTCCCGGGTGCAATTTTAACCGGGTTCTCTTTTCCATCAATAAAACTGGCAGGGTGCCCACTTCCTATAAATTCCTATAAATTCCTATAAATCTGGCATTTCCTATATTTTTCCTATATCTTGTCAAAATTCCTATAAATTCCTATATTTTCATAAATTCTCAGGTCAATAATGCGAAAGTGTACCAAATTTCAAGAAATATTGGTATCATCTGCATAGATATAGTTTCTAATATACAAAACGCATGTATTTTTCTGTAAATTACTGTTTTCTGTGTGGGGGTTTTGATTAATATTGTTTTTTTTTCCTGTTAAGTAATACATGTATATCAAGATATTTTTGTTTTTCATCAATGTAAAATGTACATGTATGACATGTTAATGCTTCTGTGGAACAAACCAGAACACTCTATTGTTTGGTTGGTATACACCATGGAAGCTAGATTAATATATATATACATACAGATATAAAAAAAAATCCCTTTCTGTCAGGAAACATTGAAGAGATTCTGCTACTTGTTGTACAAAAAAGTACATCTTATTTAGTGTGTTTAAATTATTTATCATTTTGTATATTATCAATTTACATGATAACATGTAAGTATGCAAAAACTAGGTACTGGTAAGTATTGTGTAAATTAGATGAGAGTTTTTGTAGATATATAATGGGGATAATATGCATTATTCGCCTTGCTTATAATCTACTCTGAATATTTGTTGAAGTAGTGTATCATCAGAATGTTGTAGAACTGCAAGTAAAAGCTGAGAGTATGCCTGTATGTCACCTGCAGTGTGGGGGGCAAGGGATAAACTTTGTGCATTTGTCTATTTTTCAGGTCATTCCTTCAAATGTCACACTTTCACATGAATCATAGACCTTCACTTCTTACATGTATGTCTAGTATTTACAGTCAGTTTAATTCTAGGAACTGCTGATAGTATCATATATGAGTCAGATGACCATTCACTATAGCCAAGGTCTTTGCAGGTGACATATGGTCTTTGATTTCATTCAGTTTACTTGTAAATTTGTCTTCCAGGTGAAAATTGCTAGGTAGGTGAATAATGCCAGGTGGAAACACTAAATTTCAGAGTTCGTGGTTGTCTGCTGTTGACTGCAATGGGCAGACTGTTAGGGATTGGTGTAGGAGAGGGAAAGACGACTTTCATGCGTACTGCAGATTGTGTGACAACGACTTTCGTTGCAATAATTCAGGGAAGTCTCAGATTTTGCAACATGCAAGCGGAAAAGTTCATAAATCATTAGCAAGACCATCACAGGACCAACACCAAGCTAAATTAGTGTTTACTCCAAAGGAGTCTTCTTCACCAACCCCAGGTACATCTAAAGAACAAAAATCTGTATTACAACTTAGTGTTCACAGAAATGATCTTCTAAAGGCAGAGGGGATTTGGGCAGCCCAAGTTGCTGCTGCTAATTACAGTTTTAGATCTTGTGAGGGAATCCAGAAAACTTTCGCCGAAATGTTTCCAGACTCAAAAATTGCCAAAGACATTACCCTTGGCAGGACAAAGGTATCATACCTTCTGAGTGATGGGTTTGGTCCATATTTCAGATCAGAGTTGATATCAGACCTTTCAGCATCAGACAGTGATTTTTCTGTGCATTTTGATGAAACAACCCAGGCTCAAGTGAAAAAGCAAATGGACATCAGAATACGTTACTGGTCTTCACTCCATGATGAAGTATGGTGTAGGTTCTACACAGCATTGTTTTTTGGGCATGCAGAGGGTGTAAAAGTTGCGGATGCGATATTTTAATGCTCTCAAGGAAGACAAGGCACCTCTTGAGAACTTGGTAGCTCTTGGTATGGATGGTCCAAATGTTAATAAGACCATATTTAGGGAATTACAGTCACAACTTAAGACTGAAACATCACACCACAGTGGTCTTATAAACCTTGGAAGTTGTAATATCCATGTAGTGCACAACAGTTTTGGTAAGGGACTTGATGCATACGGAAAGAATACAGAGCAACTCTGCATGGATCTTTATCAACTGTTCAAGTACAGTGCGGCTCGAAGGGAAGACTACAAGGCTGTGCAGCTTGACATGGATGTTGAAACTCATCACTTTCAAAGGCACACTGAAGTTCGTTGGCTCTCACTTGGTCCTTCAATTTCAAGACTGCTGGAGCAGTGGGATTCCATCCTTCTGTTTGTAAAAGAATTAGGAAAGTATGAGAAGACAACACCCAAGAGCACAAATTTCAAGAGAATTCAGTTAGCTCTTTTGACTCATCCAGCAGAAACATTGCTAGAACTGTTGTTTTTAGATACAGTTTTTCCACTTTTCAGCAATTTCCTACTTGTCTTCCAAACTGAGGCACCCATGATTCATGTTTTGCATGACAGTATGAAGGATATGCTTTTCAAATTGATGAGCAGATTCATTAAACCTGATGCTATCAGTTCAAAAGATGGAGAAGGGTTGTGTAAGGTGGACTGTAAAGATGAGAAAAACCAGTTGTCAGATGATGAAATTGTTCTTGGGGATAAAGTGAGGGAGCAACTTACAAAACTGAAACCTGAACTTAGAAAGAGAGAATTGCTGTCCATGAGGTCATTTTTTATCAAGGCTACTGAATACATGAAGGAGAAACTACCACTTTCCAACAAACTACTGTACAGTTTGCGATGCCTCAATCCATCCAACAGATTGACTGATAAAGCAGAATCTGTAAAGCAGATTCAAGAACTGGCAAGGAAACTCCAGCCAAAGGCAGATTCAGTAGCTATCATTGATGAATGGAAATGTTATCTGGCTGATGACATAAGCTGTGAGATTGAAACCAGAAGGATAGATCACTACTGGAGTGATATTTTCAAACTCACTAATGCAACAGGTGACCCTAAATACAACATGTTAAAGAAAGTAGTAAAGACTGCTCTTATTTTACCACATGGGAATGCTGATGTCGAAAGGAGTTTGTCAGTTAATGTCAATGTAGTCACCAAAGAAAGATCACAGCTAGGTGAGTCAGTAATCAACGGAAATAAGGATGACAAAAGATGCTGTAAAGTTTCATGATCCAGAGCTTTGTAGGCCAGAACAAATTCCTTTCAATAGGGATGTATATGTGAGTTTGAAGAATGCACATTCAGTATATATGATTAGACTAGAGAGTGACAGGGAAAAGAAAGAAGAAAGAACAAGAAAGAGGAAATTACTAGAAGAAGAAGCAAAGAAAATAGAGGAGGAACGCCAGAAACTAGCTGCAAAGAGAAAACGAATAAGTACTAAGGAAAAAAGAGCTCATGGATGCAGAAAAGGAAGCTAAAGATAGTGCTACTGCAGCTGGAGAGTTAATAAAACAAGGCCAGGAGAATCTGGAAAATGTGCTTAAAGCCAAGGAAATAGACAGACAAAAACTGACTGTTGCACATATGATGATTGAAACAGCATCACAAAAGTCTGGTAAAGCTCTGGAGCAATTAGAGGAGATAAGAGGACAACAAAGAAAGCTTGAACTGGAGAAATCTTCATTGTTTGAAAAGTTTCAGAAGAAGGAAGAAAAAAGACAGAGAAAAGGAGGTAGAACAAGGTAAAGAGAAGAAGAAAAGAAAAGGGTAAAGGGAAGAAGTAAGATAAAGAGAAGGATAAAGTGCCTGATAAAACTTCAAATAGGAACTGAAAATTAAAGCTGATTCAGCAGGATCAAAGACTACAAAATAAATGCTGCCTTTTTCACTCAACCAATACATGTATATTTACATATTATGTATGTATGAGTATGTTTCTTGTTTAGGGAGAAACATCCCAGTTTTCATATTACATGTATTTGTTTTTACTCAATATATCTAGCAGGTGAAAACATTGTACACCAAAGAATTCTATGTATGTTAATAAATAAAGCAATAAAGTGGAGGACTGGGTGGCTGTAAGGGGTGGAGGAGGCCACATTGTCCCCAAAAAAAGACAAAATATACATGAAAAAAATCATTGAAGCACTCTAAAACACCTTAGTTAGATCAAAATATTTCAATAATTCCTATATTTTCCTATATTTTCTACAAATTATTCCTATATTTTTCCTATATTTTCTTGAAAAAATTCCTATATTCCTATATTTTTGACATCAAAAGTGAGTGGGCACCCTGAACTGGCCACCAAACTTCCCATTAAAATTAAACATTGATGAAGTTGATTATTTCAATTTGCGTTGATTGGAAACAAGGAACTGTAACCGCTTCAATTTTGTTTGTTTATTGCTGTTTAACGTCCCACTCAAGAATCTTTCACTCATATGGAGACGTCACCCAATGCTGGTGTAGGGCTTCAAATTTTGGCCTTTGATCAGCACTTACGGCCATGAGCAGTGAGGGTTTTTAACGTGCCGACACCTACAGTGACACGGTACCTCGGTTTTTACTGTCTCAGTCCGAAGGACAGAAAACCGACCTGCCGCCGGCTAGACTCGAACTCACGACCAAGAATCGAGCGCGCTACCGACTGAACCAGGCCAGCAGGCAGGCAGGCTGTTTAAGACCCTTATATACCGTTGCAGATTCAAAACTATTTCATGTTTTGCAAGCACCAATAAAGAAAAATTCCACGGCATTAATTATTAACATAGATTTTGAGAAAAAGATGTAAAAGCAGTGACTAATTTGAAGAAAAATTATATCTTTTAGTACTAGTAGTTCTAAGTTACGTTTTAAATTAAATATTTTTAATCTATCTTTCATATTTATGTAGATCGCTACCAATTTTATATATTATTTGTGATAAATTTGGTAATCATTTGCATTCCCGCGGGTATATTGCAACCGGTTTCTCCCTTCCATTACTTGAGAACTTGCAGCCACCATATGACTGAAAGTTAGTTGAGTTGTTGTTGCTGTATTGTTGTTGCTGTATTGTTGTTGTTGTATTGTTGTTTAACGACCCACTCAAGAATCTTTCACTCATATGGAGACGTCACCAAGACGCCCCTGAGGGTCTTCAAAATTTGGCCTTTGCTCAGCACTTATGGCCATTGAGCAGTAAGGGTTCTTTAACGTGCCGACACCTACTGTGACACGGGACCTCGGTTTTGACTGTCTCATCAGAAGGACAGGAAAAGCCAGCCGCCTCCGCCGAGGCTCGAACTCGCGACCCTCCGGTTGCGAATGGAGTAATCTACCGCGGAGCCACGATGGCTCTCAAAATTTGTTGAGAGTGGAGTAAAACAACATCCGTATTCTCCTCATTAAAATCTGGCATATTACTGAGAAATTGTTCAGTATTGCGTAAAACTCCAATAACCAAACAAACAGCCATCCCTATTAATGCCTTTAGAAATACAATATATAAAAGAGTCCTTGGCCCGGCACCATAAAATTTGAGAATTTACTCAAGTCTGAGAATTTTCTCAACTTTGTCTGCTCAGCCAAAGAGATTACAGGATTAGTCAAAGATGAATAAAATGTTTAGACTTAAGTAATTCTTAAGTTTTAAGGTGCCAGGCCCTGGGCCCCAAAGTTACCAAATTTACACAGCACTTTACAACTTTTATTGGATTATTTGACTTTATAAATTTTTGTAAAACTTTTGGGTTTGAGTGATTAGGAAACAAATTATTTTTGAGTCACACTTATCATTTTCCTGTAAAAAATAAATAAATAAGTTGAGTACGGTACTCAGACAATTTTTAAATATTTCTGAAGTTTTCTTTATGTGAGCAAGAATTTTGATAATTATTTACAATTGTATGCCGTCAATATACAAACATGTCCAGTTACAGAATAAATGATGCGTGATTTTACCTTTAAATCATGAAAAGTTAGTTAAGCTAGAGTTATTCGGTACTGAGTAAATTTGGGGACTTCGGGCCCTGGAACCAAATATTTTAATCACAGTGGCCTTACTTATGTATATACCCTTCGTGCCTATGAATACCTTGCTCGTCTGTGAATTCTTTAATTTGTAGCATCCGAATTATTTACATTTTCAACATTTAAATGTTCACTCACTAAACATTCTTTGAATCATCTTTACTTAGTCTGCGTCAAACAAACATACATGATGTTTATTGCCATGGTTTTACACCTAGACAGTATACAAGTTAATTTAAGAAAATAACACATTTCTACAGACATTATATACCAAATTATAATAGTTTACATCCATACATAAGTTGTTGTATTGTTGTTTAACGTCCCACTCACAATCAGAGGTGATTTAACGTGCGGCGTGACTACTCAAAGCCCTTGCCACACGCCGGAGCTACCCTTGTTTGGCATTACTCGCTAGCCCGGAGTATGACATGTTCGAACCCCCGATTTTTTTTCTCGATATTTCGGACCATTCCCTAAAAAATTTGAAAAAGTTTTGCCACTCTTTTTTTTTTTTTTTTTTGGGGGGGGGGTCCTCTCCAGTTCACGGATAGGGGTATTTTTCACTTTTTTCATAGTTTTGGCCTTTTTGAATCCATCCCACGTTCTTATTTATGTTCCGATATGCACCATTTTTGCACATAAGTTAGCTGAATTTCTTCTCTTAATAACTATGTAAAAATATTTTGGTTTCCCAATAACTGGCTCATTCCACACCTATAATCTACCCCTAATACCTATTTTGTCGAAAAAATATTGCATTTTATGCATGTTTTCTTTAGTTTCAAGAATTTCTGCCTATAACATACATATTCAAAAAGTATCCTTCAAAACCTTTCAAATCATATCAAGACTTCTGAAATATACCCAAAAAGTGACGATTTGACACTCGGTGAAAGTTCAAATATCTGGATGTAACTGCAAAATTGAAATATATCCTTCTTTCCAATTAACACAACTTTCTTATTAATGCTCTGATCTTGTTTATTTTTGTCCTAAATGTGGCTGTTTTACTGCCAATAACATTCATGTAAACATATTTTAGTTCTCTACACATAATTGGCTGTCTCAACACCTATAACCTACCTACTATTTAATCGGGAAAAATATCGCATTTTGCCGCTTATTTTTTTTACCATCAACTATTTCTGTTTGTAACATACATATTCAAATTATATACAAAAAGTACTTTCAAATCATATAAAGAAATTATTAATATGATAAAAATGTCAATTTGACGCTGGGTTGAAATATTAATTTCTCCATATATTTCCCTATTTGCTTTTTTCACCACGCTGAAATTGACACCGCGACTTTAAATTGGCTTAAATTAAAATAGTAATTAATAAATATCTTAGTTTATTCATTTCTCTTCAGATTTATAGTAGAATAATTGCATTTCTATGATAATTTAACCCCATTATTGGTTATTTCTGTATCCTACCCCCTTTATCTCTCAAAACTAATAATAGTGTTTTTGCTCAGAATTTTTTAAATCTTTAACTTTTTATAATTTATACAATTAAAATTTATCTGAAACTACCTTTCGAATCATGTATAGAAGATATAATTATCTTAATAATTGTCAATTTCACGCTCGGTTGAAACAATGAATTCTCCGTAAATTTTCCTTTTTTTCACCCTGATGATGTGACTCTGCGACTTAAAATTAGCTGAAATTAAAAATAGTATTGTAAAACTGTCTCAGGTAATTCATTCCTCTAAAGAATTATAGCAAAATAGGTGCATTTCTATAATAAATTACTCCGATATTTCTACCCCTTTATTTTTGAAAACTAATATCGCATTTTGCTCAGTAATTTCTAAATCTTTAATATCTATTTTTATGGGTTGTTATGTAATAACAACCTATTATGGGTTTACTTCGACTTTTCATCGAGGGCTATCCTGTTAGCAGTGAAGAGGTCATGGAGGTTGCATTCGCAAAGTATAGTCCAACTCAAGAATTCAACTTTTACAGAAAAGTCAAATATTTTGGTAAATAAAATTAAATCTAGTTTGAATAACCATTAAATGAAATACCACATGATTCTACTTACTTCTGCCTTTCGAAATTATACAATACGATTTGTAGTTAGTTACAACCGAACGTCATCGATCTATTTATAAATATGTAATTCCACTATATAAGATTCCAGTGATGTTGAGCCTAAGTATATTACTCCGCCATTCATCATACTGATATTGACAGTTAGCGAACTTCAAGCATACAGCGAAGTAAATAGAAATAATTACGTATCGCTGATACCAACATGAAGCTAAATCAATTTCTATGGAACTCTCAAGAATATGTATATTTTCTAGTCCCCATTGAAATATGAAAAAAAAAAGGAGAATAAAAAGAGGGATATCATCAAGTAGGATGTGCTTGTTATGCAAATGACAGCGTGAAAGTTACTGTCCATTTTGAAAACTATCAAATTAACGTGTTTGTCAACTAATCGCTATACATAACCTGTCTTAATGAGATTCCCGTGCATATTCCCTTTATGTATACACTCTATATGGTGACCAAATGCCTTACATAACCAGCGTCAGCTCAATTTCAGCGGACGGTCACTTGTATTGCTCTGTATTGATATCACAAAGGGAGGTAACTCGAACATTGAATGTTACAGTTATCAGTTCTCGTTTCCGCGGAAGTTGGGGAGAAATCGCCATGCCCATTGAGTGAAATTCGTAATAGATCGTTTTGCTACATTGCGACTTTAGACCCGAATTATGTTGATATAAAATTGTTTATTTAACAATAAACATGGGTAAAATGTCTGTTTCACCCTGTACAGTTATTTATATTAAAAGCGATATGAGCTGTCGTGAAAAAATCTAGTGGTTAAATAACAAATGCATGTGTATAATTGCAACAATCTTGCCAAACGTAACCCGTAATATCAGTTATTTTTTGTCCGCCATACTTTGAGTATTGCAAATAAACTTTCGGTAAATTTTTACGAAGATTACGAGTGACCCAATAAACAGTTGCTATTTGCCAGTTAATATACATTCTATTCTTATTACTTTGCGTTTTTTGCGTTAAATTTCGTTCATCATCATTTCATACTAAATCAGGCAAAGTTTGTCTTTTTAGTCGTTTCAAAACATTACGTTTCTGAAATTGTCGTTCGTGCCAGGTTATATCGGTGTGATCTGGACCCATTTTTAACTCGTCCGCATTAGCATTCTCGGCTTTATCATTTTTGACACATATGATCATGAACTGCCCAATCCACCGAACATGGCGGCACAATTGTAAAACATGAGGTACGCAAACTTTTAACAGTTATATTGTTTTGATTTTGTCAATGTCAGCATTCAGAGTAATTCCACATTTAAGATGGGAAAAATTCTTTTAGTGACCTGATATATTTATTCATCCGATTTTCTTCAGGTATTTAAAATAGCGTTGAAAAGCATATATTTTACATAATACATGCACTTTCCAATAAAAATTACGTCCTGTATTTTAAAAATAAATATAAAACACATAAAATCGGCTGACTTAAACGTAGTCCGATCGCGTAAAGGACCGATATCCCCTGACATAATTACGAAGTACATTTGATATGGTGAAAGTGTTTATCTGAAAAGTCATTGCATACGGAAATACAGCTGGGCTTTTTAAGGTACGGTAAAACTTAAATTCTAATAAAACAAATAACTTCGAAAAGAACATCTTTTACAACGTTTTACGTGTTTGATAATGTATTTGAACACACATTTTATCATATTCTCGACTATATGCCAGGGACAAAATTAATCATTCTGACAGCAAGATAGAGAACGTTGTTTGGTTGTTTATTTGGTAATAGCCCTAAATAGATTTGTTTACGTTCCATATTACAAGCCCTAAAATATGCTTTAAATCACAGCCATTTTTCGCTATGAAAAATTTATTTTACCTGTTCCCAGTGACATGTTTGGTTTAAATTTAAGCAGGCACCATAAATGCTCACGTTTTTTTTTAAATGAGTGTTAAAACACGACAGACAATATTTCATGTTGGTACGGAAGATACAACAAATAAAATTTAGAATGTTAATTTTGAATTAATTTAGAGGCTGGAAATTGAAGTTTTATTTTGGGGGTTGTTTTAAAGATATACATTTATTTGATTTATTTTCTTCTGATATATGTTAGATAGTAAGTAGTTTGAATCCCATGGCTACTCTGCCAAAATAACAACCCATTTCAGTACTTTGATTATATTGTACACAGTTAAAATCTACCTAAAACTAGCTTTCGAATCATGTATCATCATACTGAATGATCGTTCAAGAGAGTAGACGTGTTTTTGTAAGCTCAGGTAGATTTGGTTTTAAATTTAAGTTGCATTGTGTTTTCCAGGAGAGAGTTACTATGGGATTCATATTTTAGGGTTTTTCCTAGTTGACAGTGAATAGTTTTTTATAGTTTATTTTAGCCTGGTTAATCAGCATACAATATAAGTAGTTATAGGCAGCTCCATGACGTGCCATTTGAATTTTGCCGCCAGGGGGCGCTTTTTAACGGTTTTTGATGACGCCATCAGAATACTGGCTTCTGATTGGTCAATTCAAATAATGGCACGTCATGGAGGCCGCCTGTGACGTCATAACCGGAAGTGTCTGTCATACCCAGGAAGTGATGTCAATACCGTGAAGATGCGTCGTCATCCGAAGTGAGGTCATGTTGTCATGTCAATCAAAGGCGAAAAGAGCTCAAATCAGTTTGAGCTAGGGGCGTGTCTATGAGCGGAAGTGGTAGGTTGGTGGGGGCGGCCATTTTGAGTTAAGGAGCCAATATAGAGCCTTCGTTACAAAGAGGTTGGGGTCACGAGAATCACCAGAGAGTCACGTGAGTTCACGAAAGTCAACGGGAAGAGAGAGATGTTGGGTTTTTCCAGTTTTGAGCTGAGAGGTGAATCTATTTTTCAGAACCGAAACTTTGGGTTTTTCCAGTTTTGAGCTGAGAGTGAAATCTATTTTTTTAGACCGGAAAACTTTGGGGTTTTCCAGGTTTGTGAAACTCGTATGTTGGTGGCCGCCACCCCGGTCGTTTAGAGTGGCGTCAAGTGCGCATGTGCGGAGAAGTGGATAGGCCGAGACCGTCACTGTTAGTCGTCGAGAGTTTTGTTTCAAGTGGCGGCAAGCACGAGAAGCTGTAGGCCGAGCTCGACTCTCAAGCTTGTACTAAGACTTGTAGAGTAACATGTTTAGTGATGGGGTCTAAAACATTATAGTATTATAAAATTTCAAACACTCACTACCTAATGCTGGTAAGTGGTTTTTTCTGAAGATGTTCGACTCTTTCGAGCAGCGGATTGCAAATGAGCTCTCAGAGGTCGTAACTGAACCTATACTCTAGTCATTGACTTTTTTTTTTGTTCTATTTTTTAGTGCATGGAAATAATCTTGTCTGTTCCAATAAAAAATGAAAACACTCACCTATGCTAAAATTGTAGTGGATTTTTCTTATGATGTTAAGCACCTCGAGCTTCGGATCTCAAATGACTTTTCACAAGCTTGAACTGAACCTCTCTCTAGTCACCATCCAGTCATACTACAATAAACTTAAGATCCTTTTATCTAATGAAGTGATACAACAAAAAACACTCAAAAAAACACAAATAAAAAATTTTAATGTTTGAATAATAAGGACGTAAATAGTGTGTAGTCACTTACAAATTAACACAAACACAACCCTGCATACATTAAAGAAGTGAAGGTTTCTTTCCGAATATGTTGGGTGGCCCCTTAAAAGGGCAGTTGATTCTTGATCCGAAAAGCTTGAATAAGAGAGAGAGAGACTTCTAATAACTGACGAGTATACGGTCGAACAGCCGAACTTCTCTTTCTTTTTCTATCATCAGTCGATTTATCTCGCCTTATGTTTGTCGAAGCTATTGCGCTTATGCATCTCTGAGCTAGTACGTATTGTACAGGGTACTGGAAGTGAAGGGTCAGGGTCTGGTGGTTCCTGGTTGTTTGTGTAGTCGGTGTCACAGGGTCCCCCCCCCCCCCCACCCCCATACCAGAATTGATTGGATTGTTGTGGCCCTTACTACAATACGTGTCCCTCTGTGTCTGAATGATTCGCATGTTTTCTCTTTCAGGTTTGCATGTTCCATTCGGAATGAGTTATCCATGATGATGATACTAATACCGTGACTCAGGTTATTCAGCTTATTATAGTGTGACTTGACGTAACGTATTGATTTTTTTCCACAAAGACGGCTAACCGCCAATCTGAACATCTGCGTCTTTGACCAACCTGTTGTTGACTACTTGGCATGATGAAACACTCTGTTTTTGACAATTGGGCATCTGGCCACCTGTTTTTGAACATTTTTGACAATTGTACAACATGAACACCTGTTTTTTGACGACTTGGCATCTAGAACCACCTGTTTTTGAAACTTGGCATCTGGACACCTGTTTTTTTGACACTTTGGCATCTGAACACCTGATTTTGACATTTTTTGACACTTGCCACCTGTTGTTGTAGTCTGTCTAGTACATCTACTTCTGAGACATCTAGCTCTAGACATTTGGCACCTGTTTTTTTTACGACAGATACTGTCACTAGTGTTTTTAGTATTTCTCATTCTATATGAAAATAAAACGAAATACAATAACATTCTAGTTTTATGGTCCTGATAACAAAATTAGAATATAAATTACTTTATACAATGTGATGTTACTATAGTTTGAGTATCTATACAGTTCTTTCTTTTTTATTATAAATACATGTCTACAGTTACCTGTACTTATCATTTTTGAGTTGACAACGGAAGCACATACTACACGGTATTGGTCATTTTCCGAAACTTTGATTTATTGTGTAAATGAAGGACAAAAGCAGGCGAGAAGTCAAAGGCAGTGCTCACCAGAGAGATCAAGACGGTTGTGATGGATTTAATGAAACAGACAAGTCACCGTTTATAGTGATTACTATGAATTAGAACTCCCTGATTGTGAGCGTAAATCACGTACAGTTTAAAACGGCTTCGAGATTGTGTACCAATGTCAAATTTAAACATTTTGTCTAAAGATGCCATAAACGTGGTATCAGAGGTAATAGATCATTAATGTGATATTCTATTAAGAAAATACATACAGTGTGAAGATCGGGATAAGATGAGAGTCATTATACATCATTCCATCTTTAAAAAGGGAAGTGTGGGTAGATTTTACGGATGCTAAAGACCTGAATGCTGATCTTACTCTTGGAGAAAATTGAGAAAAGTGCAACAGAGTAATGAAAAATTTAGAATCGAAGATGGGTTCTACCTCGATCCTGGCAAGTAATCCATGTCCCAGACATCCTGTAGGTAGCTGGGGGGTGGTAACGTAAATATCATCTCAGAGTTGATAAAATAGTTCATAGACTGAACTAGAAGAGAAGTTTGATACAGATCAAATGAACTACAGACAAGGACCCTGTTTTAGCTAGTGCTATTGTATGTTGGGTCGTTTTAATGGATCAGAAACCTGGAATTGGAGTGGAGACACAGTTACAAAAAACTGGATAACGGTTAATGGCAAACTTTGATTTATGGTGATGCAGAATAGATATACTCTTCAAGCGACGAGAAGCTCAGGACTTATTACAGCAAGTCTGGATGTGATCCCCACAAGAGAGTGGACCTGGAATGATGGCAACAGTTTTAAGACTGTGTTGTTAAACAACTACGTGTGAAAATCTACGAATGAAGAAAACGCAAATAGAGGTGATATTTTAAATGTTCTGTATTAGTGGTGTAGATCCGGGGTACCCATGAATTATGAAAGGCTGATTATACTAAATGTAGGGGGGTGATATGTAGTTGGTTGGGGGTTTACAGGGCAATAGGTCTGCCGTGTGTGGTTGGGGTGGGTTAGTGGAAAGGATAGGTTTTGGGTTAAGGGGTGCTTGGGCGTGGTTGGGGGCGGGTTGTCTGTGATGGGGGGGTGAAGTGTGTGTCAGGCGATTGTAGATGTAGTGGTTGAGGTTGACTTGCCTGTAGCTTGTGAGGTAGAAGGTTATGGTAGGGATTTGACTAAGTTCTAGACGTTTATTAGATTTGTTTTTATCTTTGATTACTAGTTTGGCATATGGGGGTGGATAATGCGGTGGTTTAGTAGGTTATTATGTTTTTTTTGCATTGACTGGTTATTGTGTTGGTTTTACGATGTTTGTCTTATAATATTTCTGTGGTGGTTTACTACTATAGTTTTATTATGGTGGTTTCTTTATGTACCTTTTGTCGTCACTTGCATTTTTATTTGTAGAACAGGCAGTTGTCATAGTTTAACAATTACTATATTATGTTATGCTTATGCCCCCCCTACAATTCTGCAACAAACCAGGATATTAAGAAACAACCCTTTTTGTTATAACTTACGCTGTTCTACGATGATCACCATATACGGATTGTATCGTATTATTGTACTGGATCTTGGAATTGAATTACTACGACTGTGATGTGGGTTATGATCTTGTAGGAAGATCACGTAGTCCTCAATGCTGGCTGTTCGTTGTTTTGCCAGCGTCGCCCTGTGTTCCCAGACAACCACGATTAAAAAACCTATAGACATGTACAACATGTCAGGGGTACACTTCAACTCGACTCCAGGTTACGAGAAATCATTTGAACCTTTTATAGTAGAAATACGACCCACTACTCCATGTTCAGCTAATGGTATCGATGTCCCACATGTCAATTAGGGATGAGTATGAATACAATTCACACAACAATGCTGTCAAGAAAAGAGTAAAAAATTGTCGCCATTGTAAACAGATCGGGATCTAGAATCATCGCTGTTTTTATACAACGGAATCCTTCTCAGGTTGAATCATCTATCACCCCCTTAATTACTTTTTCTTTTATGATTTGGAGTGTTACCCAGGATACCGCAGACACCAACACAAACATCAATTATGTATTGCTGGTCTCCGTGTATGTCCCCAGTCTTACATCCGCATGATTGGTGTGAGCTATGTAAAAACCATGGATAGATCATCGTATTACATTCCGACCCCAGGTCCCACTACAATCACTCTAATTTTTTGAGTGGTTTATGTCTTGATACGGACACGTAGTAATGATGAATATCACAAAGGGAGAAACTTTTACATGATGGTGCTGTATAGTTCTATTGCTCATTTAACTTTAAAGGGTACAGATGGACAGGTTTAATTTACATTCATCTGGTACATCATGCCTGTGAAAAACCAGATGTGATCCATGATTCGGTTCTTATGATTATGTACTATGACGGCTGCCGGAAACATCAGGTATTAAAGAATCGTGTAATTTTCTTGGCATTTCCTTTTAGCTGCGTTACCTAAGCTGTTGGCTTGACTGAACTCAAGGAAAGGCTACTTTCCAGCAATTTGTTAAATACCAGAAGCTTAATGCTGATTTACATAGGAATATAGCACCCCACAGCTATGTATTCACAAACCCAGAAGGTATGAAACCTGATGTCCGTCTGTGATTTTGTTGCGTGTTATCATGATACCCAAATTCAAACGGGTGAGATTTTTCATTTACAGTGCGAATTAGAAGAATATCGTGAATCGACTGTGATAATTTTGCAGACAAGCTTGTATGCATTTTCAAAGCATTGGTGATTGAAACTAACCCGATGTTTGGACCCCTTTGCTGAAGTCGATTACGTATTGCCAGTACAGGGGAATATAGCCTATTCGTTCGCAATCATATGCAAAAAAGATGACGATTGGTATTCATACCTCGCGGGGATATCCTTCACCCACGACATGCGTATTCCACCTTAGCATTTACGATGGTTGAGTGAAAGTAAACATGAAATGGTCAAATACGATTTGAACATGCTCGTCAGGGACAGGGAGGGGAAAGTCCAAGTAGGATCTCTATCGTGTGGTAATGGTTATCATGAAGACTCTAGCTCCATTTAGAGTTTCTATGGCTGTTTTTGGCAAGGATGTCCTTGTGTGTTATCCTAAACTTTAATATAGCGAGAGCAAACACCAGTTTTCATCCCTTCTGTGAGCTGTATGAAGAAGTGTATCATAAGACTTAGAGAGAGATCAGATTTTGCGGTCAACAATATCAAGTAGAAGAAACGAGTGTGGGATCGATGACTATCGTCTAAGGTACAAGCGGATCCAGTGTTATTCAAACAGTTTCATTTGATAAAAAGGTATGAGAGGAGTTTCCTCCCGTACACAGTTAGTTTCCTAAAGAATGCTTTATTTGGAAGGTACGAACAGAATGCTACTCCGTATTGCTCTGTGTAAAAAGGAGACAATCGTTACGTGGATGTATGTTCATTTGTACCCTTTTGTCTTGGAAACATTTGGGACCTTTACACTATTTGGACACCCAGAAGTGATTAAACATGATTTCAAAAAGTTCTAGATCAATATTTTGGACTGGGTACAATGTCGTGTTATCATCCTCGTACAGCTGTTTCACACCCGTGTTACCTTATCGGTTTGCTGTGAGAAAGCTACTATTTTCCTTTTATGCCGTACTTGTGGCTACAAACAAGGAATCGAACAGGAGTTATGGTTCATGAGTTATCGAATGCTCTCATACGAATCAAGAAACGACTGTTTGTTAAGGTACATGGTCGACGGTGTCGAAATTGAATAAAGCTATAGAAAAGAGGTTATGTGATCGATCAGTATCCTTTGAAGTATGTCTATTTCCCCTGATCTCAGTCCAATACTTTATTTCGTAGCATATATTGATCTAGTTTCTCCTGGATGTAAAGCAAAAAGCTAGTGGTTTTTCCTGCTATCATGTCAAACAAAGAGACCAGAAGATCGATCGTCAGAACACTCAAAGCAGATTGAAACGATGAGAACAAAACCTGATTCAAACGAGAAGATGTAAGAGAAGAATCCTATCTTACGGACCATTGCTTAAAACATGTTTTTTCTGGGAACTGTTTGTTGGGATAAATTTTGCATCAACGGTCTAAAATTACCTCAGACTCAGTATGTGGAGAGTTTACGAAGCATTACAACATTTTACTTCTAAGATGACACTCGTGAGATATTACATTTAGAACTGAAGTCACTAAATGACGAAGGCCATGATGAGACTTGACATGATGCTGCGTGAATTCAAAAAACGAAGATGACTTTGATGAACCCAATGGTTTTTAGCAATGTAGTGCTAGCAGCCTTTACCGGACTTCTTTAGCAAGAGTTACATCTCCCCCACTATGCCACCCCTAGAACGTTTGGGAGAAAGAATGTTATTATATTTTTGATACCAGTCAGTGATCAATTTTAACAACACGTTCCACAGCAGTGGAATCCTATTATCATAAAAAGTTAGGAGGATGGACAGTCGATTTAGATGGCGATTATATCTTATCCTTTGTATCGGGATCAGGTTTTCCTAAAAAATTATGCGTACAAAGACTCGTCAGGACAAAACGGTGTGTATAGTCAAAGGAATAACCTTTTGATAGTCCGTACCACTCTACAGTCAACGTATATACATTGACAAACAGTTGTTACGTGATGTCAACATAAGGAAAGTAATGGTATCGTACCCCCATAAGATCATTGCGAACGAAACAACATAAAGTCAAAACAAGGCGATGACTAAAGGTACTGTGCGTTTTTGTTTGTCGTGTATGATAAAGAGACATCGCCCATAGAAAACTTTTGTATCTTTTACCTTAGGGTCTTATGAATAAAGTTTGTTTTGAGTAAAAGCTGGGAATAAAAAAAAAAAATAAAAAAAAAAAAAAAAAATAAAAAAAAGTAATAAAATTAAAAACAAAAAAAAAAAAAAATATGTATGAAACTTGATATTTTGTGTTGGTGTTGATGATATAAAACAGTAAGAGCAGTGACGGGTATTTTAGGGGGTTCGATTGTTCTAGTGTGATCTCAAGTACTAGAATCATGGCGAACTATTCGATGCTAAAGATCATGTAGGTTGTGTTTCTTTAGAGTGTTTACTTGTCTTTAACCTAGCGATGCTAGTTTAAAAAGATCTTTCCGTTAATTACCGTTAACAAAAAAAAAATAAGAATTCAAAACTCTTTTTACCTCAGCTTGTATAGCTTTAAGTATGATGTGATAGTGTGTGGGATTAACAGTAGAGTTGAGTTGAATTGATCCCTTCCAACTTAATAGAATTCGATAGGATCCGATAGAGAATTACATAGATGTCCTGTTCCCCTTCACGTTTCATTTGGAATTCCGTCGTGACTACCTAAAAATCCCCAGGAACCCTTCAACGTATCCTAAGAAAAAGGTAAATGAATAATCGGTCAAACATGAACGTTTATTAATTGTAGGTATTGATTAGAAACACGTCTCGTTAGATGATCACCAATTTGGGAATCATGTCATCTCTACAAACTGATACGAAGTCGGGGATCGCTTTTGTAGGAAGTCATTTGGAGACTAAATTTTCGTCTCGGGGCTTATAATCTTCCTGCTGCTTTAATAGAAGAGATTGAAAGTTGGGGTTTTCTATAGTCTTTCAAATTGTTGGTTGTCATTGATGGATTAGAATATCTCTATCATTTAAATAATCTATTAAATTCAGGTATGACGAAGCTTTAGAATCGATTCATATTGGAGTGGTAAAGGGCCGATCCCATCTATTCCGTTCCCTTTTTGAATACGTTTTAAAGTCTACTAGGTTATAAACATTGGCTTTGAAGCCGTTGACATGAATGAGAGATGACGTAATGGATCGATGTTACACACATGCCAAAAGTATTCCACCGATTTAAATATTTGGTTGGGAAGGGGGTGGTATCTATGTCTACAGTAAACATTGCCGAAAGTCAAATTGTAGGTTAACAATCGTTAACCGTTTATTACTTGTTGGTCCACCTTTTCAAACGGGATCGAATCGCTCAATCATCACATTGTTAGTTTTTTTTTTTGGGGACCTTTTTCATTTACTAATTATGTGGGTTTATAATAAAAAGTATTATGATACCATGAAATACAATTGAGAGATCGACAGTGGGACGTAAAATTCATTTTCTAGGTGGCAAAGTGATTGCCAAACTTCATTTTCGTCGTAGTCATTTAAAATGAAGTGCAAACACAGGACTTGGACGTCAGGTGATGACCGGAGTCTTCGTGTTTCACATTCTTGTTATTATTTATCAATATGAAACTGAACGTAAAAGAGAAAATGACCATGATAAAGACGAGAGAAAAAGAAGATATGGAATAGACAAAGGGGTTGGAAAGGGAGAGAAACAGAGAGTAGAAGAAGAGTAACAGAGACGGGTAAGATAGGAAACAGAGAGGAAAGAAATAGGGGAAACGAACCCTGGCCCCTCACAAAAGGACAGGAACACGATAGAAGGACGAGAACATGTCAGACAGACTGAGAGTTTGAGGGAAAAGAACAGAGAATGAAAAGAAAGAGGGACGACAATCCACGCAAAAGTATCCGGTAGAGAGAACAACTCAGAACAAAGAGACCCGCCAAGAAGAAAATTGGACAGAGGGAAGGGCTCGCTGAAATAGGGGACGACCACGAAATCTATAGACTAGGGAAGAAATTACCGTCATGATACTTTTTTAATGTTTACCTACTACAATGGTTGCTTAAGCGATTGTCGTCAGTCTCCCATGTGCGGTGACATTTTTCATTTACAATTAAATGATAATAATCGCTATCCGATGCAGGTAATCGATGTACTCATGTGCAATAAAGAACAACGAACCAGTAGCATGGGATCACTTTTGTCATCGATGTTGACGTACCGATGATACAATTGTGTGTTTCAGGACAAAAAAACGTAGAAAAAATATGATTATTTAGTTCTGATCTAAAAATAGATTTTTATGGACCTTATAAAAGGGAAGTGAGAATGCACATCAGGGCCCATTCACTCTCAGGACAACGATGGAAAGAAACATCAAGTAATGGAAACTTTATTTTCATCGTCGTTGGTTGCTAGTCAGACCTCGTCTAGGATAGTGCTCACACGAACCGAGGACATGAATGGATAGTGTACCACGAATTCATCGAGTAGAGAGTAGATAGTGTACCACGAGCACATCGGGTTGAATGTGGGATAGTCGTACCGCGAGTCAATTTGATAGAAAATGACAAGTGACTCCACCTTCCGAAAGCGAGACAAGTATAGTCCTAAGTGTGACACTTTTAAACTAAGACCTGCTACCGGTCAGAGGGTTATCGTTTAACTCAGGAATTAAGATTCAACCTTTAGCCTTGCCTAATTTGTACTGTAGTATGAATCCAGGTACCTGAACGTTTTAACAGATCATGGCCCCAACATAATCTACCGGGACCCTAAACAGACAGAATTAGCCAGAAAAGGAGGGATTTGTGTTTTTAGGTGAACAGTGAACACGTTCAGTGGTTTTTCCTTGTCGGCATCTGTTTAAAAAGATTGGGAATGGAGCGATAATGCTTTTACAGAACATCGGACGTCTGCGTCATAAAGAATTGTACTTTCAGTCAATTTGATGATATACACAAATACAAAAAACCCTGTGTGGAGCCTCCCTTCTGGAAAAATCCAAGTGACTGACAGGAAAAACGAGTATAAAAATGGATTAAGAAGAAGAAGAACGGCTATAAAAGTAAAGTGAAGTGGGAGTGACCAACATCTCATTTGAATCAGTCCATCCAACATGAGTTATCCTGGCTTGTCACAGACACTTACCAAAATTATTCACGTTATATTACACCTTACATAGAAGGGGCCGATGAGTTTGATGAAGTTCTCAAATCGTTAGACGCAGTATGCAAGAAGAAAAACAGTAAATGGTATGCAGACCCAGGGAATGTTACGTGATGCCAACTAATCCTCACATTACAGAAAATGAGTTTAAAAAGTAGACTAACACTACTATTAAAATACTCTGGAAAGAATTGAAGGATAAAGTACAGACCAGAAGTCAGAACATCGTATATGGGTACGAATATAAGCCTACGCCCCAGACTCATCATTGTTTAATTTGTGGTGAAAATTGGAGCATTGGTCTCATAGATGTGTCTAAGAATATGGATTCGGAAAACTACTAACAGCAACAACAGCAACAATAGTAGAGCCTTGAGTAACAAAGTAGGAAATTCGATCTAGTCAATCGGACCACGTGTTATAAAATGTCATCATGTCAGGTCATTGGGCTTATGAATGTCCCGATCAGACTTCATCAGGGACTAAACGTAAACTCAACTCTGAAGCTCAAGAAGGGAGGCACACATCTCAACGCGAACAGACACACACGGAGCATCTAGAATAGCAACAAAGTGGAAACGAACAGCAGTGATCGTTGGGTCTTTGGAATCTGGTTATCTTTTTTTTACGTTTAGTATGTCAAATTCGTCTCTCTCTCTAATCCGAACCGAACTACGATCAGGACAAAAAGCTAACGTTCTTTTGAGTGCGTAGGGCAAGTTAACCGTAGCTCGAGTCTCTCGTCAAAGTGACTCAACAGTTCAGAGTGATGAACGCCGTTAAACTATCAAGAATGTTTATCAACTGTTAATGTATCTCATGGCATCTTAGAAGTATTGTACATGAACCCACAGACAACCAATCAGTGTCTCTAGAGCAAGTTAATGTTATCATCTTAATTAGTCTCTCTGTTCAAGATCGATGTATCCGTCTTACTCTCAAGAAGTGAATAGGTATTCCTAAATGATAATGTTCTGATAGTTAACATCATGAGTAGTTCTCTGCTTATCACTGTATTGTACATAGTCACAGAGGGACGGTAAACAGCTAATCCACATGTCGACTATCTAAAAAAAGTCTGTTTAGCGGGGTATTTAAACTTATTTACTCATTGAATCTGACTGTTTAGTGTAGAGAATGACTCAAAAGTGTGATTACTAGCTTCAGAGTACACTATAGTGTCACTAAACCTACTGGTAGTAAGCGACATGTACAACGGTGCGAGTCTAACTTTAAGAGTCGAACTGCGAATCATCTACAACGGTAATATCATAATGTGTGATTATGTAAAAACGACTATATGACGCAGAAGTCTCTCTCAAGAGTAACTTCGTGTAACAACTTTGGGTTGAGCGTATAGAGACTTAGATGATACAGATAGTAGGGCTTACACAAGTTCGATCTACACACTGTCTGTCTAGACACTTTAATCACACATGGGTTGATGTTCGCGAAAAGGAGAGTCTAGGTGGCCACTATTCACACAATCTTTGCTGAGATCTGGTGTATATATATGAGAGCACGTCTTGGCATTTATATGAGATGAATAAAGCATGAGGGTACTCTAGGCGTTTTCTTCTAGCAGTAACCACAGCTCTAGCACGTTATTCAGAACTCAATAGCGGCGCCTCTAGCTTAACGAGTTCAATCATTCGTCGATATTCGAAACCATACACCCTTCACTTCCGACTCAGTAGCTGGACGAGGCAATCAGACTATTCTATCTTTTTATTGTATTAGACATCACATGTTTACACTAGAGATATATATGAGAGACTAAGATCTAACTAAACAATGAACTATAGGATCCTTAGGTACTACTCGGCAGGGTGTAGAGATCACACGCGGATTGGAGCGTTTCTAGAGATCTCCTTCTTGTTGTCATCGCTTAGTGATACAACAAAAACCGAAATTTCAGTAGTATCGTTACAGAATTATTTTTACAGAATTATTCGTTATGACCAACAGGAGACCAAGCACACACATATGAGTGTAATCGTTACTAATTCAGAGTCTAATGACGATACTGAATCACAGATGGAGGCAAAGGAAAGGAGCAAACGTCGCAGATAGTCAGAGATATGACAAGCGTCGACCTTTCATAGAGTACCGATCAGTATATATAGCTATAGAGTAATTGTATTTAGTCAGTATGGTTTCTACTAGAAGAACAGAGAGAGAGCTAGTTTTGTGTGCGTCAACTACAGATTAGACTCATCAGACGCGGGCGAGCATAGAGGCGAGAGTAGACAGTGTGATCTATAGCAAGACTGGGGGGTCCTCGACGTTTATATCTCTGACAAAGGATCATGTTAATGTCAATATTTAGTAACCTCATGCTCGCTACACGTGTGGCCCTTTCAGGGTCATACCAACAACAGAGGGAAAGCAGCAATCTATAGCTGTGATGGTCGATATGCTACGATTCTGAGATACTTGTAGCGTAAAACATAAATACATCAGCTCTATTGCTGTCTCTGTTCTATAAACTGCAGACATAAGCCTGTGGAATATAGACTCTTAATCCATTCTCAAGCTGATATTACTTCCTACTATCAATAGAGGTACCATTAAATCATTTTATTATCTAAGTGATACATTCAGTTCTATGGTATCTTTCGTAAGCACATGCTATACAGTGACTAGAGACTAGGTGACCGTTGTTCTTGGACACGACACACTACCATGACACGAGACGTGATTACACAGAATCTGTTGTAATGTTTTTAATTCTCTCACAGCTTCTCACTCCAGTGTGGATATGCAAGAGTACACTTTTTGGCTTCTCTACCAATACCGTAAAACTTAGTTGGTAGATAGTACAATTCGTCTCCTGTGATGAACACACATAGAGCTGTGTTTATTGGTTGTGGGTTGCTTTATACTGCAGAAAGTTCGAGATCAATGCTTTCGTAACGTATCTACAGGTACATAGACGACAAGGAATCTCAGTGTTACATGATACAGGTAGATCGAGCAAGGTGAACCACCGCACACACTAGTTCGATTTCACTTGTTCATCAGTGTACGATAAGTGTGATACCGACCACTGAATAGTGACAGTTTTTAGTATCTCTGTGCACCGTAGACGTCGATGGGTATCTCTAGGCCGTCTATTCCATCTTGGCGTATCACACTAATGGTGAGATTCAAGTTGCCAGATGAGAGACACTAGGATTACAGTTACTCATATACACGTGAATGTAGAAGTTAGTCAAAGTGCACATGTTGAGTCGGTGTACGGGTAGACTGATAGTCACTTTTTGGTGCTCGAGTATTGGAGGAGGTGGAACTTCTATATGACACTAGTGACGCACCCCTCCAGTGCCACTGTCCAATGAGAGATCTCACTTTATTGCTGAGAGGTTAGGATTGTGTGTATATTATCTTACTAAGACAGACAAACAGCATGAAACCGAGCGGCACCTGCAGAACTCATGTTCAAACTGAGAGATGAGGGTTTTTTGGGAAGATCTTTAAAGTTGTTATTTGATGCTAGACACGAGACTCATTGTTCTTGTGGATAGGATATGGATCAGGAGAGTAAGGGGGGGGTGTGTTTGTGGGAAGGTTTTGGGGTAAGGGGGGTGGGGGGAAAATGGTGGACAGGTATGTTGAGATGGGTTTACCAACCAACCGAATTAATGAGGAGGTAGGGGAGATAGGAGAGCAAATTGTATAAGTTTTTATGTTTGGCGTTGGTACAATAAATCATCAGGATGCGCAAGGGGTCCTTTGGATGTGATTGAAAGCAGGTTAGACCCACACTCGAAAACTCAGACTCGAATGGTAGATGCCTATGTTAGTCTGTTATGAGTGCAGGTGGGGAACGTGACTTTGTGTAGAAGAATTGGGGGTATGTGTCCGTTGTTAGAAGATGTCAAGCCTTGAGGAGTATGCGAGTGCAGTGGGGGGTTATTATAGCTGAACATCTATAATTAATTTGTGATTTGGTGTATGTAGGTGGTTAGTAGAGGATAACTGGCTGACGAGTTTGTTTTTGAGGCCGGCGCACCTGCAGAGCCGCCGCAGATGTGTCTTGCGAGTTATTAATATGGAATCCTTTGATAAACACATGTCTGTAGGTGTGTGGATGTTGGTGGGAGTGATTCCCTATTTATGTGGGTTTTGATGTTGTAAGCGATGACTGTGGGTGGTGTGTGGGTGTTATTTTTAAGGATTGGTGTATGTTCCAATAGTATTATCGAATGGGAACGAGGAGGAGGATGATGAGGGTATTTTTTACTAAGAGTTGAAATAGGAATGGGTTGGAGTAATTAGGAATATTGAGCTTTAAGTCTCATGTTTAGTGTCAGTTTTTGCTTGTAAGTCCTAGCACCGTAAGTCTACTAGCTAAGTAATCGTTCTATGCTCCTGATTACTCTCGATGATTCACGCGTTTTATCAGACAAAAATTTAATTACAGAGGCAAATTCTAAAAATCAGCCTAACATTAAAAACTTGAAAATATGTTCAGTATAGACAACTGAGAGATCATATGGAGCCAGATCAGCTCTAAATCCGCGATCAACATGCGTTCAGAACTCAACATCACTTTGGGCGATTGTTTCTTATTTTTTATCTTTATATACAGTTGATTAAATAGAAATATATATAAAATAATACTCAGATACTATTTTCACTATCTCGAACTTTTGATACTTGTTGAAACGATGTAAGTGAACATCTTCAATACTTTACTACACTTTACTACTTGTATCACTAAAAGCATTGTCACTTTGAGACTCATAACTTAGAAACGTTTTTGCACACGTTGCCAAACTTTGAACATGAGAACGGTACACACTTGATCACTTTGACAAACTTTGGAGAACGACACTGAACCACTTGATCACTTTTTGCAAACTCTTGAGTACGTTACACACTTTCTATGTTACTTTGGTTCTCACTCTGGCCCGGTGTGATTAGGTCAGTTCCCTGAAAAACTAGATATCCCATGATTCCCATACCAAAGATGGCTACCCATCCTAACCTTCCATGTTTCGCTACACCCACCCCTCGGTTTAATGCAAACAGCCCATAAGATCATCATCACCCCTCTTTTGTTCCACCACTATAGTCTATACAGAGTAAATACGCCCTTTGTTTCATCATCATACAGTCTATACAGAGTGGATCTCCCTTTGCCCCATCTCTAAGTCTATACAGAGTAATCATCCCTGTGTCTCACCTATAAAGTCTATACAGATATTCTCCCTTTGTTTCACCTACACAGGCTATACAGAGTGAGTGTGTCACCTATAGTGTCCTAGTACAGAGTAATCTCCCTTTGTTTCACCTATAGAAGGTATATTCCAGAGTAATCTCCTTTGTTACATACTCTACAAGTCTTAGTACACAGCTTGAGGTCGAGCTCAGCCTACCGCTTCTCGCGCATGCGCATCTGAATGATACATCAACTCCCAACGCCGGTGGCGCCACCAATTCTGGTTTCACAAACCTCTGAAAAACCCAAAGTTTCGGTTCTAAATAGATTCACTCACAGTCAAAACTGGAAAAACCCAAAAGTTTCGGTTCTAAAAATAGATTCACTTCTCAGCTCAAAACTGGAAAAAACCCAACTTCTCTCTCTTCCCGTTGACTCTTCGTGAACTCCACGTGACATCTTGTGACTTCTCGTGACACCAACCTCTTGTAACGAAGGCTCTCATTGGCTCCTTAGCCAAGATGGCCGCCACCATAACCATTCCACTAGATTTTTTTTTTTTTTTTTTTTTTTTTTTCTTTTTTTTATTTTTTTTTTTTTTTTTTTTTTTTTTTTTTTTTTTTTTTTTCGGTCATAGAACACGCCCCCAAACTCAAACGATTGGCTCTTTCTCCTTATTGCCATGACAACATGACCTCACTGCTCGACGTATGACGTGAAACTCGGCACATGGAATACATCACTCTCCGGTATGACGCACCTTCCGGTTATGACGTCACAGGCGGCTCCATGACGTGCCATTTGAATTGACCAATCAGAAGCCATGCATTCTGATGACGTCATCAAAAACCGTTAAAAAGCGCCCCCTGGCGGCAAAATTCAAATGGCACGTCATGGAGCTGCCTATAACTACTAATATACATGCACCAGTATATATATCAATACATATAACTACAATACATACTTAATGAATGAAATAATCAAGTGAGTGAAAGTAATTGGAGGTAAGCATTGGAGAAAAGACAGATATAAGAGAAAACACAAACTTTTCATTGTGCATGCCATATTACTGTTCTACATAATCAATTGGTTTCATATAATTTCACTTGTTATATTTTACAACCTTTGTTACAGTATTCAGGGGTTTTCTGAAATGAATTATTACTTAGGGTTCCCTCTTTGTTTACATTTGTACGCTCGTTATTGTCAATGTATGACATTTGCTATCATTGTAAGTCAAAAAACTTATAAATACTATTGTATAAACCCCCAACCCCCCACCCCCACCCTTTTTTACCCCCCCCCCCCCCCCCCCCCCCCCCCCCCCCCCCCCCCCCCCCCCCCCCCCCCCCTCCCCCCCCCCCCCCCCCCCCCCCCCCCCCCAATACTTTTTTTATCCCGCTTATATTTCTGTATTACGTCTTTGTAATTCATTGGTTGTGTTTGTATATGTCCATGTAAGTAGAAATAGGCAGCTCCATAGCGCGTTTTCGAACTTTGACCGCTAGAGGGCGCTACAAGTGGCGTTATTTGATGACGTCATCAGAATGCTGGCTTCTATCGGTCAAATTTTTAAAAAAGTCATCTGTGGTCGGTCTACCTAATGTGAGTCATACCGGACAGTGAGATAATGTTGATGTCACGTGAGTATATCGAGAAGTCAACGTGCTAAAAGATTGAAGTTGGGGTTTTGTCCAGTTTTGGGCTGAGAGTGAATCTATTTTTAGAACCGAAACCTTTGGGTTTATTCCAAGTGGGGGCGGTGGAGTGAAACCAAGCAGTAGGTGTCGCCACACGTCGGATGAGAAGTCCTGTAATCAAGTTGCGCCAACTGCGGCGAGAAGCCGTAGGCCGAGCTCGAATCAAGCTTGAACATTTTACCTTGTACTAAGACTCATGGACTTTATGAGTATGTACAAAGGGAGATCACTCTGTATAGACTCTATCGTATTGAACAAGAGGGAGATACTCTGAATATACCTTTTTGGATCTGAACTATCATAAACTGTATAGACTGTATGAGTAGGACAAATGGGAAGATCAGTGTGTATAGACTGTATAGATGGGACAAATGGGAGATCAGTCTGTATAGCCTGTATGGGTAGGACAAAAGGGAGATTACTCTGTATAGACTGTATGGGTGGGACAAAGAGGGGATAACTCTGTATAGACTCTATAGGTGAAACATCACTCTGCATAGACTCTAGGGTTGGTACAAAGGGAAATTACTCTTGTATATGACTATAGGGGATGGAACAAAACGGGAGATTACTCTTATATGGACTCGTTTGCACTAAACCAGAGAGGGAAGGAGTGGGTAGTGGAAACAGGAGGTATAGGTGAGGGTAGCCATATTGGCTATGGAATCCAAGGGCATAACTAGTTTTATCAGAGACTGACTAATCTAACGGCAGGTGAAAGATGCATTGAAACATGAGTGTGTAACGTACTCAAACAGTTTGCAAAAGTGATCGGAGGTGGTACCGTTTCTCATGTTTCAAAGTTATGCAATTCCTTTGAGTGTGCAATACGCGTTTACTAAGTTATGTAGTCTCAAAGTGTACAAAGTGACACAAGTGTCAAAGTTGACACAAGTGGACAAATTGTGAAGTATGAAGTTGTTCACTTACGTCGTATTCAATATAAAAAATCTCTGATACCAAAGTAAAATCAATAGGATGTCCAAGGACATAGATACAAAATCGGAAAAAAAGGACAAAACACGGACCTCCTGGGAACACCAAGAGGTGGGATCAGGTGCCATGGAGGAGTAAGCATCCCCTGTCGACCGGTCACAAACTACACCCCGCCGTGGAGTCCACATTCAAGTATCCAATGAAACACGTGAGGAGTGTATCCTCGTCACAAATTGGTACAGTACGTATCAACAACCGCCACAACGGAAAAGGCAACTAAGACGTCAATCAACATTTCACTTAGTTGAAACAGATTAGTCGCAAACAAGACTCTTATGACCGACCATTAAAATTTGCGGAACCGTTTGACACATGTAATCAAAGTTCAGACAGTGAAAACAGTGATCTGTATTATTTCTATAGCGTTTTGTACTTCATGTATATAAAATAATAAAATTGAGGATTTATTTCTGACGGATGTTGATCTCTTCGAGCTTCGGATACAAAATAACTTTAAGAAGTCTAACTGAACTTATTTTCTAGTTTTTTAAAGTTATCTTCATTTTAGAAGTTTACTTAGTTTGAATTTCTATCTATAAATAGTTTATCGATCAAGTAAAAGAACTAGTGAATGTTCACATTCATTTACTTATAGGTTATACTTACCACTACAGTATTACACATTACATATAAAAAAACTGCTATTCTTTCAGTTAAGGTTTCTTTCGGTGTAAGTAGGGTGGCCATGTAAAAGGGACGATTGATTTTTCTCTCGGTAGGAGATGAACGTTTACTGTCCCGTCCAGCAAGACGCTCGCATGTACCTGGCTTTCCATATCCTATTTTTTTTCTAGCAGCCTGTCTTATTTGGCGTTGCCAAAGAACCCTCAAAATCAGTGCCGGTGCCTAAGCATGCACCACCTCAGGCATCGGTGGTTGCTGATGGCACCAGCTCATGGCTGAGGAGGCCTACGTTGAGTGGTGTCCCTAGTGCCTATAAGGTGGTGGTGGCGGTGGACGGGCTCGTAAACGCCGGGCCTACGTGGAGTAGGGCCCGCATAACTAATCAATCTTCTCTTCGGCGACGAACACCGATGAATGCCTCTACAGAAACCACTCTCCGATGGTACATATTCAGATCTGTCCATGATGATGAACTGATATCGAGTAAAACCAAATGTCCTGGTTTATTATAGTAGACTAATAACGGCGCAACCGCAAGCTATGACGTCAGAGGTCTATTTTCGGAGTATGCGTTGTTTTCATGACTCCTACTACTACTACTACTCGGTGAACGTTTTTGTACTTAGACATTAGTGATTTATAGATATACAATACTAAAGGTGACCTAAGTTCACCATGTATATGAATACTACAATCTCTCATTTTTCATTACTAGTATTAGAAATGGTTTACTATCAGTCAATATCTCCCGATACAATACAATTAAAACATGAATTATTTACCATGGTTGTGGCAGGACCTACAAATCGGGGAAAACCCGAATTTTTAAAACCAGTTGATAGAATGGAAGGTCAATGGATTTCCATATCCCTCCCGACATAGTTGTATGGTGTTTATCGTTGAATGGGCAACCAGCTTATGAAAATCTTACAAACGGGAACATCATCACTTCCATTCTAAAATATACAGAGGATGACGATGTCTAATTTCTGATCCACCTCGTCGTCACCATACTTGTCCTTTTGATGATATGATGTTAGTGTACGTCTCCGATTCTATCAGTAGAATGGGTTTTAACATGTCAAAAAGGCACATCATCGGAACCACTAAGTGTGATCTACATCACTCAAAAACTTGTATGATCCGTCCTAAACAATATCGTACAATATGTCTGAATGCTCGTCCTGTTTAAGTATCCTTGAGATAAATCTCAAGTGACCAGCTGTATCACGTCAATTAGACCTACAACAGGATAAAACCAATGCTTATCATGATGCTACAAAATCGTTCTTCATGGTTAAACTCTTGATATGATCTGACTTCGTCTACCCCTTGACATATCTAAGAATTAAGATAAAAGATCTGTTTCGATCCTTGGTAATACGCAGGGGATAGTGTTGTATACACATTACATAAGTAGACAGTAAACTTTCTCTACCATGTATACCAGGGTACATATTCCTAGTGACCAAAACCTACAGCAAACTTAATACAAAGAATTGATGATCATTTAAAAATAATCTGCTACCCCAAAGAGCTGATGAAGAAGCTAAGAGAAACTGCTATCTTATAACGGAGAGGAGCAGGGTTGGTAGGTTGGGTAATCATTCGATCCTTATAACAGTGGCTAGAATTACCCCTTCTCTCAAGAAGAAAACACATGCACCTAAAATGTAAAAAAAACACCCCCATCACTCCTCAGCAGAAAAGAAGAGCCCTAAGAAGAGAAACCCGCCATTGATTTCCCTAAAAACGTATCTGAAATAGATTCGTGAAGCTGAAGCATTGTATTAGGCTTCTCACTACAGTCGAATACCGTCACCACCTGTAACTCACAACGAGCCCCTGTAGCAGATACTTATGCTAGCTAGCAACCATCTATCTTGGAAAACCTGTACGTCTTCCTGGTTGACCTAATATCAAAATTACTCAATCGGAATCAACCTCATTTTACTAAGACTAAACCAGTCCTACAGAAACTGAATGTACTATAAGAAGTTCTAATCCCACTGCTAGACTCCCAAAAGCAGTCCTTGCGTACTTTTCCCATATTTCCAAAACCTTTAACTGCAATAGATGTATCATTCTCAGCAAGAACAAAAGTGTTACGTCTACTCCAAATTCCTAACTATGCTTACCTTCGTTTGCTTCTCAACTTTGGATCACCTATCACCAATCAGTTTATAGACACATGCCAGACGAAAAAAACACTTGCAATTCATAAATGAATAAGCTACAAATGTTTTGGTGTCAGGGCTCTTTTTTACTACGAGTAAAGAACTTCCAAGATCATAAACTCCTCAGCATCCACATATGCTTATAAGGTTTTTATAAAACTACCTCATATTCAGTGTGCTGAGTCTTTTGTATAGGTAACACTTGTTGTAAGTTACATCATGGAAACCAAAGAAAAGTAAGCATAGCCGCTTTGATTAAAGTCTTAGGACAAAAACATTTCCTATTGAGTTGAAAAAGATGATCTTACGGTATGCCTGACTATGACACCAATCAGTAAAAAATTTGGTAAAGAATGTGTCATAAACATCTTACAAAGGAGTGATTCCTTTAAATACAATCGTCAGAAACGATCACTTGGGTCCAAGAATCGGGTTCTTAAGAAAAACTAGTTCATCCTCAATTGACTGTTCATCAACGATGTCGTATTCTAACGGAATCAAAAGGGTGGCGTTTTACCTATCTTACCCTTATTAGCGCCATAACTAAGGAGCCATTAGCTTTTCCTGTCTTAAAATATAGTCTATAACCAGGAACACACGAAAAATGAATATAGTTCCCAAGATCAACAAAGTTATCAAACAATGGACGAGAAAGATGTTTACACTGAAAAATGGAAAAAAAAGGGTGGGGTTTATCTACCTGAGGCACATAATTTTTCGTATACGTGTAGGTAATGAATTAGATGTAATTGTAGATCGTGATGATATTTACTCCTGAAGCTAAGGTAGCCAAGTTTGGTCAAGAACTTCATCGATACCGTACGTTATACTACAACAAAGCTCGATCATGTGAAGAACAGAGACCCTTGGTCTCAGGAAAACAGATTAAGTCAAAGAAGTCAAGGGTGATGTTAAAGCTGAAAATGTCTCCTTAAGATCAAGATTCTTATGACAAGCTATTACATCCAGTGTCACTGCTCCAATAAAACCTTAAGTACCTTTGTTATTTAAACATCTCAAGGGAACATTCTCCGTGATATACTAACATGAAAAAAGACGGTCATATACAATACAACAAGGGAAGACCGTACCTGGGACAAATATGGTCGATCTCGTAACTTGTGCCTTACCGACAAAAACCTAGAAATGGGAATCAACAACCCGGGACTTTGAAAGTATTGCTAAATGGATTAAGTGGATCGAATGTCTCCTCGTGATTGGATACGTATAACCCTAATTATATCAAAGTGATGATTCAACCCTACCGTAAAATACCGAAAGGCTATTGAGTACCGCCTAAACCTCCAGGATGATTATTATGAAGATGACACGGGGTTCCTATGACGCTATGCCTACTCTTCTGTCTACTGGACATAAAATATTCTACCAAAGACACACCCTTAGGTCAAGAAAATTGTTCAGGATTGGCAAAGATTGACTCCTACGGTTCCTGGTCTACCATTAAAAAATCTCAAAAGAGTTCTCATCTTTCCAGAATGGATCAAAACTCCAAAATCTTCGCAATATGCCTAAAATAGCATCCATCTATTATAATCCTCTAATCGGGGTGGGGTATGCAGGAATTCCAACCTCTACTATTCGAGTAGGTGAAACACCGAAAGTAACCCATTTTCTCTAAATAAGGTCAAACAATGGTTGAAAGAACAAGTCAACGTATACGCTTCATAAATCTATTAAGATAAACTATCCTCGTAACAAAACGAGAGTGGGACTGATATGGTATGAACAATTGCACTATAGATTTAGCTGATGTATCCAACATCAAGACACAATGATGGGTATACTTTTCTCTTATGCTGTCATGTGATGTCTATCTAAATATGCTTGGGTCATCACATTTGAAAAAATAAATCTGCAAGAGAATGGGACGAGGTTTTCAAGCAGTATTAAAACAAGCTAAAGGACGGACGTCCCATTCGAATACAATCAGATAAAGGAAAAGAGGTTTTGAATCATGATTTCGTCAAACGTTTCCATGACATTTTCCATCATTTCTTTACGACAGACAATACAGAAACAAAAGCTAGTTTTGCGGAACTGATTTCAAACAGGACACTGAAAGCTCGCATGTGGGAATATTTTACTCATAAAAGACTAATACTCGTTCACGTCGTTATGTTTTACGTTCCAACCTCAGATCTGTTCAAGCTTATAATCACTCGTATCATCGTAGTATCGTAGAAGTCCATAGGATTCAATTCCTTCCAATGTGTTAGAAGTATGGGGAGACCTTATAAGGTACCCCACCTTCAATAAAGCCGACCATTACCCAAGTTTCTTACAGCTGATCGCGTACGAATCAGTAAAAGTAAAACGTACATTTTATATAGGGATACGTAACCTAACTTAAACACGGAAACTGTTCACGGTCGGATAACTGATGGTTATCCTATATGTGTATTTACATCCAGGATGCTCATCAAGATACGATTGAAAGGTGCGTTTTACGAATCTGAATTACAAACCGTTGTAAAAACAGGTGATGTCTATGAAGTCGATGAGTTTTCTCCAACAATATAAAAGGCGCGTAGGCTAAAACTCGAGAGTTATAGAAGCAATTGAAGGTACATTGGAATGGTTTTACTTCTAGTTTCGATTAATGGAATCCCCAAATCCAACTTGATCGTACCGATGTAGATCCAGGTAACCAGAGTGTCTATCCAGAGTCAACAATGAGCCCACAGGGGAACGTACCCGATAGAGGTCTTACCGCCTAGTACTTACTTGGAAAATGGTACGGAGAAAACGAACCTTGAAATGAAATTTGTATTCTTTTGTTCAAGTAATTCTTCGCCGTTTAATATCATTGATACGATTACGTCGTTCATTTGGGCTTTTGAAAAGATACAATAGTCAGTTGTGGATGGGTTATGTTAAATGGATGTATGGGATAACACACTTACACAGT
The DNA here is from genome assembly GCA_030159075.1 of Atrina japonica. Classification (NCBI taxonomy): domain Eukaryota; kingdom Metazoa; phylum Mollusca; class Bivalvia; order Pterioida; family Pinnidae; genus Atrina; species Atrina japonica. Next base: position 1,213,675 of record BROG01000111.1, read on the forward strand.
ATGAAACTAACGCTCCAAAGCGAATCATTGAATCCTATAAAGATTGAGAGTTCCCACGTTTGAATCCATTCTAAGCGACTGTATTGAATAGTGACACATTATGAACAATCATCGTTCAAAAAGGGGTACCGTAGAAAGGATATGGGCTTCTCTTTCCTAAACTGACTCAATCGTTAACGAGAACAACTCATGGTCTGAACAGAAACAACGAGTCATACGAACAGTAGTATAAAAATATGATCGACTTGTTTGGCATGACATGGGCTGACATCACATCAGAGTGCACACAGAGAAAATTATTGATTGCAACTGTATGGCCAGTTTTTACTGTTCCTCTATTTCACTGAAGATTTAACATCAGTATACGATGTAGTCCTGATTGGAATATCTTATGTACGTGCTGCGAAAAACACCCGTTCATTTTATGTAGATTGTTGTATCAATATGCTTGATTGATGAGATTTTTACGAGAGAACGCGTTATGTGTAATAAAACCTGTTGCAGAAGATGTAATTGCATTATCTCAATATCCTACATATTTGGGATTATCCTCGGTATAGCGCGCTGACGTTGAATCGAAGACATTCGTTTACAAAACTACTAAAATAATACTATATCGTATGGGATAAAGAATGTCAAGTGATTCATTTACAATAATAAAAACTACAGTTTCAGATTGAAAAGGACAAGATGATTTTTTGCTGTGGGTACCACTACACTAGTTATTTTCGTCCACATCAGCTAACAACATGGAGCAGAGCAACAGTCCAATCCATTGATTGTCATGACAATTGGTGTACGCAGAAGCTGTATTAAAACAAGATGTACGAAGTATCCAACATAAAATGTTACGGATGTGAGATTGATCAATCGGAGTCAAAATCAAACTTTCTGCTGATGATGTATGATAGACGGCAAAATGATGTTTCACTACATTTTGAACGAGCTCTCTTAGACATGGTGTATCGAAACGAACATTTTGCAAATTGTGAAGAAAGTTTTAGGAGCAATCCAGCATTTCTAAAAGCATTTAGAGAATGTCTACAAACAGAAATTCTACTGACTCCAGATTGAGAGAGCTACTCAAATGGCGCAAAGAAACAGACCGAAACCGACTTTGGAATACGGTGTATCGCTTGATGTAACTGACACCTTGTCCATAATGAAGTGACAGTTTTTCATTCAATTATTGTACATTTTCCAGAGGGACATTCCCTAACATTTTGATTTCTTTTAACAGGGAAAATTAAAACATGTTGCATTACAAAATTAATCTTCTCGTCTTTTGATAGAAATATGAGCTTAAAAAAAAACTGATTTGATGTTCATACGTATTTTATCTGGGTATAGAGGAGTACAATCTCAAGTTTAAGCATAGTACTAGTACAAGGTAGACACAAAGTACAAAAGTTATAATGGTGTAAAAACACCATTGAGAAACTATGAGGAGTATTGTTATCACAAAATCTATGAGACGACGTACGAGATATAGAGATTTTAAGTCAGAGAAAATAAGGATACAAAGCGTAATAGTGTGTGTAACACAACTCTATGAGACGTACGAGCTATAGAGATTCTAAGTAAAAACGAGAAAAAAAAGGATACAAAGCGTAATAGTATGTGTAACACAACTCTATGAGCCGTACAAAAAGTCTCAGTAAGAGATTCAGAGAGAGAGAGAGAGAGAGAGAGAGAGAGAGAGAGAGAGAGAGAGAGAGAGAGAGAGAGAGAGAGAGAGAGAATAAGGGCACTGGGTGAATAATAGTGACAATTAAAACAGCGTGTGGGCAGATGTCAAAAAACAGTGTGTCAAATGCCAAGTGTCAAGATGTCAAAAACAGGTGGCCAGATGTCAAAAACAGGTGGCCAGATGCCAAGTGTCAAGATGTCAAAAACAGGTGGCAAGATGGCAAGTGTCAAGATGTCAAAAACAGGTGGCCAGATGACAGGTGACAAGACGTCAAAAACAGGTGGCCAGATGTCTATACGGGAAAAATGAAACTCGTCCTAAAATCAATGCGTCACGCGCACGTCATTAACTCTATATAAGCGAGTCTCGGTATTAGTTCATCATGGATAACTCATCCGACATTGATATGCAATCTGAAGAGAGAAACATGAGAATCATTCTTACACGGAGGACACGTATTGTAGTAAGGCCACGCACCCCCGATATAAATTCTGTTAGGACGCCTGCGACAAAGAACATACACAACACCAGGAACCATTTAGACCTGACCCTTCACTTCCAGTACCCGTACAATACGTACTAGTTCAGGAATCATTAGCCAATCTTCGACAACATAAGGCCGAGATAAATCTACTGATGTCGTCGTTGGCGACGTCTATTCGACAGATATTAGAATCTCTCTTATTCAGCTTTTCTGGGCGATCAACGGCCCTTTTAAGGGCCACCCAACTTATTTGAAAAGAAACCTTAACTAAAAGTATGCAGGTTTTTGTATTTGTGTTATTCTGTAGTGACTTAACACTACTTATCAGTGTATTTTTTATTTCATTTGTGTTTTTGTTATGACTGAAGTATTCACTTCATTAGATGAAAGTCTAATATAGAAAGTCATGTGACTAGAGAGAGATTCAGTTAAGCCTGTAAAAACTCATGTTCCGAAGCTCGAAGTGTTAACATCATAAGAAAAAACCACTACCTATTCAGCATGGGTGAGTGTTTCATTTTTTATTAGATAGGGCTAGATTATTTTCCATGCATTAAAATGACAAATATCTCAGAAGAAAAAAAAATAAGTCACATGACTTTAAAAACTAGAGTATACTCTGAGAGCTCATTTACGATCCGGAGCTCGAATAGTCAACATCGTCAGAAAACCACTACCAGCATGGGTGAGTGTTTGAATTTTTATTACATAATCTTAGTGTTTACCTTATGAAACATGTACAAACAGTAAATTTCAATATCTCAGGAAAAAATTGGCAACTAGCAACGTTAATAAGGTTTTCAATACCTACAACACAATTATGCTATCGGGGGAATATCCCAACATCTGATCAATGTTCATTCACTCTAGACCTCAAAACTGGGTAAAACCCATCTCCTGTTAGCAACTCTCGCCGACTTTTCCGACATCTACAGCTGAATTCGCAAACCTGGAAAACCTTAAAGTTTCTGTTCTAAAAATAGATTCGCTCTCAACCCAAAACTGGAAAAACCCATCTCCTGTTAGCAACTCTCGCCGACTGTGGCGACACCTACTACTGATTTTACTCCAACCTAGGAAAAACCTAAAGTTTCGGTACTAAAAATAGATTCACTCTCAACCCAAAACTGGAAAAAAACCATTTCTACCGTCGTTGACCTCTCGTGTACTCACGTGACCCGGCCTCTTGTAACGAAGGCTCTCATTGGCCGCCCCACAACTTTCCACTTCCGGTCATAGACACGACTCCAAGCTCAACGATTGGCTCTTTCTTCTTATTGCCATGACAGCATGACCTCCGGTATGACGTACTTCCGGTATGACGACTCCATAGCGCGCTTTTGAAATTTGACCAATCAGAAGCCAGCATTCTGATGACATCATCAAACAGTGCCACTGGTGGCGCCCCCTAACGGTCAAATTTCGAAAACACGCTATGGAGCTACCTATGACTCCTCATGAACGGAAGTGGTCAAACGAATTGTGTGAGTGAGTTAAAAATAATTTCCAGCACATTTTAGAAAAACTAACCATTACGGACACTCGGACTATGGACTTCAACTTGTAAAGAAGTGAAATATTTTCACTTAGCAGTCACTGCTAATCTGTTAGTTTATAATGTAAAACTTAAATGGTCATATATTTCCAGTCATATTTGATGTCATAACTGTCTTCACACCAATAAATAAAAACAATGTCATCTATATAAACATTCCCGTTGTGATTTATGAATGTGATCGACTGAACACTGCGGCATGCATATCTAATCTTCATTGCAATAATGAGGTACATAACAGTAGTTATTTCATCCTATATTTTAAATAAGTATGGGACGAAACAGAGAATCTAAAAACGGAAAGAGGCGCCAAGTGAAGTGAATTTAAGTAATGTTCTAAGTGCTTCGCACCAGATATTGTATGGAGACACTACTACACATAGAGTTGAGTTACCTGTTGGAATAAATACACCAGGGAGTGTACACTCTGTACAGCGGACATCTACGCCAGCTCGTGTTATTCATGATAGTAATGGAAAGGACAAACTCCCCCACCTTGGGCCGATGCATTGGTCAAGAGTGTTAAACTGCTTTTGACCAAAGTTGACTCTATTGCGAAACGTTTTGAAAAGCTTGAGAGTGTTGAAAAGAAAGTGGATTCATTTGAAAAGAGACTTTGTAAAATCACCAAAGAAATCACCAGGAGAGTGTAAAAAAGACCAACGAATTGGTGAATGTCGTTCAAGAACGAACAGAAAATTTGGAATTTCAAATGGGAAGTATGGACGAATAAGAGCTTTGGAACAGAGAAATGAACAGTTAAAATGGGAGATCTCTGACATCAAAGCACGATCGATGAGGGATTACCTAGTTTTCTCACAAATCCCCGAGGCATGAGACAACAGAGCGCTTAGAGATTTTATGGCAGACAAGCTTAAAATGCCTAGAGAACACGTTATGGATATCAAATTCGATTGAGTTCACCGTATAGCCGGACAGGCTACACCACGTGCAATTGTTGCCAAAGTCCACGAATATAAACAGAGACAGGACGTCGAACTGCGATCTAAAGAACTGAAGGGCACGATATTCTTTATAAACGAACAGTTTACCCCGGAGGTTTACGGACAGCGTCGGTAACTTATACGAGTGATGAAAGAGAAACGTGGACAGGGACACCATGTGTGTTTAGTGTGTACTAAGTTATGTTATACAGGCCAACAGTTGGACCCAGTGTTCTCAGCGCTCGTACATAGGATAGTGCGGAGGTCAGACATTCAATATGTTTATTGAGTCGGAACGTTAACAGAAACGCGGAACAAAAAGAAAGTGACAAGGAGTTCATTGGTATTTTTCAGAACTATGGCATTGTATTTTTATCTGAATGCTGGAGTAAATCTGATACTGTTATTGATTTGTCTTTGTTGAGTGAATTCGAATATTTACGTTTTCCTCGTACACTAGGTACAGGTGGTGGTCTACTGTTACTTTATCGAAAAAGCTTAGGTGACAATGTTTCTTTTGTAAAATCTGTTAGTGATTCCCTTGTTTGGATAAATATTTCTAACATTTCTACGACCGATATTTATATTTGTTTTGCATATATTCCACATGAAAATAACGTGTTTTATAGATTATATAATGTAGATCTTTTTAACTGTTTTGATGTTTGTTTGTTTATTATTGTTTAACGCCACTTTCAACAATATTTCAGTTATATCGTGGCGGTATAACATTAACTATATCTTTTCAACGTAAAAACTGAGCATTTTAATCTGATAAAACTTTTGAACACTTAAATGTTTCTAAAATACAATATTTTATAGATTCTCAATAAACATGATAAAAGACTATTTCGACATTTCAAAATTTTGAATATATGTTAATTAAAAATTTTTAAATTAACAAATGGTACTTACGCAATGAGCAAAACGAATAATCCACTTCCAACTTCCTGTCTAAAATTTACAGGAACTGATGAAGTCTCGATATTGTCTCGTTGAAGTCTCATAACCTTTCATTCGAACACCTCTGGTTTATGCTTACATATATAGCAATAAAGAAAACAGTCCGAACACATTAGTAGGGGTGCTAAGGCTCTGTAGAGCTTCTGAGTTTGTACAAAGGGAGATCAGTCTGTATAGACTCTAGGATTGGAACAAAGGAGAGATCACTTTGTACAGACTCTAGGGTCGTAACAAAGGGAGATCACTGTATAGACTCTAGGGTTGGGACAAAGGGGAGATTACTCTATATGGACTGTATACACTGAATCAGAGAGGGAGGGTGGGTAGTGAAACCGGAAGTACAGGAAGGGTAGCCATCTTGGATATGGAATCATGGTATATCTAGTTTCATGGATAGACAGGGAATCCCGGCCAATCAGAGATACTTCATTTTACCGGAAACAACAGACTGACTCTATCTCTCACGGCAGGAGAGATACATAGAACATGAAGTGTGTAACGTACTCAAAGTTTGCAAAGTGATCAAGTGTGTAACATTCTCATGTTTCAAAGTTTGCAAAGTGATCAATAGTGTAACGTTCTCATGTTTCAAAGTTTTAAAGTGCAACGCTCTGTTGCAACGTGATGAATCTAAGGTGCAAAGTGTGCAAGTTGTAAGTTATGAAGTCTCAAAGTGACAAAGTACAGAAGTTACAAAGCTGTGAAGTATGAAGTTGTTCGTTGTTCTCACTTACATCGTTTCAACAAATTTCAAAGTTCAGACAGTGAAAAAAGTATCTGTATTATTTTTTATTGTTTAAGAGGTTTGCACTTCTGTATATAAAATAAAAATTGAAACACTCACTCAGAGGATTTTTCTAACGATGTTGACTCTTCGAGCTTCGGATGCTAAATGAGCTCTAAGACGCCTAACTGAACCGATTCTCCAGTGTTTAAAGTTATTATTTTAGAATTTGCAAATCAGTTTGGACTTCTATCTACTAAATTTTATTGATCAAGTAAAGAGCTAGTGAATATTAACATTAACCTACTATATTTTAGACTTACTGCTACAGTATAACACAAACAGATACACACACACACACAAAAACTGCATACTTTCAGTTAAGGTTTATTTTCTAATAAGATGGGTGGCCCTTAAAAAGGCCGTTTGATTTTGGGTTTTAAAAGTCCCTTTTCACCACGACACCCGTCTTATCTTTTGTGATACCTGTTGGGCTGCTGCTACTCTAGCCTCAGCTACTTTGCACCATCTTTTGAGACCTGCTTTCTGGCATTCGAAGTATTCCCATTCCTGGGAGGCCGTCTTCAAATGTTGAAGGATGTACCAGGGTCTAATTCGACAAAACGTCTCACTATCGATAAATGGAGTGTCATCACAGCTACTGAAGTCGAGGAATGTTATCTGGACCATGGCTGATCTTGTTGTCTTCTGAAAAAAAGTGCAGTGAAAATAGCCGCGCACAGCTTTTTACATGATCAGTATAGCGCACGCGACGTACTCCGTCTCATCAACATTGACCTCTTTGATGATTGGTCTATGCGTCGTTGGGGACGTGATTCCACCAATGAAAATGCAAGCAGTGATAGACGCCTGGAAGAAATCAGTCTAAGAGTGATAAAAAAAATCAAACATGGAGTTTGCTATGGAACGAAAAAACGAACCTGTTACGGTATAGGGTTTGGCCGAGAACAGAGAAAACATAAGCAGATTGAGGAGAAGTGTTTGCCGTTTCAGAAGAGATTCTGTTCATGAATCATGGCAGATATTAAAAACAACGGTCCTTTTCAGGACCACATATCTTACAAAAAGAAACCTTAAACTAAATGTGCAGTGTATACAATGAGATGAGTTGTAGGGTTATGAGAAGGAGCGTGCACTACTAAGTATGAGTAGTATATCTCAATACAGTTTAGATTACTTTTCTAATAGTTGGATGGCCCCGAAAAGGGCCGTTTTATATGTTACTAATATTGACAGTAACATCTACTCTTTTTCAGAGCGTCGTTCTGCTTCCAGTAGATAATCTATCTTGGTCTTGATAGTCATGATGATCGGTATCACCAGTTGGTGAAGGTTAGCTCTTGTTTTCTAGTACGAACATACTGAGCTGCCAGTTGGTCTAGGTGTTGTCGGTACTGCCAGTTGAGTTGATCCCTGACTTTCTGTGAGGTTTGCTGCTGTTGTTTCAGTTGCCTCCATCTCTGGTCGAGTTTCATTAGTATGCCCTTATAGTAACTATCACACTGAATCGTAGTCATTTTGGTCTTCTGTTGTAACAGAATAGTTTTCTGAATAGCTTCTGCATAGATGCTGTCCATTTTTGTTTCTCTAAAAGATGTTCAACAAATAGGATAAGAAACGCTCACGCGACATGTGACATCACACCTGCTGAGTATGCCTAGAGTCTTTAGTCATTGCTTGATAATGGCTGAATGCATTAACATGTGGGGTGAAGAAGAAGAAGAATGGATGGTTTGCGCCGATCTAGTGGGGAGAAAGGTGGGATGGCTAATTTCAGGTCTTTTCAGGTCCACATATCTTACGAAAAGAAAAATTAATCTGAATGCGCAGTTTATACAATGAGATGAGTTGTAGGGTTATGAGAAGGAGCGTGCACTACTAAGTATGTGTAGTATATCTCAATACAGTTTAGATTACTTTTCTAATGAGTTGGATGGCTCCGAAAAGAGCCGTTTTATATGTTACTAATATTGACAGTAACATCTTCTCTTTTTCAGAGGTACGCGTCGTTCTGCTTCCAGTAGATAATCTAGCTTGGTCTTGATAGTCATGCTGATCGGTATCACCAGTTGGTGAAAGTTAGCTCTTGTTTTCTAGTACGAACATACTGAGCTGCCAGTTGGTCTAGGTGTTGTCGGTACTGCCAGTTGAGTTGATCCCTGACTTTCTGTGAGGTTTGCTGCTGTTGTTTCAGTTGCCTCCATCTCTGGTCGAGTTTCATTAGTATGCCCTTATAGTAACTATCACACTGAATCGTAGTCATTTTGGTCTTCTGTTGTAACAGAATAGTTTTCTGAATAGCTTCTGCATAGATGCTCTCCATTTTTGTTTCTATAAAAGATGTTCAACAAATAGGATAAGAAACGCTCACGCGACATGTGACATCACACCTGCTGAGTATGCCTAGAGTCTTTAGTCATTGCTTGATAATGGCTGGATGCATTAACATGTGGGTGAAGAAGAAGAAGAATAGATGGTTTGCGCCGATCTAGTGGGGAGAAAGGTGGGATGGCTAATGAACATCGATGAGTGGGTAGAGTTAGTGAAGCTTGAAAAAAACAAAAAGAGAAAGACGGCGGAGCAAACGAGTAAAACTTTTTATGCCATGGTATATAAAGCCAAAACCACAAACGGCCCTTTTCAGGGCCACCTAACTTTTACGAAAAGAAACCGAAGACTGATCAGAGTAACAGCAGTTCTTTAGTCTCAACAAAAATCGTCCCTTTGTACCCTTATTCTCTCTCTCTCTCTCTCTCTCTCTCTCTCTCTCTCTCTCTCTCTCTCTCTCTCTCTCTCTCTCTCTCTCTCTCTCTCTCTCTCTCTCTCTCTCTCTCTCTCTCTCTGTATCTCTTACTTAGACCCTTTGTACGCCTCAAAGAGCTGTGTTATACACACCATTAAGCTTTGTATCCTTATTTTCTCTTAGAATCTGTATATCTCGTACGTCTCATAGAGTTATGATACTGATACTCTGTATCCTTCAAGTCTCATAGAGTTGTGATACTGATACTCCTTCTCATAGTTTGTCAATTGTGTTTTACACCATATAACTCTGTACCTTTGTGTCACCATATCCATATTCTTTTGTGTAGATACATAGTAGACACTATGTTTAAACTCTAGTTGTACACCTTATACCAAGACATAATACACAAACACCAGATCAATTTTTAATATGTTTAATACCCCGCTAAAAACTATTTACAATAATCTCCAGAGGATTACGGTTGTCCCTCTGTGACTATGTACATTGCATAAGAATGATATTTGAAACACTTATCTCTTTGAAACACTATTAACTTTGAAACACTTATAACTTTGAATGCTTATAACTTTGAAACAGTCTGGAAACACGCAAAAAACTTTGTCACACTACTACGGTTGATCTTGCCCATACAGCGCGGAGCAAAAGAACGTCAGCTTTTGTCCTAGGTCGGTCGGTTCGGGTTCCTTGACGCTGTGACACTGAACGTATTTTCATTATAACAGTACAAAATCACACAATCACTTCTGTTCTGTTTCCACTTTCACTTTCTTTGTCGGTTTTCCTCCCTTCTTGAGCATCAAGTTGAGTTTACGCTTGGCTACTGTTGGAGTCTGTTCCGGACATTCATAAGCCCAGTGACCTGACTGATGACATTTATAACATTGGTCCGATTGACGAGTCCGAGTTTGTACTTTGTTCTCAGGTTCTACACTTACTGTTGTTGATGATGATGATGACGACACGTTAATCTTATGACATCTAGGAGACCAATGCCCAGTTTCAACACAAATGAAACAAGGATGAGTCTGTGGGGAAGATTTATATTCGTAACCCATATACGATTTTCTGACTTCTGGATGTAGTTTATCCTTCAATTCTTTGATGCTAGCTCTAATGGCCGTGAGTTCTTCCCTCATATTCTGTAATGCTGATAGGAAGGCATCGCGTAGCAGGCCCTTGGCAGCATCACTTTCTTGTTTTTCATCCAACTGTTCTACAGTTTTGAGAACCTCATCAAAATCATCAGCCCCTTCTATGTAATGTGTGCAATTAGGTGAATAATTCGGGTGCGTTTGAGGCAATCCTGGATAACACATGCTGATGATTGATTCATATGATGTTCGGTGTCTAACTCTCACTTTACTTTATACCCGTTCTTCTTATTCTATATTTAGACTCGTCAACGTTCACGTCATGCACTTGTCTGTCACAAGAAGGGAGACTCAACACAGGGATCTTTGTTTTATTACACCACCAATTGATTAAAAGCACAATATTTAGACCAACGTTGATATTCTGTATAAGCATTATCGTACCATTCCCAATCTTTTAAACAGATGCCACAACAAACGTGGTCACTGGTCCCTAAATACACAAATCCTCCTCTGGCCAATTCTGTCTGTTTAGGTTCCGGTAGATATTTTGGCCAATGATCTTTAAACGTCAGACACCTTGATTCATACTTACAAAAATTAGGTAAGGCTAAAGGTAAACTTAATTCCTGATGAAACGATAATCCTCTGACGGTAGTAGGTCCCATTTTAAAACTGGTCACACCCTGTCTCCTTTCTGTAGGTAGACTCTTTGCACTTCTATCAGGTTGGATCTCGGCACACTATCCACTTCTACCCGACGGGTTCGTGGTACACTATTCATCATGTCTCGATTTACAGGAGCACTATCCGTAACTATCTGACTAGCATCCATAGTCTATGAAAATAAATTATTCATACTTATTCATGCGAATTTTTCATTGTTTTGATTCACTCCCCTTTTTATAAGGTTCATAAGGTCTATTTTTAGATCATACAAAAATCATTCATATCTTCTACGGAGGACACGTATTGTAGTAAGACGACACAGACCAATAGATTCTGGTAGGACCCCTCGGACACCTACTACACAACACCAGGGACCACCTAGACCTGAGCCTCCACCTCAAGTATCTGTACAATACGTACTGGCTCAAGAAGCATTAGCCAATCTTCGACAACACAAGCTGGAGATAAAAAGGTTGATGATACAGAAAGAGAGAGAAGTTCGTACTTGGCGACGTCTACTCGACAGATACTAGAGTCTCCCTTTTTCGGCTTTTCGGAGCAAACAACGGCCCTTTTAAGGGCTACCCATCTTATTCGAAAAGAAACCTTAACTAAAAGTATGCAGTTGTGTGTGTGTGTGTGTGTGTGTGTGTGTGTGTGTGTGTGTGTGTGTGTGTGTGTTTTATACTGTAGCGGTTCTAAAATATAGAATTTTTTTCTAGCTTAATGTTCACTTCTTTTTACTTAAATGATAAAAAGAATATCAAGTTTTATTATATCTATAAAATAGAATACCAAACTCTTGGTAAAAAAGTCATGTGACTTTAAAAAACTAGAGAATAGATTCAGTTAGACCTCTGAGAGCTCATTTGCAATCCGGATCCCGAGGTATCAACTTCGTCAGAAAACCATTGCCAGCAGGTGAGTGTTTTAACTTTTATTAGATAGGCCTAGTTTTTACCTTATAAAACATGTACAAACAGTAATTTTCAATATCTGAGAAAAAATTAGTGAGCTAGCAACGTTAATAAGGGTTTTATTACTTACAACCTAATCATGCCATCAGGGGAATACCCTAAAAAATTACCGTTGATGTAGATTCATTCTAGACCTCAAAACTGGGAAAACCCAACTTTTGTTAGCAACTCTCGTATACTCTCACGAACTCTCGCCGACACCTACTACTGATTTCCCTCCAAACCCAAACCTGGAAAAACCCAAACTTTCGGTCCTTTGATTGAATTACTCCCAATCTAAAACTGAAAAAAACCGACTTCTGTTAGCATCCCAACTCTCGTGAACTCTCGCGACACTTACTACACATCTCTCTTCAAACCCAAAACTGGAAAAACCCAAAGTTTCGATTCTAAAAATAGATTCACTCTCAGTCCAAAACTGGAAAAACCCAACTTCTATTTTTAGCATCTGACCCCTCGTGAACTCCGACCTCTTGTAACGAAGGCTCTCATTGACTCATCCAAGATGGCCGCCCCACAGACTTCCGCATCCGGTCATAATTACGCCCACCGAGCTCTTTCTACATGTCGTCATGGTGACGTGACCTCAATTCCGGTATGACGTCACAGGCGGCTCCCTGGCGCACAGTTTCAAATTGACCAATCAGAAGCCAGGATTCCGGTGACGTCATCAACGCCGCGAAATTTGAAACTGCGCACCAGGGAGCTGCCTATTACTACTTATATATAACCACTATCAATTCTGTAGTTATTAAGCAAAACATTATTTCCTGTGGACGCCATATTGGTTAATATTTCAGTGCGGCATTTCGCAAAACGAAATCTCTATATAACTGGCGGGAAATCGTGATGGGTCTTCCAACAAGAACAATTAAGCAAGTAAACAAATCAAAATAATTTATAGTTAAAGTCAACATCCATAGGATTACTGATTATGATCAATCAATTATACTCTGATATATTGCTCTCGGTCAAGTACAATATACGGTCACATCTGTGATCTGTATTCAATTTATTTGAATGTGGGATTTTGTTATGACCTTCACGGCGTACAAAAACTCGTTCAAGTTTAAGATTTCGTCAACTTGAAAATCTCACAGGCGAAAATATTTACCACAGTTGGTCATTGTTAAGACCGGAAACGTATATTAATATATTCCGCCGAAATTAGGCACTCGGAAAGAAGTCGGATCAAGTCCTTCTGAAATAATAAACATCTCGGAATAAAGGCTCTAAAGTTTACCATGGATGCGTTTGTTGTATCATATCTATGCACTCGAGTCTCCTTGCCACATACAAGGAGAAAGATTTTCGTGCGACCTTTGGTCAATGTGTTTGTGTTGATTCGAAACATTAAAAACGAGCTCGAAAGATACAGCAATACATCGCGTGTACATTGTATATACTTTCAGATACAACGATACATCACGGGTACATTAGTAGTTATGTACCACACTTCAACCCCCCTTTTTTTCCGAGAACAGGACGACGTGTCCATTTCCAGGAATTCAGGAGTCACGTGATCACACATACAGGTAAATGTCGTTATATATAGACGATGATATATAACGTGTTTATTGGATGACACGCGACACGGGCGATTTCAATTTTATCTGTTCCTAGAGATGACAAGCTCCCGTACAGGTGTCCCAATGGTATAGTGTAGCAAATATTGAAAACACCATAAGTAATTTCACCCCAATTTTAAAACATGTCTCATGCACATCGATCTACCGAGCAGTTATTGGATTTACCGATCCCTCCCGAGAGATCTGTTACGACCCAATATATCGAACCGTTATTGGATCTCCCGATTCCCCCCGATTTTAAAAAAACGTTTTTAAGACCCAAACGTGTCTACACGGGGCAGACCTATCGTTTTGATAAAATTTCCGAGACAGAGATTAAAAAGTTTACAACCTGGTCGGACGAGTATAAAGTAGTTCTATTGAGGGACAGACCTATCGATATAGACCGTTTATTTGTACACCTCGTAAGGTCGGTGATAAATGCTAGAGGGTTGCAAAACGGCGATAAATTTCGCATCATCATCAATCACCCGAAATTCCCGAAACGTACAGTACGAAATATATCACCGTCTCGGGGGGATTTGTCCGAAGAGTTATTCAAAGCATTGCAAGAGTATATAGAATATTACGAGGTGCCCTTAGACGAAGTAGAAATATTCGTCCATTCTACGAAAATGCCGAGGGGGAAGGGGAGACCTAAAGAACCGGTGACAAAGGAGACCTCGTCGTCGAAAAGAAGTATCATCACGATTAAAAACGACGACGCCACGTGTCTGGCACGAGCCATCGTGACGGCGGTGGCCAACAAACATAAAGATAAATGGACGAATTCCCAGCTTCGGCACGGTTTCAACGAGAGTCGCAAATTACAAAGGATCGAAGCGTTAAAACTTCACGAAGAAGCGGACGTTCCCGTCCGTGATCACGGCTGTACCTTAGAAGACGTGAAAACGTTTGCCGATCACTTGGGTGTGCAGATCAATATAGTGGACGGCGATCGGTTTAACGAAATCATCTATACGACCGAAGGAAGCAATGACGACGCGGTCTATCTGTACAAGAATAAAAATCACTTCGACGTGATTACGACCATGACGGGGTTTTTGGGTACGGGATATTACTGTCATATTTGTAAGAAGGGGTATACAAGACGAGATCGTCACAGATGTCCCGAAAAGTGTTTATCGTGCTTCGGTTATGATTGTCCGGGGGGTGAAAGGAAAGTGTGCGACGATTGTAACAGAGCGTTTTTCGGTGAAGACTGTTTTAAGGAACATAAACGCGTCAGAGGCACGCGAGACGACAAACCGGACGTGGTTTGTTTAATCGTTCAGAAATGTTTAGAGTGCGAACGGGTGGTCAAAGACTTGAAGTCCCATGTATGTGGTCATTCCGAATGTCCGAATTGTAAAGAATATGTCGACATGACGACGCACAAGTGTTTCATGCTCGAGAAACAATGCAAGGGTGGAGAGTGCACGGAGGAGGAACCGTGCGAGGAGGCGGAAAAAAAGAAGTATGAATGGTGTTATAGTTGTAAAACGCGAACGACAAAGTATTATTTTTACAACATAGAAGCGACGCAAGACACCGGCGTTCACATACCGAATCTAATCGTGTGTCAAGACTTTGACGGTCGTCAACACGAATTTTCTACCGTAGACAAGTTCTGCAAGTTTGCCTCGGGCAAAAACGGTACGTTCATCGCCCACAATGCCAAAGCGTACGACGCGCAGTTTTTGTTAAAGTATTTCGTGGAGCATAACATTAAACCCTATTGTATTTACAACGGTACGAAGATCATGTACATGGAAGTCGGTTGTATTCGCTTTATCGATTCCATAAATTTTGTCCAATCCGCTCTGGCAGAGTTTCCGAAGACGTTTGGTCTGACCGAACTCAAAAAGGGTTATTTCCCGCATTATTTCAACAAGCCGTGTCACCAACGTTACGTGGGACCGTTGCCCAGTAAAAAACACTACGGTGTCGATCACATGAGCAAACGCAACAGGGAAGAGTTTTTAAAGTGGTACGAGGTGCGAAAGAACGACGTGTTTGATTTCCAGAAAGAATTGAGGGAGTACTGCACGTCCGACGTCGACATATTACGACGGTCCATGTTGAAATTCGGGGAAGACTTTATCGCGTTGGAAAACATAGATCCGTTACAGTATGTGACGATAGCGTCCGTGTGCATGACCGTCTACAGAAGCAATTACATGCCTAAAAATACGATAGCCGTCCATAACGATAACGTCGTTCACGAAACGTACAGCGCGAAATCCATTTCTTGGTTGGATCACGTGGCCGAGAGAGACGGCGTCGTCATTCGACACGCGTTGAACGGCGGCGAGGTGACTCTGCCCAACATCGGTAAAGTCGACGGGTATTGCGAAGACACGAAGACGGTTTACGAATTTCAAGGGTGCTTCTGGCACGGTTGTAAAAAGTGTTACGGGCGAGACACCCTCAATAACAAGAACCAATTCGACATGGACACGCTCAGAAAACGAACCTCCGCGAAAAACGAGAAGATACGACGGGCCGGTTACGCGTTCGTCGAGGCCTGGGAATGCGATACGAAAGACATAAACGGTAAAGAGATCGTAACACCGTTAGACCCTCGAGACGCTTTTTTCGGCGGTAGGACCAACGTGACCAAGTTGCTGTACGACTTCGACGGAAGAGAAAAGGGACGATACGTCGACTTTGTCAGTCTGTATCCGACGGTCCAGTTTTATAAGACCTACCCGGTCGGTCATCCTACCAAAATAGTTAATCCCGAATCGATTCCATAAATTTTGTCCAATCCGCTCTGGCAGAGTTTCCGAAGACGTTTGGTCTGACCGAACTCAAAAAGGGTTATTTCCCGCATTATTTCAACAAGCCGTGTCACCAACGTTACGTGGGACCGTTGCCCAGTAAAAAACACTACGGTGTCGATCACATGAGCAAACGCAACAGGGAAGAGTTTTTAAAGTGGTACGAGGTGCGAAAGAACGACGTGTTTGATTTCCTGAAAGAATTGAGGGAGTACTGCACGTCCGACGTCGACATATTACGACGGTCCATGTTGAAATTCAGGGAAGACTTTATCGCGTTGGAAAACATAGATCCGTTACAGTATGTGACGATAGCGTCCGTGTGCATGACCGTCTACAGAAGCAATTACATGCCTAAAAATACGATAGCCGTCCATAACGATAACGTCGTTCACGAAACGTACAGCGCGAAATCCATTTCTTGGTTGGATCACGTGGCCGAGAGAGACGGCGTCGTCATTCGACACGCGTTGAACGGCGGCGAGGTGACTCTGCCCAACATCGGTAAAGTCGACGGGTATTGCGAAGACACGAAGACGGTTTACGAATTTCAAGGGTACTTCTGGCACGGTTGTAAAAAGTGTTACGGGCGAGACACCCTCAATAACAAGAACCAATTCGACATGGACACGCTCAGAAAACGAACCTCCGCGAAAAACGACGGGCCGGTTACGCGTTCGTCGAGGCCTGGGAATGCGATACGAAAGACATAAACGGTAAAGAGATCGTAACACCGTTAGACCCTCGAGACGCTTTTTTCGGCGGTAGGACCAACGTGACCAAGTTGCTGTACGACTTCGACGGAAGAGGAAAAGGGACGATACGTCGACTTTGTCAGTCTGTATCCGACGGTCCAGTTTTATAAGACCTACCCGGTCGGTCATCCTACCAAAATAGTTAATCCCGAACGCGTCGATCGAACTTGGTTAGGGTTCGTCAAATGTAAAGTCGTGCCACCCCGGAAATTATATCACCCCGTCTTACCCGTCAAAATGAAATGCGGAGATGCCGAAAAGCTCTTGTTCCCGCTGTGTAAGACGTGCGCCGAACGACGGGCACAGACGCCGTGCGAACACGCCGACGAGCAGAGGTCGTTTATGGGCACGTGGTGTACTCCCGAGCTATTCAAGGCCTTAGATAAGGGGTACGAGATAGAGAAAATTTACGAAGTTTGGGATTTTCTCTACACCAGTGAGGACACGGATCTCTTCAGAGACTACGTCAAGAACTTTATGAAGATCAAGATGGAAAGTTCCGCATTAAAGGTGGGTCCCGGCACCCCCTACGACTCGGAAGAACGGTATAAAGACATGGTCAGAGAACGATTGGGGATCGACTTGGGTGAAATAGAGTATAATCCGGGCATGCGCGCCATCTCTAAATTATGTCTCAACTCTCTCTGGGGTAAGTTCGGCCAAAGGGTCAACATGAAACAGACTCAATACGTGAACAAACCGAAAGACTTTTATACCCTGTTGCTGAACGACACGATAGACAATCTCAACATTCAGTTCATCAACGACGACATGGTCCAGATGTCTTACGATTTAAAGGGACAATTCGTCGACAAGGTCAATGACATCAACATCTTCATAGCGTGTTATACGACGACGCACGCCAGAACCATGTTATACGACGTGTTGGATACCCTCGACGATAGGGTGTTGGGATTCGACACCGATAGCGTGTGGTACGTCGATCGCGACGACGGGGTCTCGATCGACACGGGCGATAACTTGGGTGATTTGACGGACGAGTTAGGCGGCGATTTCATAACGTCGTGGTGCGCCACCGGTCCCAAATCTTATTCGTACGAAACGAACGCGGGTAAAAAAGGTGTGTAAGGTCAAGGGATTTAGTCTGAATTACGAAAATTCTCTTTACATCAACCGAGACGCGATGACCGACGTCGTCAAAGAAAAGCGTAAGAGGATTACGACCGTTCGAGAAAACGCCATCACGAGAGATTCCAAAACCAAACGCGTCGTGAATCGATACCAGGAGAAAGAGTTTACGTTGTGTTACGATAAACGGGTGATGAAGGACGGTTACGACACGCATCCCTACGGGTATTAAAAATTTATTAATACTAATAAATTTTTTTAATCGACGACCAACAATTCCTCTCGGACGAACGTTCTCTGAGGCGCCGGTTCCTTGAGCTGATACAGGTCGATGCCCTGCATTCTGAAATGCCTGTCTATGTTGTGTTTGTCGACGCTCCAGATGGGATCGGTGGCCCTCCTGCGTCCGCCTTCCAATTCGCCCGGTTGATACAGATATCTTACTTTCGCAAAGGGGCTGACGGGCGGTTGCACTTTATCGACGGGTTCTACCTTTTTGGGCGGGTTGGTCTCTTCGTTGATCGTTTTTACGACTTCCGACAACCGTTTCACCCATTCTCTGTTTCTGTCTTTGGTTTTCATCTCTTGATCGTATTGATAGCTAAACAACTGTTCGCCCAACGTTCTATTAAATCGTTCGACGATGGCTTGGTCGCGATGAAGGTCGACCCGGCCCCTTCTTATTCTAACGCCGTGTCGGGTCATGAGTTTAGAGACGGCGCCCATGAATTCGCGACCGGGATCGACTTGTAATAATTTCGGAAACGTCAGACGCCTCCCGTAGATCTTTTCGAAAGCACCGGCTACCTCCCGACTGTCTTTGGTCGTCAGAGGTTCCGCTTCTTTGTAGCGAGTGCCCACGTCGACCAACGTCAACGCGTATTTGTACGTTTTTCCGTCCACCTTGTCGTGCGGTAAAAACAGCAAATCGGCCTGGTGAGTGTCGTTTTCTTTCGCGTCTTCGAATCGGGGCCTCACGATCTTCTTGGGGGCGGGCAGGTAGATTTGCCACACGTCTTGTTTTTTTCAGGAACTCCAACGCCTCCTTCTCGCTGACTTTGGCTGCTTTGGCCAATTTCCCGATGGCAGCCTTTCCCTTCCAATAGTGTTTGTGATAGATCTTTTCCATTTTACTTTAGGCGACGTATTTTTTAACGCCGTAGAACACGAGTCCCGTCCCGATCACCACGAAGAGGATTTCCTTGTCTTTTTGCTCTTCCGAGGGTTGATAGAAATCGCTCAACTTCGGCTCGGGAGCCATCGCCTCTTCGTTCGTCATTTGCGAGTAGAGTGACATGGCGGCGTCCACTTCTTTGTAGGTGTACAGCGCATGTCCTTGTTTCTTGAGTCTCTCGTTGAGAAAATTTAATCGCTTCGTGCGTTCGTGATTCCATTGATCTCTGGCCTTGGTCAGTTTTTCCATCGCCTCGTCGTGTCTCTTTTGTTCTTCGTGATTCGAGAATAGAAATTGCGATCCCGAGAAGGCTAGAGCATTGACTAATGCACCGCCCATCATCATCGCGATCGTTGCCATTTTTTAATAGAGAGAGTTTTAGTTTATTTCATGATATCGGCGGGGATGATACCCTTCTTGACCAACATGTCTTTGGTGTACTCGGCGAGCGCAAACTCCAGGAGGATCATCCCAAAGTCCTTCGGGTCTAGATCCATATTGGGCGCCGGCATCTTTAAGATTTTCTTGGAAAGTTGCGCGTACCCGATGGCAATTCCCGTACTGACGGCCGCGTGATACACGGTGTTGACTAAATCTTTTTCACCACTCATTTTTTAAATACGGGAGAAAATTATTTAATACATTTCATGGGGATTAGGTTTTTGGAAGTGCTTCGGGTTCTGGCACGGGCTCGTCGCACTCATGATGAATAACCTGATGAACAACCTTACTATTCGTGTTAATTAATTCAGTGATCGTGGTGATGAACACTCCCAGCGTCATGATTCCCGATGCCATTAACATCGTCATATTCACGGCGGTTCTGATCGAATCGTTTTCTACACACATTTTTTAAATACGTGAGAAAATTATTTAATACATTTCATGGGGATTAGGTTTTGGAGGGGGAAGTACTTTGGGTTCGGACTCTGGGTTTTTTTTCACTACTTTGGGTTCTGGGTTTTTTTTCATGTAGATCAGCAACAATCCGACGACTGCGCCTGAGCCCGCTAGCCATTTCCAGCTATCCTGGCTATTAGCATTGCTATCCTGGCCATTAGCATTGCTATCCTGGCTATTAGCATTGCTATCCTGCCTATTAGCATTGCTATCCTGGTTATTAGCATTCCACCGACGCTTGGCACCCTTCTTCCCCGCTTCCTGACGTTTCGGATTCTTCTTCTTCCCTATGAGTTCCTCCGGATTCATTCTCTTTTTCTATATCCTCTGTTTTTTTTATTCCTGTGATATGGCGACTGGTCGTGGCGGCTAAGCTGAAAGGTGCTAAGAACGCCCCGTATTTGTAATAGAGATTACAACACACTTCGCCGATGGCGGCGTCCAAGAAGGGGTCTTCGCTCAGCTCTTCGATCAGTTTGGGTTCGTCTTTGATGTCGAAAAAATGCTTGAGACCAAGCGTATACAGACCGATGAGGGTATTACCGATCGACTTGGCCATGCGCATGTTGAGTCGAGCGTCTAACACGCGACTCAGGGATTCCACTTCCTTGTCGTTCATCTTGTCCAGAAACTGACGCGCGCGTCCGGATCCGACGATGGCCGACAGTCTGTCTTTGGCGGTTACTGCCGTACTGGTGGTAGTGGAAGGTGCATCGTTCGCTAATACGTCGTCTACATTCATCTTTTTTTAATACATTTTATTTATATTTTGTAAACGTTACGTTTACAAAATACTGTCACGTTTTTTTATTCCGTGTCGGAATCCAAGTCCAAGTCTTCTACACAGTCGGCCAAATCCGGTAGAGGATCAACGTCGATTGTTTTGACGACGATGGCCTGGTGTAAGAGGGTTTGCATGTATACTTTCGATTCTTTATTGGGTATGTAAACGTTGTCTATGCGTAAAGAACCAATGGCCAGACATCGTTTTTTCTCGTATTGGTGAAGATCGGTTTCGACGAGCGGATGTTTATCTTTCGGATCGTCGGCCGTTCTCTTTCTATAAAAAGTAGGCTTGTCTCTCGGCCCCTGTTTAATTTTCGAGTAGATCACCTTGTCACCGTTCTGATCCGTTTTGACGAGGGTTATATCGTTGACATTCATTGGGGATTTTCTACCACTGTCTTTCAGTGTCTTTGCGAGTTTATCTATTTCCGTTCTCAAGAACACGCCGGTGAATTCCTTTTCGCATTTAAATTTCATAGAATAATCGGAACTGTCATCGTGTTGCCACAAACCGGACGATTCCGTTTTGGGTGTGCGTATCACTAACGGTTTCACGTCGTCGTTCGGGTACTGATACGCAACGTAAACGCGTTGATAGCGCTTCCCTTTCTTATCGACGTAATGAGCGCCCGTCCTTAAATTGTTCACATCAAAGTTCTCAACTGTCACGAATGCCATGTTTTCTTTTTTATAACGAATAAATTTTCTTTAAGTCATTTTTTTTAAAATGTTTCTGAGCCCTTTCTCCGTTCTGCGATAGTTTTTCAGACGTAACATAGTTAATATCGCGGATAACACGAGCACACACCCTACCACGGCCAACAACAACAACGCGAACAAGACTATCTCGGTAAAACGTTTCATTTCTTAACGTAAAAAAAATTGTTAAACGGCTTAAACAATAGATATATAAATAAAAAAAATGTTTATTTTACTGGACAAGGCGTTTACCGAACGCGGTGTTAAAACAGATGTTGGGGGACGACATAGCGTGCATGCAGTTGGGTGGTAACCAAGTCTTGGTGTATTGGCCCGACGACGTCAAACTCACGTGTCAAATGCCTCGCATGCGCAGAGACTACCCGTGTAAGCATCCGGTCGTCGTGAATTCGTTGTTTTGTAGCATTCATCACAACTACTTGAAAGAGAGAGGTATCGACACGTTGAAGTATTGCGTCTCTTGTCAAAAATGGATGACCGATAGCACTAAATACGAAACGTGTTATACGTGCGGCGGAAAAGAACGCGCAGACGAGTGGCACAAGACGCATCCACGGTCCGAGAGAAGAAGACGCGGACGTCCCAAGAAAGAGGTTTAACCGGATTTTTTAAAACAGAATGTCTTAAAAATCTACGGTTAACAAGAAGTGGATTTGTTTACGAGGGTGAGGAGCTGCTTGCGGAGGTCGTCCGTCTCTTGATCCGACTCCTTTTTTACGGTTTCGGACTTGTATTTGGTGTACAGTTTGTCCTTCATCTCGCGATACTTGGTCAGTTCGTGTGACATGGAGGCGAACTCTTCTTCCGAGATCTTCCCGTCCTCGAGCGCGCGACTCACCCGATCCGTGATCGAGTTCAATTTACTCTCCGCGAGTTTGGCGATCTTGAGATGTTTCTCCGATTTCTTCGATAGCAATCGTCTGACGCCCTTGATGATCAATCCCACTCCACCCACGGACAGAGCCACGATCAGGAGAGGTAAGCCCGCGATGGGCACGATCAATCCCACACCGCCCATGATGGCGCTTCCCGAGATCAAGGCGGTGTCGACGCCGTCGGCGGTGTTGACGGCTCGTTTGTATTTCTTGTGAACGCTCTTCCGCGTCTCGATCTCTCGTCGAAACGTCTGCTCGATCTCCCCGATGCGTTTGAGACGATAATGTTGCGCGTTGTCCGAGGATGTAGTATCTTCCGATGGTTTTTCCGATGTTTCAGTATCTTTCGATGTTAATGGTGGGTATAATGGTGGGTACAATGTATCTTTACTCATCTTTTTAAAAGGGAAATTTTTTATATGTCGAGAACGACGACGCCGTTGACGGTGCCCACTTTCGATCCTTTGTTCACGCCGAAGGTGAGGACGTCGCCCTCCGTCACCCGCAACGGTGGATTCAACGGGACGATCTCGCCTGTCTTGGTCTGAAAGGTCATGTGTTCCACGTCGTTCACGACGAGCGTCACGTCCAGTTCCCCCAAAAATCCCAGACGGAGGACGTAATCGTCGAACAAGATCGTCGTGCCCAGCTGCGGTCTGATTTTTCCGTTTTTATTCACGTAGAATTGGAACGTGTTCATGATGCGACGGCTTTTGGCCAAGGCGGTGATCTCCTCTTTGGCGTCGTTGAGGTCTTTGAGGAGTTTCTCGTTCAGGTCCTCCACCAGTTCTTCCCTTTCCACGTCGCGTCTCAACGTTAAGAACACGGGATGTTCGACGTCTTTTTCGTACAAGTCGGAAAATTTCACGTTGGGACAGGGCAGGGACATGAGGATGTCCTTCGCCGTGCCGTCTCTGACGCCCTCCTCCAACTCGTCGAGATGAACGTTGAGGAGTTCCACCGGTTGCAGGTTGATGCTCTGCCTCGCGGAGATGGTCCCTCCGAGAGCCACATTCGCGCGAATACCGAGAATCTTGCCGATTTCCGGCGGAAGCACCACCGCCGTACTGCTCGAACCGTCGATTCTCAATCTCGTGGTGGTCTTTTCCAGGAATACCTTGTCGAAGTATTTCGCGAGAATTCGTCGTAGGTCGATGAAGGTGTACGACCCGGCGTGCACGCTTTGGACTTTGGGTCTGTCTCTCCCTTTGGCGTAGAGTATCTCCACGTCTTTCTTGACGTTGTACAAACCGTTGTTAAAACGGAAGGACTTGACACCCACGCACCACTCGCCGTTCGCGTTGTCGATGTAGCGAGAGAGTTTCACGGGTTTTCCGATGTCCGTCACGAGATAGAACATGCTGTTTTTAATATTAATAAATCTTAACTAATAAAGAGAATGAACGTCTACGAGTATAGAGAGAATCTAGATCTGTCGTCGTTCGACGTCTACGTCAACGCGACCAAAAAGTTTCGCGCGTCGTTCGAGAACATCTTCGTCAAGTACGACAACCCGGACGTCTTCGAGGACAGCACGTCGAAGTACTACGCCATGCTGAAACGGTGGTACCGGCATCCCATCGAGGGATTCTGGCAGAACCAGCTGAATTTCGCGGTGTGGTGCGCCACGACCGGATGCGGCGTGACGCTGGACATGGGAAACGACCACCTGTCCAAGTCGTTCTTCCGCTTCCACATCTACTATCAGATCAGAAGGATCCTGCAGGAGATCGCCGCCCCCTTACCCAGCGACGCCGACTTCGAGCACTTCACGAACAACGTCGACGCGTCGGCGTACCAGCGGATCTGTCGCGAATTCGGGGTGCCGGTCGACGCGGACTGGAAGATCAAGGGGACCATCTTCGGGAAATATAACACGAAGTGGTCCACCTTCATCGCGAACCGACCGAGGGGTTCACGCTTCCGGGTCTGGCCAGACTGGACGCGTCCATCCGGGTCTTCGCCTGGGCGATCCTGGGCTCGCAGGGGGAGACGAGGGCCTCGATCGTGGACGCCGGCGCCACGTCGCTGGACGCCCAGAAACAGTTCCTGGTCAACGTCGAGGACGCCATCAACCGGCCGCTCGACCTGCCCGCCGACATCTCGCGCTACGAAGACTGTCTGAAGTACGCCAATTCCAAGCTCGACTACGTCGTCCATCCGGGGGCTCTACATGCTGCCCAGCAACATGGAGCTGAACATCGGCAAGAACATCGCCGACTACAATAACGAGATCTTGATCGCTGCCGACACCACGACGCCCGGAACGAACGTCGACCTCAACGCGAAAACGTTCGCGCGGGATAAACCACCTCCTCCTCCCGTAGAGATCACGTCACCACCTCCCGTAGAGATCACACCGCCGCCGTCAGCGCTACAGGACAAGCCGCCGTCAGACGATCACGAGGATCAGAAGGCCGCCGTCTTGGCTCTAGCGTTACTTTCTTTTCTTGTCTTCGTCGAGTTTCGTTAACAACCAACCGACGACGACCATACCCAACACCCACAGATGTTCTCCCAACCACATCGCCGTCTTGCCGAGCGTCGACAGGATCCAGGACACGATGGCGCCTAATATACCAGGCAACGCTTCGCCGAACTTGACGGCTAGTCTCGCGAGCAATTTACCGATCGCGTCCAGCTGTTTCTTGATCCATTCCTTCGCTCCTCCCCCCTTGTTGGGAGGTGGTGGTGGAGTGGGTGGTGGTGGACTCGTCCCCGGAAGGAGCAATTCGACCAAGGAACCTATTGTCATGGCGATCGCCGTCAGGACGCTGAAGATGGTGACGCCCTGTTCTCTGAACAGATCGGCGATTCTCTCTCTCAAGGGGAGATTATCGTCGACTAACTTCTTGATCGGCTCTGCTACATCAGCCAGTCGCCTTCGCAAGTCACCCTTGAGATCAGCGATACTGTCTTTAATCCCATCGAGTTCATCGCGCGCTTTATTTATCTCCTTTTCGAGCCATTCTTTTTCACCCGGATTCTTTTCTTTGAGTCTTTCTTCCCATCCAGATATTAAATGTTCGCGTTCCACTCTCTTGGCTTCTTGAACTTTTAATGCACCGCGAATGTCTAGTAAACTCTGGTTCAATCCCTGCAGTTCTCTCAGGGGAAATTCTCCCTCAAAGTCATCTGCGCGGAGTTGTGTCGATGCATCGACGAGGGAGTATAGACTACCCGATAGGTCTGATATTGCATCGTCTATTTGTTTTACTTGCGTTTCATCATCATCCATTTTTAATACCTCTTCTACGGTGTCGATTTTATTTTTTACTTCTTCTGCCTCTTGTACAGGAAGTTCCACCCTCATACCCATCGCTCTTTGAAAATTAGCCTTAAAATGTGATGCCGCATAAAAACCTTTCGCATATTTATACGTTAATTTTACCCATTCCGACCCCCATTTTACCCATAAATCACCTTGTTTCGATGCTTTAAATTCGTAAGAAGCTTTAATACCATAAGGAGATCTGGTATCTTTCCATTTATTCACTAGTGCTGCAGTTTCTTCTTTAGACGCTACATTCTCAACAACTAGATCGGGAGGTAGATCTTCTCCACCGGTCCAGCTAGGACCTTTCGTATTATCGATGAAAGACGTCTCCGCAGTATTTTGAGAGACATCGCCCTCATTCGGAGGATTATCTTGCATTTCAACTTCGTCGTTGTATGTTGTATCATCGGGATCGTACTCCTGATTATCGAATGTATGTGGATCGTCCATTTTTTAAAACGGTTTAAATTTTTTATTACGTAATAGAAAAAAGATGATGAATTACGGACACATTCTCAATCCCGATAGGAAATTGCGCACTGCCTTCGGCGTGAAGGGTATACGCCAAACGGTGACCGTGTCCCATATTCCTTCGAGCATCGAAGAAAACCAAACGTTGACGGTTCGTTTTCCCAATCTGAGCGAGAACGACGTCATCGTCCCCAGAAGCACAAGACTATGCTTCGACATGGAAGTCGCCGTGGAGGGTGGCGATCTCACCAAAACGGGTGTTTATAATAATCTGGGACGCAACATCGTCAAGAAAATCGAGGTGAAGATCTCGGGAAACACCGTTCAGACTATAGACGATGCAGATAAATTCTTCGTCTATAACGATCTTTGGAAAGTAAAACGAGGTAACATGGCCTATCAGGGGATACAGACTAACGATCTCAATATAATAAGAGCAAAACCAACCAGCTATAAAATACCCCGCGACACCAACGAAGACTACGAAATTGTTGCGACGTTCGGGAATCGCTTTTACATTCCCTTGGACTTCGAAATCTTGGAGACGAGCGAACCCTTTTATCAAGCGGGTTTACAAGATCGTTTGGAATACATGCTGACGTTTAACGACGCCATACACGTCGTCCTGACGGATCCCGGCGATACCGATAAAGCGATAAGTTATAAGGCGACCAACATCGCGTTGGAGTTCGAGAAAATCACCGACGAGCATCTCGCTCGCAGCATCAGACAGAGGTACGCGGGAAAACACACCTATTACTTCAACCAAATATTGCGATATCGCAAAACGACGATGAGTAAATCGGACGGTATCCTCAATTATCAGATCAACACCCCCGCGAAGTCTCTCTCGGGCATTCTGTTTCTCTTCAAAGACATTTCCGTCAACGATCCGGAAAAATTTTATAATCCGAGAATCACCAAAGTGGAAACGACCATCGAGGGACAACCGAACCAACTGTTCTCGGCCGGCATGAGACCGCATCACCACTTTGACGAGATTAAAAAGTTTTTCTCCCTGAATCGCGAAACCGTCACGGAAACGATCGTCAAGGAACTCGACCTGAGCAACGTGACTCTGGGGAAATATCTCAAAGATCATTACGCACTCTGGTTGGACTTGCGGACGACACCCGAAAACCATCTCCACGGCACGGGTCGCAAGCTTCAAAACATCAGCGAGGGCGTTTCCGTCCGAATCGAGAAAACGCCCGAAACCGATACCGATCCCGTAGACGTTTACATCTTCGTCGTCAAGGACGGACAGATCAACATGTCGGACGGTCGTTTCGCGAGCGTCATCTCTTAAGAAAAATTAAAATCCTATAAGAAAAAATGTTCATGCAACAACCACACGCCGCGATGATCGTGGGCGCCACCGGTTGCGGGAAGACGGAATTCGTCCTCGATCTGCTGGAACGCGAATACAAAGACGTCTTCGACCACATAGTGATCCTGTGTCCCTCGATAGACTTCAACAAGGCGTACAAATCGAGAAAGTGGATAGGCGACGACGTCAAACATCCGAAAGACAAACGAGTCGTCATCGTCAATCCGGTGTCTAAAAATGGAGACGAGTTATTGCAGGACACGCTGCGACATTTTTACGATAGATACAAGGGTACGCCCACGCTGTACATCATCGACGACTGTTCGGCCACGAAGCAGATCAAGAAGAAGGCGGACGCTCTGTCCATGCTGGCGTTTTCGGGAAGACACGCCAACCAGTCCGTCTGGATCTTGACGCAACGCTACAACAGCGCGTCTAAAGACTTTCGCACGCAGATCAAGTGGGTAGCCCTCTTCTTTACCAAGGACAAGTTCAGCTACAACGAATGTCTGGACGAGAACGACGTCGTCCCGGAAGAGGATAGAAAACGTCTCAAACACGAACTGTCGCAACGCAAGCATTCCAAGCTGATCTTACGGACGGAACAGCCAACGGATTACAAGTTTATAGAATAATTTATATTTTGTGTAAAATATAAATTTTTAGTATTTTTTATAACCATGCAGTTTTTTGTATTTTTTTGTAAATTAGTTTAACGTCCTATCAACCCAGTCCACCGCGGGATCCCACGGTTCGTCTCTCCTTCTAAATTTGTTGTAATTAAACCACACTTTTTTGTTAAACCAATTCATCGAGGGATCCCACGGCTCGTCTCTCCCGGTATAACGGTTGTAGCTAAACCAATCGCGTTTGTCACTCCAGTTCACCTTGGGATCCCACGGCTCGTCTCTCCCGCTAACTCGGTAGTACATAAACCACACTCTTTTATTAAGCCAGGATACCTCAGGATCCCACAGCTCGTCTCTCCAACCACCGATATTGTGGTCTAAAACATGCCACTCGTCTCTCTTGATATCGAGTTTGTACAAAAACCAAAGGAGTTTGTTACTCCAGGTCACCGAGGGATCCCACGGTTTGTCTCTCCCGGTACATTTTTTATAATAAACCCAAAATTCTTCTTCTTTCCAACTCTTTATCGTATAATTACTCATTGCTTCAATGAATTGGTTAAAACATCTTAATGACATTTCAATTTTTTCACACTATACCGTTGAGACACCTGTACGGGAGCGTGTCATCTCTAGGAACCGATAAAATTGAAATCGCCCGTGTCGCGTGTCATCCAATAAACACGTTATATATCATCGTCTATATATAACGACATTTACCTGTGTGTGTGATCACGTGACTCCTGAATTCGGGGATTAGAGATGAGACATCGAAAGATATTCTCTTTTCCTTACCCTGCCCCGAGGTGAAACTATCCGAGTTATATGAAAAAGAAATCGAGCACCCCCTCTTCTTACCCATGAGACGCGATCTCATCACGGAATTTACGATACGTCTAAAAGACGAGGAGGGTAATCTCATCGATAATCACAGTTATCCCGTCTACATTCTATTGGAATTTAAGAAAAACTCGTTATAATAAAATGTCTAAATCAGGCTTTTATTGGAATGATGTGGAAAGAGAAGAGATCATCAAGGACGTCTTAGAAAAGATAAAAGATGATGTAGACTCATCCGCATTGGAAAGAAAAGAGATCCTCAAGGACATCTTAGAAAAGATAAAAGACGAACCGAGACTCCTAGACGATCTCCACGTGGGAGCATACGAGATCATCAAGTACGGCTTAGAAGCGATAATAGATCTTATAGGCTCGCCCGCATTGGGAAGAGAAGAGCTCCTCGAGATCATCTTAGAAAAGATAAAAGACGACATAGACGACACGGCGCTCTGGAAACCCATCGTCTACTGGATTAATGGATATTATTGGTATATAGGACTTTTTGATGAGTCACCGTATGATCCTCAAGTCGATTGGAAGAACAAAAATTGTCATTGTAATTATACAAAAAATAATGCTCCGGAACCGTGGGATCCCGACGTCGATTGGGAATGTGTGCATTCGTGGGCGTTTTATAATTTATTATTACAGGAACCGTGGGATCCCTCCTTCGACTGGGAACGTAGGAAAACGTGGTCGCGTTATAATTTATCAATGCAGGAACCGTGGGATCCAGACGTCGACTGGATATTAAAATTAACATGGGCCAACCTCAATATCTACAACGACACGGACGACCCGTGGGATCCCAAAGGAGATTGGATCAACAGGATGGCTCATTACAGATACAATCAAAAGGCTCCCGAAGGAGAAACGTACGATACCGACGTCGACTGGCAAAATAAACTGCGTCATCTCGTACTCGCGACCGACGAACCGTGGGATCCCGACGTGGACTGGAACGATAAATTAAAATGGTTCGAGTACACTCGCATTTCTGGAAAAGAGGAACCGTTCGACCCCGACGTGAACTGGCTCGCCAAGATCTATTGGGGGTACTACGCTAAATATACGGGACAATGCGAACCGTGGGATCCTTCGGTGAATTGGAAAAACAAATGGTTTTGGTTTAACACCATGGCCAATAGTAAACCGTGGTCTGCCTTCATCGATTGGAAAAACAAAAACGGATGGGTCTCTTACAACAAAGAGACTCGACGAGACGAACCGTGGGATCCCGACATGGACTGGATAAACAAACATGCTTGGGTCGATTACAATGACAAGAACGACGAGCCATGGGATCCGAACGTGAATTGGATCGATAAATGGGCATGGTCGCGTTATCGCGAGATAACGGGTAAAGACGAACCGTGGGATCCCACGATGGATAACAAAAGAATATGGAAGCACTACAAGAACCACGTAGACTCACCCGCATTGGGAAGAAAAGACGTCCTCGAGGACTTCTTTAAAAAGATGATGGATATGCACCCGTCCGTAGTAGGAGAAAAAGAGATCATCAAGAACGTCTTTGAAAGAATAAAAGACGACGTAGACACACCCATGTTGGAAAGAGATGAGATCGTTAAGGACGTCTGAGAAAAGATAAAAGACGCCGTAGACTCACCCGCATTGCATAAAAGCGCGGAACAGATCGCCGTCTTGAGAAAGGACATGGATAATCAGATCACCTTCTTGAATAAAATATGTCGGTATGCTTACCTTATCATACCCGATATAATACACGATATTTATAATTGCGTTATTCCGAAAATAGGTGATGAAAGAGATAATTCTATTGGAATTTAAGAGAAACTCGTTATAATAAAATGTCTAAATCAGGCTTTTATTGGGAAGATGTAGAAAGAGATGAGATCGTTAAGGACGTCTTAGAAAAGATAAAAGACGACGTAGACTCACCCGCATTAGAAAAAAGCGCGGAACAGATCGCCGTCTTGAGAAAGGACATGGATAATCACATCACCCTCTTGAAAAAAGACGTTTTAGCCTTGAGTAAAAACCGACACGTCATGAACACCTTTCCAATAAACACGTTATATATCATCGTCTATATATAACGACATTTACCTGTATGTGTGATCACGTGACTCCTGAATTCCTGGAAATGGACACGTCGTCCTGTTCTCGGAAAAAAAGGGGGGTTGAAGTGTGGTACATAACTACTACATTATTGAATAATTGGAGATACAGCAATGCATCGCGGGTACATTATAATTACTTTGAGATACAACGATACATCGCGGTGACATTATTGAATAATTATATATTCTGATATCAATGATACATCGTGGGTACATTATTGCATCCTTTGAGATACAACGACACATCGCGGGTATATAATTGTATAATTATAAATTTTTATATCTGCGATTCATTGTGGGTACATTGTTGTATACTTCGAGATACAATGATACATCGCGGTTACATTATTGTATAATCATATATTTTGATATATATATTTATCAACTTTGTAATGTAGGAGTGTCTAATAATGCCGGTGTAGATTTTTGTTGATGAGAGTGTTTGATTAGATTATGTGTATTGTTCGTATGAGACGGGTGATTGGTTACAAAAAGGCTTTTAAATCCATGAGTGCATGAGATACATGTCAAGTTACTGTAGTAGATCATTCGAGTCTTTGCCACAAAGCAAGCTGGAACGACCAGAGAAAAAGTCTGAGCCTACACCTAATTCAAGAAGTGAGTGTAACAAAAATTCTGCATTGGTAGCTTTTGGTTTATTTAAAGTTTATTTGGATTCACTAAAAAGAGACATTCTTGAATGTTCCCAAGTCAAAGGGGACGAGTTGGCTAAAAAACTTAAGTCTGAGCGATTCTATAAATTCAAATTTCAAGCAATTTTTGTTCAATGAAGATGTTCAATTCCAAGTCTGGGATATTTGTCCGATGACCTCGCATCGGATTCCGACGATGACAAACGTATTCGGTAAGCGGAGCAACGTGCATTACGAGCCAAGAAACAACAACCGCAGATATTGGTTTGTTTGTTTGTTTATTGTTGTTTAACGTCCTACTCAAGAATATTTCACTCATATGGAGGCGTCACCAAATGCCGATGAGGGTTCTTTAACGTGTCGATACCTACTGTGACACGGGACCTCGAGTTTTACTGTCATCCAAAAGACAGGAAACCGACCTGCAGCCGGTGGGACTCGAACTCACAACCTCACGATCCAGAGTCGAGCGCGCTGCCGACTAAGCCAGGCCGGCTCCGCAGATATTGGAAGAAGGACTCCAGTTCTATGTCTTTTACTCCTCGTCTAACGGTCGTAACGCTGTTTCTACATTTCCCAACCCTGACAGCAATTTTCGTCCCTACAGGAAACTATGTAGCAGACCCAACGACATCTGTTTCCCATGTAACGAACCCGGTCATTGGAGGAAGGACTGCCCTAAAGAACGAGACTCCAGTAAACAGTGATATCAATGATGAGTATTTTGATAATTTTGATTTAACTGTTGATTCTGATACAGAATTAAAAAGTCACATTTTATTTGAGTATGAAACTCGTTTAAAATTTTGGAAAAACATTCATGCAGATTCTTTTGTCTTAAATGTTATAGAAAAAAAGGTTATTAAATTCCATTTTTCACATTACCGCCATGTAAATTTTACAAAAATAACAATTCGGCAGTGAATAACGCAGAATTTGTTTTTGAAGCAGTTTATGATTTACCGAATAATGGGTGTATTTCTTTAGTAAGAGATATGCCTTAAGTTGTTAACCCTCTTAGCGTGGCCACTAACAGTTCCGGGAAAAGAGATTTATTCTTGATTTACATGAAAAAAAATTATATGTTTGGAAGAACAAGGTCAAATTTGAAGACTTTGTTGCTATGAACTATTTTCAGGCTAGAATCATTTTATGTTCAAATTCGATCTAAAATCAGGATACCACCATATAGACATGGCCTACATATTTCCCGCGTCTGCTTGCCTTCGTATGCACATTGGCCGATTCAGTTCAATTGTAAATGTACATGCACATTATAGGCACCATATACACTGCTGGTGTTTGCCTATCAATGTACGCATACCGCACGTGTTCAACCCAACACTACTTTTTACTCGCCAGTACTTGCTACTAAGATACATATCTCCGGTCTCCCATGTTTGCTTACTTGTCGTGCTTACCTCCGTAGTATTTAGCATGCATACTGCCCGGCTTTGATTCGTGTTCGTTTCTATGCCTACTCGCGACTGACTACCTGTATATGCATACTGCTAGTGAGTGCCTCTCTGGTCAAGCACGGTGCTCGTGTGTAGCCTATATTTATATCATACGTTTATATCACTAAGTATGCATACTGCACATGTGAACTACTCTAGATCCATATCACATGGAGCGCTTCTGTGTACACCACAAACAATTTCCCAAATTTACTAACCATACCCCTCTTCATCCCTGTCACACGACTTCGATCTTCATATAGGTACCAGATCCCTCGCGTTTATCAACTTATGTGTATGCAGATAATGCAGGCCCTTGGAGCTTGCAAACAACTCATCCTCTTGTACTCACGCCCATGTATATACTTTCACTTTTTTCTTTACTTTCTTCACTTTATACATACATACTTATACATTCCTTTTAGTTTTCACTTTTTTGTTGTTATTGCGCCACATACTTGTAATATTCATAGACAACAATCCTAGAGCAAACCTATGGGTATTTCTCTCGACTTGTACAGATCACGTATCGGCACATTCTATGATAAGTCTACTTATCCTCAATTTTACTTAGGTTTCCAATCCGTTCTACATTTTTTTATATACTTGTGTTGGAAATGGAAAATCTACCATCTTTTCATGGTAATGATAACTACCTGGAGTATATGCTGGTTTATTTTAATTCCATGTGTAGTTATGGATTTACCTATGTATACTTTTCCATTGTCCACACTTTCTAGCATATCCTGTCTTTTTATACTACGTCATATGTATGATGCATGTCACCAAAACAACCGTGTTTCAACAGACAATCATGTCCCGCTAGTTTTGTGTTTGATCATTATCCAGTTGTTGCTATTGATGTCAGGTGACATTGAAACTAACCCCGGTCCCGTAGAAGATTCTACTAATCACTCTTTTGACTTAGCATCGAACCTCTCTATTGTTCATTTAAATGTACAAAGTATAAGGACCAAGATTGATGTAATTGAAACAGAATTTTTTAGCAACGACATACTCACCTTCTCTGAGACTTGGCTCAGCCCGCTGACTTCCGACAATGATATTTCTATTGAATCCTTTAAAACACCTTTTCGTAATGATAGACAAGGTCGTACCGGGGGCGGTGTTGCAGTGTATGTCAAGAATTATATAAACGCCACTAGACGAACTGACCTCGAAATACTCGATGTAGAGTGCATCTGGCTCGAAATAAAACTTTCTTCATGTCGATTTCTATTAGGAACGTTCTATAGACCCACCCAATTCTGATACAATCTTATGGGATAAAATACATTTCTCTGTAGAGCTAGCTCTTTCTCTAAATTACGACTACGTATTCGTTACAGGGGATCTGAATGAGAATTGTCTCAGTTCTGCAGCCAAAAATATTCCCTACTTACAAAATACCTACAACCTTCACCAAGTCATCAAACATGCAACCCATTTCTTTGACCACTCTTCAACACTAATTGACATTTTTCTCACTTCTGACGTAAATGTTATAAAAAATGCTGTTGTAAATTACCCTTGTTTCGAGAATCTAAACAGATACCACTGTCCAATAACAATTTATCTTGATACCAAAAAACCTGTTTGTTCCTGTTTTAAACGAAGAATATGGATGTATGATAAAGGTGACTATGATTCCTTAAGGAATAATTTAGCACTCGTTGATTTTAATAACCTATATGACGAAAATGACATAGACAGTTCTGTTAAACGTTTCACAGATGTCCTTATTGACAAAGCGTCAGAATGTATTCCCAATAAAATTGTCACTATTAGAAATGATCCGCCATGGATGAACAATCAAATAAGAAAACTAATCCGAAAACGTTCACGAATACACACAAGAGCTAAAAGACTAGATACTAGCGAGGCGTGGCTGTCATTTAGACAAATTCGTAATCAATGTGTTTCTCTCGTTCGCGCATGTAGGAAGCAGTACACTGATAAAATTGTTGACAAAATAAATTCAAATTCTGTAAGCTCCCCACGTTCGTGGTGGAAATGTATTAAATCCTTTTCTGGTTTTGCAGTCAAGAGCTCGGACATCCCTACTCTGGTAGAAAATGATGTACTCTATGATGACGACTTGAGCAAAGCAAAACTTTTTAACAGATATTTCGTTTCCCAGTCGACTTTAGACGACTCTGACGTTCATGTACCTCTAATTCAACAAAATAACAATATTCGTATACTAGACAACGTACGTGTTACTGTCACTGATGTTCGAGATGCATTATCAATGATAAATATTAATAAGTCGGTAGGCCCAGATCTTATTCACCCGCGAATTCTAAAGGAATCAAGTACCGTTATATGTGTCCCTCTGTGTGACTTATTCAACCTTTGTCTTGAAAAAGCTTCTTTTCCTCAAACCTGGAAATATATGCTAATGTTACTCCAATTTACAAGAAAGGCAATGCCTCAGAAGTCTCGAATTATAGACCGATTTCTTTACTTAGTATTTTAAGCAAAGTCTTCGAACGCTGTATATTTAAGTACGTACACAACCACCTAATTTCTAATAAAATAATTACTCCATTCCAGTCTGGTTTTACACAAGGCGATTCAACTGTCAACCAATTAGTTAGTATCGTAAATGATATCTTCAAAGGCTTAGACGATGGTAAAGAAATTCGTGCCGTGTTCCTGGACATAAGCAAAGCCTTTGATAAAGTATGGCACCGTGGTCTTATTGCTAAACTCAATGGTATTGGTATTAAGGGCAACTTCAATTTATTCATAACCGATTATTTAACAAATAGAAAACAACGAGTAGTTCTCAAAGGGACTTCTTCCCCTCTATTGCCAGTGACCTTCGGTGTTCCTCAAGGATCAATCCTTGGCCCCATACTATTTTTGATATTTATTAATGATATTGTCACTGATATATCATGCCCAATCAGACTCTTCGCGGACGATACTACTATACATATCTTAGTTGGAAATCCGGCCGATGCTGCTCGTATTCTCGAAAATAATATAGATAAGATTACTAATTGGGCTGAGAAATGGCTTGTTACATTTAATCCTAAAAAAACCGAATCACTTATTATATCTCGTAAAATGAATAAACCAGCACATCCTAATATCCTTATGTCTAATACTCCAGTTGTTGAAGTTGAACATCATAAACATCTAGGTGTAACTCTTAGTAATGATGGTCTTTGGAACCAGCATATTTGTGATATTATTAAGAAAGCCAGCAATCGACTGAATATCCTGCGTAAGCTCAAATTTACTCTAGATCGCTCCTCTCTAGAAAAACTTTATTTTTCATTCATTCGTCCTGTACTTGAATATGCTGATGTTGTCTGGTGTAATATTCCTCAAAAACTTGTTCACGACCTTGAGGCAATGAATTTAGAAGCAGCTAGGATTGTAACAGGTGCCACAAAATTAGTTTAGCATAGAAAGGCTTTATATAGAGACAGGGTGGGATACACTTGAAAATCGTCGGAAACTACACAGACTTTTACTTTTCCGGAAAATGTTACTCAACGATGCACCTGATTACTTAGTATCACTTATTCCGCTACCTATTCCAAACGAAAGACCAACACGGTATAACAATATCAGAAGTATAAGATGTAGATCAAACCACTATTTTAATTCCTTCTTACCCCTAGTCATAAGAGAATGGAATGAATTATCTTCATCTGTTCGAAACTATCCTTTAAATGCGTTTAAAGAACACTTTAAAAAACATAATAAACCACCTTCCCACTTTTATGCAGGAACACGACAAGGACAGATACTACATGCTAGGATAAGACTTAACTGTAGTTCCCTAAACGAACATCTTTTTAGTAAAAACATTGTTGACTCCCCGCTTTGCCTCTGTGGCGAGGTGGAGTCAGCGGAACATTTCCTTCTTAAATGTAGAAATCATACCATCTGCAGACAACGCACCATTGCAACATTGCCCCATCAAGTAAATGTTAATTTACTGTTGCACGGCAACCCCTCTCTTTCTCGAGAAGATAACTTGCACATTTTCTCGACGGTTCAAAAATTCTTATTAGAAAGTACACGTTTCTCTTAATAATCTCCTTCTATAGCGTCCTAAATCACTATTGGTAAGACAACTAAGTAAGTAAATGATAACAAGACATAACTACTAAATAAAGGAAAATAGTACATATATGTAAATTGCTGAGTCACTTCTTATTTCTTACTTCTTATTCCTTCTGTTGTGCCGATACCGTGATCACTATCGTTAACTTACAATGCATTTAGGTTTACGGTACGAGGAAAGCTTCTGATATTACATGTATGTATATGATTCATATATTCAAATATAGGCGTTTTTTTTATGTGCTGTTCAATTGTACTTATGATGTCTACTTTTCAGGGAGAAGAATTAATATAAGCTTTAAGCTTGTTTTCTTATCCCTGCATAGATTTGTAAATGTATTCTTGCCTATGTGTTTTCTGTAATAAATACAGTTTAAACTAAGACATGGCTGAATGGTGTCGGACCTATTTGGGGTTTAGCTGGCAGGAAAAGTTTTATGTTTTTAATGTTTTTCCTTTTGGTTTGATATCAAGTCCATACGTATTTACCAAATGTCTTAGACCTTTCGTTAAATTTTGGAGATCTAACGGGTTTAATATTGTATTATTTCTTGACGACGCTGGTGTATTAATGATCCGTTCCAAAATACTCTTGCCGATTCTAATTTTATTTACCAGTCTTTGTCTGACGCAGGTTTTTCAGTCAATAAAGAGAGGTCAATTTTTATTGTAACTCAATCATTAACCTGGCTTGGCCTTATTTGGGACTCCTCTAAGTTTGAGTTAAGTATAAGAGAGTTTCTGGTGTTTTAAGTAATTTAGATTCCATCTTAAATTCTTTACGTAGTGTTAGTGCACGTAAACTAGCACAAGTTTCATGTTGCATTATATCCATGATGCCAGTTATAGGGAATGTGTCTCGTATTATGACCCGTTACCTGTACAAGTGCATTGAGTCGAGACGCTCGTGGGATTACTTATTCACTTCAAACTGATCAGGGTGTTAAAGGCCAATGACCGGCGATTTACGCCCAGTAAAATGTTTATATAAAGTTATGATCTTCCCATTAATTACGCTTCTGAGTGATTCTTTGTTTTCTAGTAATCTGAGACTGAAGATTACAAAAAATGATTTTTACTCGTAACGACAATAAATACAAACGGAGTTGCATAATATTCAAGGCAACCGCAGTGAATAAGTTCAACAGTTAGGTTATTGTTATCTCGTATCCATCACAACTCGTACCTAAGTGAATTGGTCGACTCGTACCCATGTTTTGGCCGACTCGTGCCCATCAATGAACTCATTCGTGCCCATCGCCTGTTTGATTGTAGACTTATTTATGAAGGTAAACATGTATTTACCAACAAGGTAATTACCACAATGCCGTTTGGTATTGAATTGACATGCAACTATCAGTGGAAATGAATTGGCTTCAGAAGTACTTCGCTGACAGAGGTATTGTCCACTTCACAAAACGTGATAGGCGGATTAACCTTTTGATTATCTTGCGGATGATTCTACTCAAATTTTGGTAATGGCAATTTTTTATGGAAAAAAAACTTTATATTCTTCACTGGATACTCGTAGGTATGATAACAAGAAAGAACGATTATTCTTGTCAGTGTAAATTTAATGTCGCTATTTTGTATTACCTCAAAATTTTTTTCAGTTGTTTAATATATGACAGGAGAGAAAATTGTCATGTCAATTAGTACTTAGTTGTTTTAGAGGAACCTTTAAGGAACATACTATTAGTAGGATCGTCATTGTGCGTTGTAAACTTCTTATGCCATCGAAAACGTAATTTTCAAACGAATTTGCACTGCTTGCAAACACCACACAATTGCCATGTATATACCTATAATTTCAGCCTACTAATGCACGTGTAACCTGTTCGACATGGTCATTATTAACTGTTCAGTATTTATTTTTTTTCTATTGAGAAAATATACTTGGGTTATTTTTCTCTGGT
This sequence comes from Atrina japonica, assembly GCA_030159075.1. Lineage (NCBI taxonomy): Eukaryota > Metazoa > Mollusca > Bivalvia > Pterioida > Pinnidae > Atrina > Atrina japonica. The sequence continues at coordinate 1,252,974 of BROG01000111.1, forward strand.
AGAAAATCCTGGGTCATTTTTCAATTTTCCAGATCCTTAAAAAAGTTATCTGGAAAACGGGTAATTTTTCCTACTAGTAAGGGTTGATAGAACTTTTTGGAGTTGACTTCCTGTTAAACATTTTATCTTATATATATGACCTGGAATCTAGATATCATGCAGTGCTAGATGCCAGATGTGAGATGTCAATGTTACGAAACCGGAAGGGATCTTGCCCGACATTCTGTTCAGGTCACATAATATGAACACTAACTATTTCGACAAAACTGTACGGAATGGAACAAACCGAAAAAGCGTAATGGGTATTCATGATTCCTACGTAGAAAAATGATCGAGACCGGATAGTTTTTCTTATGCTTGAGAACTAAGTCATCGGTGTACTCATCTACGTTATTGTGTACACATCAGTAAAACGATGGGTAGACTCTTCCAATTGTTGTGGTTACGAGTCAGTCAACCGTAGTATGACTTAGCCAAAGAGGATACGTGTTGAGATGGGCACGAATTGAGATGGGTCCGAGTTTACCAACATTCCACCAAGATGTAAACACATACAGGTAGCAAAGAAACAAAACACACACACAAAAAAAACAGAAAAAGAAGAGAGATAGAATCGATAAAGAAATTGTGCTGTATGTTTAGGAAGAGAAATAGAGAGTTGAAATGCTCTGAGGAAGGAAATGAAGCTGAAAACAATTTAATAATTTGCCACCCTTCTTTGATTTTCCCCTGAAGCCACCTCGATCTGTCAAGGCTATTTACATAACACTTCTGTTCAATCGTGGAGTCTCAAACTGGTCGGAGAATACCAATACATTCTTTTGTTTTTGTCTGTTTAACTGGAATGTGATAAAAGTATATGAATAGAAATACAATATTTTTATTAAGAAAAATAAATAATTGCAGTTTTCGATAAAATACTTCCCATAATTTGACGTATTGTGGTAGCATGAGAGTCGGGATGTTCGGCAAGTTAGATGTGCTAAATCCTTTGACCCATGACCTATACTTTTCCCCGTGTTTTTTGCTTTTGTTGTTTATGTCTAGAAAAAAAACCACTTGTAATCCAAGGCCTTCAATTATAAGGTAAGTCATTTTATATTAGCTACAATATTGGCACTGTGAGCAAAAATTAATTAATTTGTTTGTTTTTATCACAACTGGTGAAATTGACATTATCGTAGTTTTCATTCCTTGACATTTTTGTTATCGTGTTGCTCGTCGTTTGCCGAGTGAAATAATCTTGTTTCACAATTATTTTGGTTTGTCAAATATTATTGTTGACTAGTTTGTAGGTGCAATACCACATTGTACGTGCATTATGTTAACATTATAATTGACATTGTTAAAATAAGAATTATTTAAAAAATATATAAATCAAAACTAAAGAAAATAAAACAATGGCTGTTTCTGAAGTCAAAATTTCAATAAACTTTGCAACTGAGAAAGAATTGGTAAAATTGCCAGGTATAGGACAGGCGATTGCCAAATCAATAAATCATAGGGGGACCGTGGGAAACTTAACAGACGAATCCTTGATTTACATAAAATATTAAGCTTAAAGTAACCCCAGAATTATTGAGTCAAATTGATTTCTCTGTGAACCCCGATATAGAAAAAAAGTTATTAGTTGGTGACAATAGCACTGAAATTGACACAATTAGCCAGGTTAAAGATCATACACTGGAAATGATAGACAATGTACAGGATTTTCTGACCCAGAAAAATCAGGCAGCTGATGCCAAACAGAAAAAAAAAACTTTGGAAGGGGAAAAGATGGAAGTTAAATTAACACCTTTTCATCCAGTTCAGTCCACTAGATTCCAATGTTCATGCAAATCAACTAATGAAGCCTAGTTTAACGTCGCAGGATCAGGTTGCTCATTATTAACTGTTGAGTATTTTTTTTCTATTGTGAAAATATACTTGGGTTATTTTTTCTCTGGTAGAAAATCCTGGGTCATTTTTCTATTTTCTAGATCCGTAAAAAAAGTTATCTGGAAAACGGGTAATTTTTCCTACTAGTAAGGGTCAATGGACCTTTTTGGAGTTGATTCTTTCTTTTACCGTTTGTCATAACAGTATGCAACTTCAGAGAACTTCCTGTTAAACATTTTATCTTATATATATATGACCTGGAATCCAGATACCATGCAGTGCTAGATGCCAGCTGTGAAAAGCAGCCTACAAAAAAGTGACGGCACTTGTAGTCGTTACAAGAAAGGATTCGAACATCTATCAACAATTAAATCCCGGCTCCTGTCAGTCATATTGACATTAAACCAACATATCTGGCAAATGTGACATATCCTGTGGATGTTAAACCAAAATTAGTGAATCAGAATAAACCACAGGTCAGTATTAATTGAAGATTTAACCATCTGCCAGACCTAAGTCATACACCTATGCCTATTCAAAATCAAAATCCTATGGCACCACCTTATTACGTGACAGTGCCTGGGAATCGTGGTGCATGTGGGACAAACACACCATTGACACAGAGTATGAGCCAGCCGACCAGTGTTCCTTTCAATGGAGGACAAAATGGTGGAATGGGTGACACTCAGGCAATGGGTAGTGGTGTTCCTATAGCAATGCATCATGGAAGTCATCCGGGAATACCCATGCCATTTGCTAGTTATCCCCCAGTACCAGGTGCACAGATGCCATATCCGGGATGGAATGCTACTGGTATGCCAGGGAATGCCATTCGGGGCGACTGGGTTTCCATACTTTGGACACCCGGTTATGGAGGACAGTTCCATCCAGTATACCCTGGTATGTACCCTGGATATCCTATGCAATGGTGCATGGACCCTGGGCAAGGTCAACAGGTAGGAGGACAAGTTTACATGTATCCTGGGTTTGGTCAAGGTCCAGTTGATGGTCAAGAAGGTAACCCTGCTGATAATGTAAATCAGGGAGCCCATGCTGCTGCTGGTAATGTAAATCAGACAGCCCACCATGTTGCTGTCCCCCAACCAAGACCATGCTAGGGAAATCAGATGCGCATGAATGGTAATCGGCCCAGACCAAGACAAGATAGAATTGATTCTCTGCCGAAAACCTTGAGGTATAACGGTACAGAAAGTTGGATTGCTTTTAAGCAGACGTTTCTACGTTATGCCCAAGTTAAGCAATGGACGGCGGATAAATAAAGGAATTTCTGCTCTGGTGTTTGGAAGGAAAGGCCAGTGAATTCTATGTTACATTCCTACAAAGGAATGAAAACATGGAATTCAATGTGCTAATCCAGAAAATGGATAAACGGTTTGGAGTTAAAGAGATTCCAGAGACCGCTCCGGTGTAACTGTCAGCTCTTAAGCAACAGCCAGAGGATAGCGTTGAAGAACGGGGCGATAAAATACTTCAATTAGCTATAAAGGCATACCAGGATTTGCCTGATGACTTTATGTATCAACAGGCAATCAAACGCATTTGTCATGGATGTTTGGATCGTGAGGCAGGGTAGTATGCTGCTAATTTAAACCTCACCTCGGTTGAAGCAACCATAGATCGAATCAAGAGGTATCAATATAATCATAGTGCCAGCTATGATAGATCTAAAAAGGAAATCAAAGAGGTAAGATGAGAGAATGACGAGGTATTAGCTGATTTTAGTCAGTCGGCAAAGTCTTGTCAGACGCATCCATGTATATTGAATGAAACTCCTTCTGATTTAGGACAGTCGGCAGGAGTTTGCTAAACCATGGCCAGTACCATGAAATCTAAGGGTGATGAAGCAAGGCTGAGCCAGAGAGTGGACAAGATCGAAAAACAGCTGGGAAGTTTGTTGATACATCTCTTGAATATAGACAAAAAGCTTCAAGGTTCAAGGTCAAGTAGTCCTATGCGACGAAGTCGGTTACCTTCTCGTAATGATCGTTGTTTTCACTGCCAGGGTATAGGACATTTCAGAAGGGATTGTCCTAGTTTAAAGAGGGAAAATAAGCCAGGCAAAGTTACCTTTGCAGATCCTTTAAACAGCCCAGGATCGAGGAAGGAGGCCTGACTTCGATCCACAACAAAGATGGCCAAATAACATGTAAAGAGGAGGGACCACTTCACATTTTACAATTGAAATCAAGCTCTATGATTCGTGTGCCTGTGAGTGTGTACAAGGTAAACAAATTAATGCAATAATAGATACAGCTTCTGAAAATTACTTTGATTTCGTATCAGTTATACGAGTCATTTGAAATCAAACCTGTTATTGTAAAGACGTTTACTTTGTTTGCTGCAGGTCGCGACATGAGAATAAATGGTTACAAATTAAGTCCAGCTGAGGTTATGTTTGATGATGTGAAATTTGATGTAGCAGTCAGTGACTGTTACCCCAATAGAGGATGACATGCTGCTTGGTTTGGATTTCCTGATGAAACATAATCCCACAGTTGATTTGAATAATAATACACTGCAAATTCAAGATCTGGCAATTAAGTTTATGACAGGAAAGGTAATTGAACCAGTCCAGTTTGCTCGAGTCAAGATACAAAAACGTACCGTGATTCCGGCCTGGTCTGCTGTACGATTTTCTTGTGCCATAGACAAATCAATGCCTCAGTGCATTATACAACCAAGTGTTACTAATCTTCTAACACCTTGTACTTTGGTCGAGAAAGGATCAAATCCTATCATGGCCTTTGTCAATTTAAATGAACATCATGTGGTTTTAAAACGAAATCAGGTTGTGGGGATAGCCACTGAAATTGACCAAGTCGTACAGGAAAAAAGTGCAGAATAAGTTGGTAAAGTCAATAAAGTATATCAGATGATATACCTCCTCATTTACTAGATCTATATGAAAGATGTTGTAAACAGTTATCATCTACTGAAAAATAGCTGTCAAAAAGTTGATAATAAAATACTCTTTTCAGCACATGAATATGATATTGGAAATTTTTACAGCTATTGAACATACTATTGGCACAAGTGATGCCCTGCCTATTAAACAACGGTTAAGACGATCACCCGTATGTTTTGCTGGGGATATGGAAGTGTTCTCTGGTGCGTAGATTATCGAGCCTTAAAAGAAGTCACAAAAAGGATGTATTTCCCATTCCGCTAGTAGAAGACTGCATGGATGCACTATCTGGTAACCAGTGGTTTTCTAAACTTGATGCCACCTGGAGATATTGGCTTGTTAAGATAAAAGACTCAGACAAATGTAAAACTGCCTTTATGACCAAATATGGGTTGTATCAGTTCAAGAGAATGGCATTTGGACTTTGTAATGCACCAGCGACATTCACTCGAGTCATGGATTTAGTTCTCAAGGGACTTCACTGGTCGGTTGTATAGGCTTTTCTTGTTGATGTCTTACTTCTGGGAACAGATTTTCAAAATCATCTGAAAAATCTATTGGAGGTTTTTCAAAGATTCCAAGATTATGGCATTAAATTAAAAGCTAGGAAGTGTGAGCTGTTCAGCACAGAGGTTGAAAATCTGGGACGAATTGTTGGTAGGGATGGTATGATGGTGAGCGAAAAAATTATTGAGACCATGGGTGGTTGGCGAATTCCTTCTTTTACAAAAGTAGAAAAAATTTGTGGATTTGCTAATTATCATCGTGGTTTCATTAAGGATTTTGCTAAATATCCACACCTTTATATGAATTAACAGGGAAGAATCCTTTTCACTGAAATGAGAGGCATTAAAGGTCTTTTGAACAGTTGGAATCGGCTCTTTCTAGTGCTCCTGTACTAACTCTGCCAACACGTGAAGGCAAATTTATTTTAGATACCGATGCTGCTTCGCTCATGTCAGCAAAAAACAGAAGTGCTTGATTTACGACAAACATGTTAATGTTGGGCAGAGAAATATCTATGCCAGTTGATTTAGTATTTCCAGGACCAGATAGTGGCGCTGACAAAGAAGTAGATAAGTTTTTTTTAACTTGATTGGTAAGATTCGGTTTGTCCATGAAGTTGCAAGGACAAACTTGAAATCTACAAAGCTATAATGAAAAGGGATTATGACCTGAAAACCTACACAGACACACACACATATATATAAAGTGGGTGATGCAGTGTATGTCTTAGACACTGCTACAGTAAAAGGTAGATGTAAAAAAAAAAAACTCAGGCCTACATGGAAGAGTCCTGCTGTAGTTGCAAAAAGACTGTCAGATTATGTTTTTGAAATCAAGTTGCATAACAGACTCGTGACAATAAATCATGACAGGTTAAAACCATACACTGTTTGGAATTTACCAGTTTAGATTAATAATTTTCAAGATAAGTGGAAAAGAATTTAGGCATAACAGGAAGCTTGACATCTACATCTTCAAAAATTGAATTTTGTTTTTGTCGCGGTCCTGATAAAGGTTGCATTAGGGGGGTGCGGATAATACAGTACTACAGAATTTTAGGACATTTTTTCCGCAGGAACTACTGTATGAGATTCGATGTGGTGGTAAGCCTGACTAAGTTTTTTCGTAATAACGATGTACGAGTCAATGTATATCATCATTATTCCATTGTAAATATTATCATTGCTTATGAAATCGTGTATTTTATGTCTACAGTGACGGTGAATAAATCAATAAATGAATCTAGTTGTCTTTTATTTTTGTGTGTTTCAGTTTACAAATATGCTAGACTACACAGGCACTTGTGTAATGCAATCCCTTGATCGAGGGTGTTGTGATCGGTGGATTGCATAACGCAAGTGCCTGTGCAAGGTTAGCCTAGTTGCGATGTTTGGTGAGGAAACAGAATAGTACAGTACCTGTTGCTTATCTTCATCATGAAGTTTTGGTATTATTGAAAAATAGAACAATCTCAACAAGAATTCTAATAATTATTTCACGCTGGTGAACGACGAAGCGAACAGCCATGTTGTTACTGTAAATGAGGGGGCTAAATGGAAGAGCAAATATGTAGTATCTTGTAGTTTCGTATTTTCCCATTTATATCATATTATGTAGTTTTGCGTTGTTTGTTTTGAGACGATGACTATACATTAATAAATAAAACAATGTTTTCTGGGTGTTTTGTTCTGTGGAGGAATGTTATTTCACAAATTTCGTACAAAAGGTATATACCAGTAACTCTTACTACAATACATCTACAGTGTAGTACTAAGTTAAGGAACATGCCATTTATACAGGTAAGTACGATGAGTTAATTTTAATTTTGAAAATATGATAAAAGGTGTAAAATAACACAATGCCACACCAAGGTAATTAATGTTTGTAGTATATGTCTCCATTCATAATCAATGATGCGTGTAACAGACAACAGTATACTTGGATCTGTATATATATATATATATATATATATATATATATATATATATATATATATATATATATATATATATATATATATATATATATATATCCCTTTGTTTCAATAATTACGCTATACACGCGTATTCTGGATATATAGATCGCTTGTGTACAAGTGCTCGCCGCTAATTAAAATTGTTACAAACTTTTATGTCGCCGATTTCCACAAATATAATATCTATTTCAAATGTTGTTCTAATACATACTATTAATTAAATATATAGGCTACCATGCCAGCAGAAGCAAATGATTGCGCTGTAATTAACGGAATGTAATTTTACAAAGACTTCGACTGATGTTTTGATATTTCTTTTGTTATTTATTTCAAATCATTAATTTGCTTATCATATCCCTTATCTAATATCTCGAATATATATATCTATAATAAATATTTATCTATTTCTTCCAAATACCGATCTGAGAATTTTGAAAATATTTCCGATCGTCATACTGTACTTATACATAATAATAATCAATCTCGCCGACGATTTTCGGCCATACGGCCGTGGAAAAAAGTCAATGCGGATTATACGCACGAACTCCTTTTTTCTCCGAGATCTGATGCTGAAATGGGGGTGCGGATAATACGTAAATGCGGATTATACACGGCCGATTACGGTAATATTCATAAATTCGGAAAGTACGAAGTACCCTGTGTGATTTACGCCGACTTCGAATGTACAATCAAACCTTTTAGGAAAAAAGTCGGCGAAAAATCGGAAATAACGTCCGTACGCGAGGCCTGCGGGTATGGTTATCAAGTAGTTTGGGGACACAAAAAAGAAGATTCGTTATTTACCGCGGTAAAGATGTCGCCTTTAAATTTTAAAACGAGGTATTCGCCGTTATAGTTCCCCTCGAAAAGAGTAAACAAAATGATTTCAAGAGGGCGAAAAAGTGTTGGATTTGTAAAAAGGGAGAATTCAATTGCAAAAAAGGATTAGGTAAACTTTTCTGATTATTCTGCGAAAGAAAAAAGAATTGGACTAAATTGGAGAAACTAGAAAAAACTAAGACGTTGAAAAAATGTTTAAAAGAAGACGAAAAGACAAAAAATATGAATCTATACTTCGATTAAACGACAAAAACGACGAAGATTTCGAATAACTGAATTGGAAAACCGAATCGCTTAAATTAAATGGGACTTGGACGAACGACTGCATTTAGAAGAATGTAGACGAGACATTCAGTCGCGAATCTGGGATGAAGAAGAAGAATATGTGAAGACGTAAAAGTGCGTGGTCATTGCCACATCACAGGGAAATATCGCGGCACAGCTCATAGAAAATGTAATTTAAAATTGAGAATCCAGAAAGGCGTTACTAAGATTCCGGTAATTGTGCACAATTTAAAAGGATACGATTCGCATATAATTATTCAGGAGATCGCGACAGTTTCCGGGAACATAAACTGCATCGCCCTTAATTCGGAAAAAATCCTCTCCTTTAGTTTAGGTCAACTTATATTTATAGATAGCTTTCAATTCATGAGCAGATCGTTACAAGGGTTGGTCGGAATTAACGACGAATTTCCCATCACCGATCGAGTATTCGGAGAAAAGTCCGAATCGTTAAAAAAGAAGGGATTTTATCTGTACGAATACATGGATTCATTGGAAAGATTTGAAGAGACTAGCTTACCACCCAGAGAAAAGTTTTATAGCGGTTTATCCGATAGTTACATTACCGAAGAGGATAACAACCACACGCGAAAAAGTTTGGAAAGAATTTAATTGCGAAAAGCTCGGGGATTATCACGATTTATACTTGAAAACCGACGTGGTTTTATTGGCCATCGTTTTCGAAAATTTTCAGTCCACCAGCCTGCGGCATTACGGTTTAGATCCGTGCCATTATTATACCGCGCCCGCCTTATCTTGGGACGCTCTATTGAAGAAAACGGAAATCGAGTTGGAAGTTTTAACCGATTACGATCAACACCTCCTTATTTGCAAGAGGACTACGATCCCGATCTTCCCGATAAGTATATAATGTATTGGGACGCCAACACCTTATATCAGGAAGCTATGTCTCACCCTTTGCCGTACGAAAAATTTGAACGGGCGAACGACGTGAAAGATCCCCTAAATCCGCCCGAAGGCAAAGGATACATTTTGTGGATTTGGACTATCCGGAAGAACTGCACAATCTTCATAACGATTATCCGCTGGCGCCCGAACATGTGCAATTCGACGTCGAAGAACTTTCAGAGTTTCAACAAAGGTTGTTAAGGATGAGCGGTCTGAGGGATATGGGCCCTCCTAAACTTGTGCCGAATTTGGGCGACAAGAAAAATTATGTCGTGCATTACATGATCTTAGGATATATTTATCTTTGGGTTTGAAACTGAAAAAAGTACATCGGGTTTTAAGTTTTGACAAAAAGCCTTGGATGGAGCCCTACATTAAGTTAAATACCAAACTCAGACGGAATTGTAAAAACGATTTCGAGAAAGATTTCTTCAAACTAATGAATAATAGCGTGTTTGGTAAAACCATGGAAAGTGTTTGAAATAGGGTTAACAATCGACTCGTTAGAAGTATGGAGGAGAATAAAATCTGTAAACTCACCGCAAGTCCCTATTTCGACAAAGCTGATGTCATCGGCGAAGATTTGGATTTGGTATACATGAAGAAAGAAATGGTAAAGTTGAATAAACCGATTTACGTGGGGATGTCTGTTCTCGATTTGTCGAAGTACCACATGTATAATTGGTACTACAACTTCCTAAAGTGGAAATACGGCGACAAGTGTAAATTATTATACTCGGATACGGACAGCCTGATATTGGAGATAGAAACGGAGGATGCGTACCGAGACTTCTCTTATTTTCCCGACAGTCATCCGTGTTTTGCCAACATACCGAAAGACGAACTTCACACCTTTAAAAATAAAACAAAAAAGTTCGAGGAATATTTAAGGACGATGTTGGCGGAATTGTAATTATCGGGTACGTAGGACTTAAACCGAAGATGTACGCGGTTCAGTTGAAGGTTGGGGAAAGGGGTAAAGGGGTAAAGAAGTGTGTGGTAGATAAAGGGGTAACCTTCGTCGACCACGAAAATGCGCTTTTTAAAGACGAAATATTAAGCGCTAAGATGAGCTACCTGCAATCGTATACGCGTATAACATTAATCGACGACCATCATTTCTTCTCTCAAGAAATTTCTTTGCGGTGCGGGAGGGTGTAAATAATAAGCCCTGCATCCTGAAATGATGAGCTATTTCATGCTTGTCGACGCTCCAAATGGGATCGGTCGCTCTCTTCTTTCCATCATCTAACTTGCAGGTTCATAGAAATATCTGACTTTGGCCATGGGACAAATGAGTTTCGCGCCTTTCCGATCGGGTTCAATTTTTGGGGGTTTCTCGGTTTCAGAGTTAATCGTTTTTACAACTTCCGACAATCGATGCAGCCATTCTCTGTTTCAATCGTCGGAACGCGTCATGCACTTGGCGGCGTTCATCTCTCTGTCGTATTGATAACTGAAAAGTCTTTCACCCAAAGTTCTATTAAATCGTTTGACATGGCCTGATTCTGTGTTTCTCTTTTTATATCGTATGGAAATGAATCGCGTCATAAATTCGCGTCCAGTATCTACCGGAAATTTTAGGTGACGCGTAAATCTTTTCACTTCTTTCTGGACTGTCGTATTGATAACTGGTAAACGTGTAAAAATTTTTCCACCCTTAAGTTCTAGAATAGTAAATTTTCGACCGGTTCAATTTCGGTCGCACGATTTTCTTGAGTAAATTTTGCCAACTCCAGAAACTCGCTTCTCGTTCGGTAGCTCCGGCCGCTTTGGCCAACTTTTTCACGGCGGCTTTTCCCTTCTAATAGCCTTGGGGGCTGAAATCGCTCAATTGCAGTTCGGGAGGTATCTCGTCGCCCGTCATGTACGAATACAATCGCATCGTGTCGTTCACCTCTTTAAAAGTGTAAAGTGAATGTCCTTCTCGTCTCAACCGCTCGTTTAAGTAATGTAATTTCTTTTCTCTGCTGCGGTTCCACTCTTCCTTCGCCTTCGTCAATTTTTCCATTGCTTCATCGTGTCGTTTTCTCTCTGCGTGGTTGTTAAAAAGATAACTCGACCCTGTGAATGCTAAAGCTAATGCTAAACCGCTCCACCGAACATCAATGCCACACTTGCCATTTTTAATATTTTTTTATATTTTAATTCACTTCATTATGTCCGCGGGAATGATTCCTCGTTTCACCAATATGTCCTTGGTGTACATCACCAAGGTATAATCGACCACGAGCATGCCGAGGCTGGTGAGATCGAACTTCATCTTAAGCGTAGGAGTCTTGAAAAATTTCTTGGATAGTTGTGCGAAACCCACCGCAATGCCCGTAATGCTGCGTGATAGAAAGTGTTTACCAATTCTTTTTCACTCATTGTTGTTTTTAAATTCGCGAGGATTTTTTTTTAAATTCATTGCAAAGGGATCGGGAGGCGATTGGCACCCGTGGTGCCAGAGGACCGAAGGCCCTTCTTTGGTGGAGGCCCGTTACCGCGAAAATGATTAAATATAATCCCACCGCCTATTATTATTATTACGCTGGGTATGAGCCACGTCCAATTACTACTGCCTGTGAGAGCATCTACAGTGCTTGAGGCCGAAGGCCCGTGGTTGGGCATCTTTGACATCCGCGGTGCCCGAGGACTGAAGGCTTATGATCCGTAGCATCTAGTAAAACCTTTTCTTTCTTTTTCTTCCCCACTTGGCTTGGCACCACGGATGTCTTCGGTCCGTAATGCCTGCGGCATCTGAGGATCTTTGATCTGTATCTCTGTTTCCGACATTTTTTATTGGGTTACGAAAATTTGTAATGTTAATATATCTAGTGCTCGTTAATGAAGCCGTAAGGGTTGCCAGATGCATACCATACCTGTAATATGGTTTGCAACAGAATTCGCCTAGTGCATTATCTATAAAAGGGTCTTCGTTTAATTCCTTTATCAATTGAGGAGAATATTCAACCTCGAAAAAGTGCGACAAACCCACGGCATATAAGCTGATCAAAGAATTTCCGATTGTCTTACTCATGATTGCTCCCAATCTAGCCTGATATGTTTTACATAATTTTCCCGTTTCCTCTTCCGATAGCACATCCACATCGGTCAAACTTAAATATTTACCCAAATATTGTTTCGATTTCCCCCCTGCAAGTATCGCGCAAAGTTTGTCCTTGGAGGTGCTATTCTTGGAGGTGGTTTCATTGCCGTCATCCATTTGAGCGGTAAGTAATTCGCCTATTTCCATATTTATTTTATATCGAGGAAATTATTTTTTTTCGATAGTCTTTCCAATTTGTCGTAATGTTTCAAACTTAAGATGGTAAAGATTATTAACGAGATTAATAAGGCATGCAAAAACGCCAACATCAATAAAATAACGAGTAGTATCCTTCTCATTTTTTAATCTACTAAAAATTACTATTAGAATTTCTGAAGTAATGTGAATAATAACCATCAATTATGGTTGGAATTCTTCAATAATAGTAAAATTTACTGGCTATGAGGTCAATAATGGTTGAAATTTTTACTAAAATGACCAGGATTATATGAATAATTACCGGAGTAATATGAATAATTACCGGAGTAATATGAATAATTACCGGGGTAATATGAAAAATTACTATCAATAATGGTTGAAATTCCACTAAAATTACTGGGGTCATTTTATAAATTTATAAGTAGTTGGTTGGTCCGTCACAAGTATGAGTTTTGAATGCTTGTATTGCGACAATAATCTTTTCATCTTTTTCCTTTCTTCTAGATCTTCGACCACGTCGTTTTTGTCCAAACATTCTTGGAATGAGAATTTATCTTTGGTGAAAAATAAGCATACCCATTTAACCTGCTCCCGAAAATCCTTGCACACGGAATTGTATCTTTGACTTAACACCCAAACGGACTGCAATGCGTGACGACCGGAGAAGGCCATCATGGAGAGAGCGTCCGCCCTTTTCTTCATTTGTTTCATCGCGCTACAATCGTCGATGATGTAAAGAGTTTCGCTGTCTTTATATTTCTCGAAGAAAAATCGTAAAAGCTCTTGAAGTTTTTCGTCGCCGTTCTTGCATACGGGATTGACTATTTCCACGGTTTTATCCACGGGATTTTTTGGATCAACTATCTATTTTCTTCATCTGTAAGCCTTATTCGAAGCGATGCTAGGACATAATATCACGATATGTTCGAAGATTCCCCGATAGCCGGGTTGTTACAAGTCTAACGCGAACTCCGTGTTTCCGCATCCCGTTGCTCCGCAGATGATGGCAAAATGAGATTCTTTAATAAACATTTTATTAAAGAACAAATTTTTTCTCTTTTTACGATATAACGTTTACGAACCGACCGTCCCGCATGTTAAAATGAGCATCCTTGACCACGTTTATATACACGTGTAAGGGATCGTAATCGGTTTCCTCCTCTCTTTCTATTATGATTGAAATACCTTCGGAAATATTTTGCAATTTCCGACCTGTTCCGTGAAGTTCATTCTCGTCCGTGGTCCTCAAGTCCAGCCACAGGGCATAATTTTTATGGAGGTATTTACCCACCAACATGTTAGTCATCATCGTGTCGTACACGACTTGTCCGACTCATGGATCTCGATTTCTGCCCTGAGCGAACCATTCACAAATTTCATCGAAATGTTAATACGACTGCGTCCCTTGACTCCCTTGATAATTGGTTGGGTTGTCCTTCAATCGTGATTTCGACTTTTTTTATTCGAGGGTTGTAAAATTCTTCGACATCATTTCTGCTTAAATCTTCGAACAAGAATAAGAGTCCGGATAGACTCCTTGCTGGTGTGTTGATTTGATAATTTAAAACGGGATCGGATTTTTTAATAGTCGTTTTTCGATATCGAAGAATTTGGTTAAAATAAATAACGTTTTACCCTTGATAGCATTGCCCTATACTCGGGGCTAAGGTAGGGTCCGTAACTTTATCAAATTCCAAACAAATGTTGCTGATGGTGTAACTCACCTCTTTATCATCTTCCTGCGCGACGACCACTTTTGCCCCCGTGGGGACCCCGGCCTGATAACAATAGGTCCCACGCTTCCCTACGTGTCGTAAGAGGTGACTAAGTGGGAGACTTGTTGGCCATGAGTTTATACCCGTGCCGTTGGGGGATGAGATCCTGGTGGCTGAGGAAAGGAGGGTCGCGCATCCTCTGGAACAGTACGACGACCAATAAAACAGAAACGCCGGGACTGCTGGACAAAATTATTTCAAAACTTAATAATAATACCCATTGAACAAATAATACTGTCATTACACAAACAACCGATATAGCAAATAAATTAGCTGAAACAATTTCACACAATTCATCATCAGACCATTGTTCAGACACATTAAACAAACATAAACGTAAAATTGAGAAACAAAATCTCAATTTTAGTTCTTTAAATAAAGAATTTTATATAATAAAGAATTCAACATAGATGAATTAAGAACATCTCTACATAAAGCACACGACACTGTTGAAGGTCCCTATAAAATACACTATCAATTTTTAAAACGTTTACCTTCAGATGCTCTTTATGTTTTACTACAGATTTTTAATAATATATGGAAAACCGGGAATTTCCCTGATACATGGCGGGAAGCAACCGTCATTCCTATTCCAAAGCCTGGTAAAGATCATAGTGACGCAAACAACTATCGCCCCATAGCTCTTACTAGTTGTATTTGTAAGACTATGGAGAGAATGATAAATGATCGATTAGTATGGTACCTCGAACATAATAAAATGATATCTACTATACAATGTGGTTTTAGGAAAAAGAAAAGCTCCACAGATCATTTAGTTCGACTAGAAACGTTTATTAGAAATGCTTTCCTACATGAACAATATGCCGTGTCGGTCTTTTTGACCTTGAAAAGGCATACGACACGACATGAAAATCCGGTATACTGAAAGACCTACATGAAGCAGGATTACGTGGTCGAATGCAAAATTTTATTTCAAAGTTTTTAGATAACCGAAATTTTAAAGCAAGGGTCAATAACACATTTTCTGAAAGACACAGTCAAGAAATGGGCGTTCCCCAAGGTAGTATATTGTCAGTTACACTTTTTAATTTAAAAATAAATAGTTTAAGTAAAATTTTAAGCCAAGGCATGCAGGGATCATTATATGTTGATGATTTTCCCATGTCTTACAGAGCCAAACACATGCATACCATTGAAAGACAAATGCAGTTATCCCTAAGAAAGGTAGAACAATGGGCAGCAGAAAACGGCTTTAAATTTTCATATTCTAAAACAGTACGCATTCATTTTTGCAATCAATGGGGTATTCATCCAGAACCTGAATGATATCTAAATGGTAATAAAATTAAAGTTGTACAAGAAACAAAATTTTTAGGTCTTATTTTTGACAGAAAACTTACTTTCATCCCTCACTTGAAATCATTAAAAGTAAAATGTCTCAAAGCTTTAAATATTTTGAAAGTAGTGTCAAACACAAGAGCGATAATCCAATCTTTATTTTCGTCACATTTTTCACGGTACCATTTGAGATTATACATCTTTATTGGGAAGATTTAATTCTTTTAATTTGGAGACCGGTAATTCCGAGAAAATCTTTAATTTCAGTTCGGATGGAAGATATTTCCACGCTTCGATAAAAGACTCGCTAGCTGATAAATTTTCATTTTATCATTTTCACTCAAAAATATGGTTCTATACTACCTATTTCTATTCTAATATGTTATATAACATCGATGGGAAAATTATATAAAAATCGATTATCACCGTCTGCCGGGGCGGCGACGGTCGGGGTGGTGGCGGCCAACCATCTAGCGGGATGGCCGCCGCCGAGTGGGGGAGAGTATTGACACACATTAACATTGTTGTGTCGACCCCCCCCCCTCTCTTTACACTTGACACACACAACACTTCATCAGAAACTAATTCCATGTGTCATTCCTATGTATATGTTAGAACCGTAAAAATGTGATCTTATCAGTTTCTGTTGGAACTGATTACGACACGAGATCGGTTTTACATGTTGTCGGATTACCCTTGCGGGAGCATGTAGGCTTCTGGCTTCCATATTACCTAGTGACAGACTGATTTAAAACTAAAACCCATTGTTTTGTTTTGTCATATTTGCTATCACGCGTTTAAATATGTGGGTGGATGTTATTTTCAATAGTTTCCCCACCTTTTTTAAAAATCTGGAACATAAACTTAGACGACAAAGTAACTTGTGTTTCATATTCAAGCACCACCATATACAATTATATCAAATGAAAAAGTTGAATAAATAATCTTTATTTTACTAACTAAATGTCCTATGTCTATCTTGCCGATGCATTTTCATAATTAAGATTGATTTTTGCTTTCACACGTCGTTTAAACTGAATTTTTTATCAAATTAAATTTCAATTTAAAAGATAGCAAATGGCACACCTGCTGTGGGAATGATAGTGACAGCAAACGTGTAACTAGAAAACAAAGCCTTAGATTCGATTACAGACGTCCTCAACCTGGAGTTATTTCCTGTCTATTGTCCTTATCGTGTCTCAGGTATACTACCTACCATAAACTATGAATTCTATTAAATAATGACAATATACAATAGACGTAATAACATAAAACCACCTGGATATATTTTGGGAAATTGATAACGCGTGTTAAAACCTACAGTACTATCAGTAGAATACAGAGGTTAAATATAGGTCTTAATGAATATTTAACTTTCTTTTCTTTACAGATTTTACCCGGACCAAAAATGTTAACATTGTCGGTCCGGTCGGACACATTATCTGCATACCTGTCAAGTCTACCGATTTCGGCGGTAATCTACCGATTTTTCTATTCATCTACCGCTTGTCTACCGCCGAGAAAAAATTTACCGATTTTTCTAATTTTCAACCGATTTCTCTATATTTTACCGCTTCTTGTCCATTTTTCGGCGATCGGTAGACGTTCATGTCAGGATTAAATGTTCTAAATTGTAATTTTCAGTCTATTAATTGTTGATAAGAAATAGCTTGAAATTTCTGGCGCCTCCATATCATTGAAGTATTAAGACATCTATTCTAGGTTATATAAGTCCCCTATATCTTCCAAATAATCATGAAGAACAAGGACTAATAACCCTGTTTATTAATTAATGTCATTGGACCATGCAGAGGTCTCATTATCGGACGTGTGCCGACGGTAATTACACAATGACCTGTACTGTGGACAGGTACCCAATATACAGATTGATTACCTGTATATCTAAACATCCACATCTATAATCACTATCCATATGTTCTGTCATATATACAGTTATCAAAGATTAACATAATTGATGTTATATTAATTTCACGCAGCTTCTGTATCAATCTTCAATGATTTTACTTTAAAAATTTAGCTGGGAAACGTTGTGTCTTCTATGACGTCCGCACTCCACATACTTTACAGTATTATACATGTATCTTAAATTTGTGGTGATTTCAATACAAAAACGATGTTTTATTTCATTTACATAATTTTTTATACAAAGATAATAATATCTTCTTGTAACACATTGAATTGATTTAAATAAAATGCCAGTAATGACATTAAACACATTTATATAACCTCAATAATCTTCTTTTTTTTTTAAAAAAGCAGATTTGATTTTTCTTTATCAAATCTCATTTTTTTTGTTGAGTGAACTATTCAGTCATCATTTGTTGTTTTATCTTATCAATTAATGAAAAAGGTACAATATGAAGATCAAATAAATATTTGGGTATGCAAATGTTTTGGTAATAAATGTTTAAATCTAAAATAATAATAATAATCAAATAAACTAGAGCTGAGCTTTTTGCTATAGCAAAAAGGGGTCATCCGACCATAGCTGAGACTACAGCTTTGATACAGCTTCAGGTGAGCAATAGAGCAACGCTAAGAAGCTATGACCGTGAGACCAAAGTCCGAACCTCAAAGACCAAATTGATATCTTGAGCTATTTTGATTTGAAATGTTGAAAGTGAGCTGTGACCTTGACCTGTGATCAGATAACCCTGAAACTTTCCACAAATATTCTTCAGCACTAATCTACTAATCTCCTTCAGCAACATTTGAAGTTTTCAGTTTGAGCTGTGACCTTGACCTTTGAATTAACGACCTAGAAATTTCCCACAAATATTCTACAGTACATTATATACAGATCTTCTACAGAAACATCTATACAAAAGTTCTATAGTTTTTGAGCTATTTTGAGGTGAAATTTCCATATTGAACTATGACCTTGACCTTTGATCCGATGACCTTGAAACTTCCCACAAATAGTCTTCAGCTCATTCCATACAAATCATCTACACTAACCTATATATAAAAGTTCTATAGTTTTTGAGCTATTTTGAGTTGAAAATTTCAGTTTGAGCTGTGACCTTGACCTTTGATCCGATAGCCTTGAAACTTCACACATATGTTCTTCAGCTCATTCACTACAAATCATCTACACTAATCTATATCTAAAAGTTCTATGGTTCTTGAGCTATTTTGAGTTGAAAATTTCAATTTGAGCTGTGACCTTGACCTTTGATCCTATGACCTTGAAACTTTGCACATATATTCTTTGCATCATTGTCTATTAATTGCTGTCTTAAATTTAATTTTCCCCAGGACAAGTTTTGAGTTATTTAGAGTTGAAATTTTCAAATCGAGCTGTGGCCTTGACTTTTGCTCCGACGACCTTGAAACTTCGCACAGATTCCCTATAAATCATGTACAATAACATATATATATAAGTTATATAGTTTTTTAGCTATATTACGTTGAAAATTTCAATTTGAGCTGTGGCCTTGACTTTTGATCCGACGACCTTTAAACTTCGCACAGATATTACTCAGGTCATTCCCTACAAATCACCTACAATAACATATATATAAAAGTTCTATAGTTTTTGAGTTGAAATTTTCAAATTGAGCTGTGACCTTGACTTTTGATCGGATGACCTTGAAACTTCACTCAGATATTTTTCACCTTAATTCCTACATATCTTGCACAGTATCACATATATAAAAGTTCTATAGTTTTTGAGGTATTTTGAGTTGAAATTTTCAAATTGAGTTGTGACCTTGAAACTTCACACACAAATTCCTCACCCAATCCTCTATATATCTTGTACAGTAATAGGTATATAAAAGTTTCACCGTTTTCGAGCTATTTTCAATTGAAAGTTTTAGAGAATTTTCAAACTCACCTGTAACCTTGACCTTTTATCCGATAACCATGAAATTTCGTATGAAAATTTAGCAGTCTATTCTCTATAAATCACCCATGTATATGTCTGTACTAAAATCTGATAGTTCTAGAGATATTGAGATTTTAAATTTTCAAATGTCTCTTTGACCTTGACCTTAAATCACGTGACCTTGAAACTTTTTGAGCTTCTTCACCTCATGAAACTGAACAACTTTCTCATGCATATGTGTATAGTGAAGATTTTTAGTTTCTGAGATATTTTGACTTTTGTCTCATTTTTAGCTGACAAAATATGAGCCCTTTTTTCAGCCCCTAGCGAGCTTTTTTTCAGGGGACACTTGTATCAAACACTCATGCACAACTTCAGTCTTTGCCCTTTCAGAAAATCCAAACAGATTTGCTCTAGCTTCAGTAGTTGCGGAGAAAAATGACCCACAAAATGGGACATGAAAAAAGTGATAAAGGGAGATAACTCGAGAAGGAAAGGAAATTTTGGGAAAATTTCAAAAACCCATCTGTAGCTTGTTGCTGTGCACAAACGCTGAAAATTTGAGCAAAATCGGCTGAGCCTAAAGTCGGATGACCCTAATAATAATCACGAAAACAATAGGGTCATCCCTAGGGGATGACCCTAATAAATCAAGCCTTTGACTTTAAAAATTATCTTACTTCCAAATATTTAGCAACCAAACTGAGATTATATTTCTTCCAGGTAAGTCTAGTTATTTATTTTCTGCATTCCAAATATATTCAGAATTTAGTATATTTTAAAATTGTTATAACAAATTAAGAAATACTAAATTTTAAACATTCTAATATAACACAATAATCATAACATCATTTTAGTATCCTAAGCTGTGTGTGTACATGTATATATTACATGTATTAAAACTTCAAAATAAAGCCTATATATATTCCTTATAAATTTCAAAGTCGACTAGAAAATTAAAAGAAATGTGATATATATGTATCATCAATATTATTGACAATAATTCCCTTTTAGATGCATAAAATGGCAGATATTGAAGTTTAAAATTACAAATTTTTCTTGTTATTTCGCAAGGGGGACACCCCTCCAAAACCCTCCCCGTTTCACTTATTTCGACGCAACTACACGCATATATATGAGAATGACAACGCATTCGTAAAAAGTTCGACCGTTGTACGCATTTACAGTTCGCCAACTCGGACTTCACTGCATGTTTCATTAAATACTGAAATATAGAACTAATTTCCAGCTTATTCGTTTACCGGATTTAAGACAGTATTCATTTGCAGTTTCATTTTTTCGCGTTACGAAATATAAATGTAAACATTACATAGGCGTCGGAGCCGGGGGGGGGGGGGGGGGCTTAGCCCCCCCCCCCCCCCACTTTTTTTGCAAAGATAGGCATAGGTGTTGAAAATTTGGGCTTAGCCCCCAAGACGTTTCTGGCGTGTGTGTGTTTTAAGTTGTTTTAGCCCCCCCCCCCCCCTGGCGTCTGGCGTGTGTGTTTTAAGTTGGTTTAGCCCCCCCCCCCCCACTTTCAATTTGCTTCCGACGCCTACGCATTAAGAATAGAAGAATTGTACTTACTGTGCAGACTCCATCGAACGTCGAGTGTAATGCTGTAGCGCTAATCTTAGAACCAGGAAGCTTTATAGGTCGAGTCAAGTGAGGCATACGGTGGGATACTTTGGCGATTATGCTAACCTTCAGAAGAAAGTGTTAGTAGTATTAAATTTTGATATAAACTAAGCAACATCAGCGATATATAAAGGTAATAGGGATTGTTTATATAGAACCAGCGATATATATCGCTGATAGAACAGCGTGCATATAGGCGATCATCTCAAGCGTCTTAGAGATTACTGTGTCAACTAATCGAGGAAAATCCCCTATTTTCATTTTACGCTTGGATTAATATCACTTCAGAAATCATAGGATAATTATTAGTCATACAACAATCAGATCAGGTGAGTAGTTGTTATTGTGATAAAGTATATATGTCTAGGTAACCAAAAATACCGATTTGGGAGCCAGCCTGGCTCAGTCGGTAGCGCGCTCGACTCTTGATCGTGAGTTCGAGTCCAGCCGGCGCCAGGTTGGTTTCCTGTGCTGCGGATGAGAAGGTAAAAACCGAGGTCCCGTGTCACAGTAGGTGTCGGCACGTTAAAGAACCCTCACTGCTGAATGGCCGTAAGTGCCGAGCATAGGCCAAAATCTGAAGCCCTTCACCGGCATTTGGTGACGTCTCCATATGAGTGAAAGATTCTTGAGTAGGACGTTAAACAACAACAAACAAACACCGATTTGGCGATTTGAAGTAATTAAATATTTACATAAGCAAGGCAGGTCAGGGGGTGCTGTGGCTTAAAAAATCTTGTCGCCAGTTGTGATTTTTTGTCGCCAGTTTAAAAATCTTGGAGCCAATCCAATACCATGTGCAAATGTAGAGAAAATACCTATTTTTTAACTCTGGAAAATGTGGAGAAGTTCAATTGTAAATTGTCTAATTTTTCCTTGGGGTTTCATTGGTTGAAAAAATTTGTGGCTCAAAAACAAAACCACAAGTTGTCAGAATCTGTTGCCAGTTTCCAATTTTTTAAGCCAAATTCAAAGTAAAAAAAAAGTTTATTGAGGTTATATTTGTAACTGTCATTCCTGTCAATTTATTTAATTCAATTCAATGAATTACATTAAGACATCATTGTATGAAATGGTAACCGAGCTGGATAGATTACATGACCATTATGTACTGGTCCCAGCAGACAAAGCCTCAAATAATATAGTTTTTATTTGTAAGGCACATTACTATAATTGTTTATTAGAAGAACTAGGTTTTTTTATGTACCTACAACCGATACTCATATTGAGCTACCATGTTTATATTGGATACCTAAACTTCACAAAACCCCATATAAGCAGAGGTACATAGCAGGATCTAGCAAATGTTCTACCAAACCTTTATTTCTGTAGTACTATACAGTTGCCTATTCCAGAAGCGGTGTAAATCAGATGCGGATACTTAAAAATTCTAAACAACTTTTAAAAAATTTGAAGGCACAGCAGCATATGATGGGCACTCTAGCTCACCCGACCCATTCCGTGGGCGAAAATTCAATTTTTATATAATTTATTCAATTTTTAATAACGCAAAATCTATCGCGCCACAAAATCTATCAAAATATTAAATTTTTCGACATACTATAAAAATTGAATAAATGACATAAGAAATTTTCTATAATATAAACAAAACAATGGCTATGGTAAATATTCACGAATTTTATGGAAGTAATTTGGTCATGGATAAAATTGGTAATACCATGATGCGCGTACAATATATTTATCCTAGCGGGCTACAGTATGGCCTCGAAATACAGACGCCATATGTTTATTCATACGGTGTCAAAAGAAGAAAATGTCCTAATATCAGCATGACTTTCGGATATGATATGCCCTTGGTTTGTTCCCCCGCGCATAGGGAACATCAGAAATGTATCGAGGTGATAGGAACTATTGAAAATTTTATCAAAGAAGAGATTCGCAATGTACATTCTAACGTCGATATTGAAAATCTTTGTTTTTTTAAAACGGATGATCGCTTTTCCCACGTAATTCACCCTAAGCTTAAAACTAGTTGGTTGGCAATAACATCTGATTTTAAAAGAATGACATCCATATATGATGAGGATTCGAATTTGGAGGAAGCCAACGGTATAGACTATCTTGATCAAGAATGTGTAATTCTTGGTAGATTGGGATTTGCAACTCTTGCGAAACTTGAGCGAATTCGTCATCCGAGATCTTACCGTTTTGGAGGGATCGACTTACCACATCCATTATCGAATTTAGTTTACTTTCTGCCAAGCACCTAATTTTCATATGCTTATCGGATTTTTTCATTAGGAGTCGTCGTATTCCCTTCATCGATATGCCGATACAAGCGACCACCACGGCAACGATTTGGACGGGCATGGTCATCGGGATTAAAAACCCAAGACCACTAATTGCGACGGATGACGAAAGCAAAGTCATATCGACGCCTTCGGTCGAATTCGATCCTCGTTTGTATTTTTTATACAAGCTTTTTCTGGTTTCTATTTCTCGCCGAAAAATCTGCTCTATCTCGTTGAATCTCTGAAGACGATATTTTTGCGGATCGTCATCGATTTGTGTATCTAAAGGAGGATATAAATTATTTTTGGTCATTTTTTATTAAAGCGAAAATATTTTTTAAGCATTTAAAACGATTACCCCGTTGACCGTTCCCGTTCTGGACGGTTTGTTCGCAGAAAAATGTAAGACATCGCCCGATTTTACTTCGATCGGCGGGTTTTTCAATGCTATTTCCCCGTTTTTCGTTTGGTAAGAACCCTTTTCGACATCGTGCAAGATTAAAGTTAAATTAAACTCGCCCAACATACCCAACCGTATAAGATAGCCATCGAACAATATTTTAATCCCCAATGATTTTAGCCTTCCGTTTTTTATATCGAACTGAAAGGTATTCATCATTCGCCGGGTTAATATCTTCTTTAATCTCTTCTAAAATGTCCTCTTTTAAGTATTCTCTTTCTAAATCCTCGTGTAAAAATCCATTCATCGACATTGTTTTATTTAATTTTAAAAAATTTTAAAATTCTAATAGCACGTGAACGGGACACCCGTGATTGTCGATCGAGTCGCCGTTCTCGTCGCGTAAATGGATTCTTATCTCGCTAATCATGTCGCGGAGCACCTTGAAAAAATCCGGGTGTTCGAATTTTTTCTGATACAGGGTTCTGTAGGGGACTTCGGGATAGGCTATGCTTCTTAAGACCGACGATGGTCGGCTGTTCATAAAAACACCGTCGACCAACCCGTCCGCGTGAAAATTTAACATCGCACAAGGCCTCAAATCGATCGGCCGTACGGATTTGCTATATTTTTCGGTAAATAAGGTCTGACTCGGAAAACCCAACATTTTGGCTAATTCTTCCGGCAATTTTACGGCGCCTCCCGTTCTAGCAACTATGACCACTTTGGGGGTGTTTTTGTTGATATATAATTTTTTCAAATAGCCGCTTAGAAAAACGCGAATAACCCTTATAGAATAATTCCCAGCCTCCAGTTTATAAAAAACGGCGCTCCCCTGTCCGCGTTTCTGATATTCGATACGCATATCGTTTGGAACGTTATAAAGGCCGTTCCAAAAATCGATGGTTTTTACACCGACGTGCCAATCGTCGGTCGTGTTATCTATGTATTGAGATAATCTCACGGGCTTACCGATTTCCGTTATGACGTGATATATGTTTTATAAAAAGTAAAAATCTTTTTATAAAACATGACAAATTTCGTGAGAACAACGCACCCCTTAGGTGCTAAATATCCCGATAAAGAGGATCTTCAGCTATCATCGTTCGATGTTTACGTCTCGGAGACGGGACGAAATCCCTCGGGTACTACTAATCATTTTCACGCTTCGTTCGAAAATATCTTTTTAAAATACAACATCCCCGATATTTTTGGAACTGGAGACGAAAACGTAAAAAGCTACTGAGTAGATGGTATTACGAACCCATCACTTTTTGGAGAAACCAGCTTAATTTCGCGATTTGGTGCTCAACGGCGGGATGCGGAGTATCCATAGAAAAAACCACGACGGGCAATAATTTGTCAAAATCTTTGTTTAAATTCCACATTTATTTCCAAATACGAAGAATTTTAAAAGAAATGCCCTGCCCGCTACCCAGCAATCCTGCTTTTAACTTATACGATAACAATATCGATAAATCTTCTTATCGAAGAATATGCAGAGAATTTGGCGTACCGTCCAAAACTGATTGGAAGATTAGAGGGACTATCTTTGGAATTAATCGAGATAAGTGGTCTACTTTTATTTTAGATAATGTCATAGATCGGTATACTTTGCCGGGGCGGCAAGAATCGATGAGAGTATACGGACGTATACGTGGGCTATATTGGGTGCTCAAGCAGAAACCAGGGCGCCCATAGTGGGTAGTGGAGCCACTTCGCTCGATGCTCAAGAACAATTTTTAGTTCTGGTACAGGATTCGATAAATAGACCCGTGGATTTACCGACGGACATAGATCGCTATGAAAAAACGTTAAATTTTGTAGATACGTCTTTTTCCCGGGATTATACATAATATGACTAAATAAGGAATTAAATCCTAAAAAAAATAAAAAGATAGTTTCTGATGAAAAGGTAGTTAAAAAACAGGTGGTTAAAAACGATACGGGTCACGAAGATCAAAAGACTGCCATTCTCGCGATTTCGTTAATCTCGTTTCTTATTTTTTTCGAGTTTAGATAATAACAGACCCACGACGGCCATTCCGAGTATCTAAAGGAGTTCGCCAAAAAAAAAATCGCCGTTTTACCCAGAGTCGAGAGTATCAAAGACAATATTAAACCGAGTATTCCGGGCAGTGCTTCGCCGAATTTTTGTGCCAATCTCGACAACAGTTTACCGACGGCGTCCAACTGCTTCTTTAGCCATTCTTTTAACCCCCCCCCCCCTTATCGGAAGGGTGGCGTGGTTGTGGTGATGATCCGGGTAGTAATAATTCGACTAAAAACCTGATTGTCATACCGATCGCCGTTAGTATCGAGAAAATGGTGATGCCCTGCTCTCTGAATAAATTGGCAATTTTATCTTTCATCGTGAGATTTTCGTCTAATAATCCCATAACGGTTTCTTTTATGCTAGTAATTTGTGATTTTAATCGCCCGTTAAGAATGTCGATGCTGTCGTTCACGCCGTATAGTTCGTCACGCGCTTTCTTGATTTCGCGCTCTATGCGGTCCTTATGCGCGGGATTATTTTCGAGATCCTCCCCCACTGCGAGATGGTTCGTTCTAATTCGACACGCTTTCCCAGCTGAACTCGTAAAGATCCACGGATGATCTTTAAACTTTTGTCCAACCCCAACAATTCTCTCATAGTTAGTTTTAAAGATAGATCTCGCATGCTTTCGATCAACCCGACTATCGCGTCGTCCGTCGGGTTTACTCGATATGGTTGTTTTACTAGCGTCTCGTCGTCTATAGATTCGACAACCTTTGTGGCCTCCTCCGATACTTTTTTTAGCTCTTGCGTAGGCAACAATCCCAATCTCCTGACAAGATCGGTACCGCCACCGTGGCGGCCGTCGAGAATTGGTTCGGTCTTACCCATTTGTCTCTCCATTTTACGAATAAAGTTTCTTCCTCGTCCGATGTAAACTCTAAACCCCCGTCACCCCCTCCGGTTTTTTCTTTCCACCGGGCCAATAGCGTTTCGGTCCTGAGGCGTTCCGACAGATTTTCTCCAATCTCGCTGGGTCCGGGAACTTCCGGTAAAAGGAGAGTCGAGTCGTCGATGGGTTCGTTGGGGGTTTCGTCGTAAATTGGATTATCGAATTCGTGCATTTCTATATTTTTCGACATTTTTTATGATCGACTTAAAAATTTTATCTTATGATATGAAAAACAATGAATTACGGCGATATTTTAAATCCCGATAGAAAATTAAGAGTACCTCTGTATAAAAAGTATTACGCAATCCGTTACGATTTCGCACAACCCGTCGACTATAGCCGAAAACCAAACGTTGACAGTCAGATTTCCGAATTTGAGCGAAACGACGTCATCGTTCCCCGCTCGACGAAAGTGGCGTTCGACGTAGAAGTTTCCGTCGAGGGGGGAGATGCATCAATAGCGGGGGTTTTTAACAACTTTGGAAGGAATATCATTTCCAAAATAGAGGTTAAAATATCTGGAAACACAATTCAAACGTTCGACGACGCGGACAAATTTTTATTGTTTACAGAACTTTGGAAATTGGAACGACGGAATTGGCTTACCAAGGCATACAAACCAAGGCTTTAAATATTTTGATATCTAAACCCACTGGAAAATTACCTCGAAGCGAATTGGAAGATTACGAAATTGCTACCGCATACCAAAACCGGTTTTGCGTCCCCCTGGATTTCGAAATTTTGCATACGAGCGAGCCGTTTTACCAGGCCGTTTTGCAAGATCGTCTCGAGTATATGCTAACGTTCAACGATGCCAAACGTGTAGTGTTTTCGTGGAGCGGTGATGAAGATAAAGAAGTTGGATATAAAATTAGCAATATCTCGTTAGAGTTCGAAAAAGTTACCGACGTAAACCTAGCTCGATCTATCAGACAGAGATATAGCGGCGATCATACTTATTACTTTAACCAAATATTACGATATAGAAAGACGACTATGAAGAAAAGCGACTCCATTTTAAATTTTCAAATTAACACCCCCGCGAAATCCTTGAGTGGAGTATTATTCCTCTTCAAAGATATTTCAGAGGATAATCCCGAAAAATTTTATAATCCGCTAATAACTAAAGTCGAGACCACCATCGAAGGACAGCCGAACCAGCTTTTTTTCCCAAGGTTTAAAGCCCTATCAGCAGTTTGATGAAATTGCAAAATTATTTTTACCCGGAATTAATCGCGAAAAACAAACCGAGACCGTAAGCAAAGAATTATTACTGAGCGAGATATACCTAGGAAGATACCTTAGTGCCCACTATGGCTTGTGGCTCGAGGCTCGACTTACGTTCTACCCCCGAAAACTATCTTCACGGGACGGGTCGTAAACTTCAAAATATTAGCGAGGGCATTTCTGTGCAAATAGAACGAGAAGCAGATCGCGACCCCGCACCTTTAGACGTTTATATATTCGTCATAAAAGACGGACAAATCAACATGCGCGACGGGCGTTTCGTGAATGTTATGTCTTAGGCGGGTTTTAAAATTTTAAACGTTTAAAAAATGTTTATCAAACAGCCAAATTCTGCCATGGTCGTCGGGGCCACCGGATGCGGAAAAACGATGTTTATATTAGATTTATTGGAAACGGAATATAAAGACTTTTTCGATCGTGTAATAATATTATGCCCGAGCACCGAATTCAATCGCGCGTATCGTTCGAGGCCTTGGATAGGCGAGGATATTAAAAATCCGAAAGATAAACGGGTTACCATCGTAAATCCGGTATCTAAAACGGGCGAAGAAAAATTACAAGAGATGTTGCGATTTTTCTACGAAAAATATGAAGGCGAGCAAACATTGTATATATAGACGATTGCTCGGCTACGAAACAAATAAAAAAAGAAAGCGGACGCTCTGAGCATGTTAGCGTTCTCCGGGCGTCACGCGAATCAAAGCGTGTGGGTTTCAACGCAAAGGTATAGCTCGGTAAGCAACGATTTTCGCAGTCAAATCAAGTGGCTATGTCCTTTTTTTTACCGAAAGATAAATTGTCATTCTCCGAAGCCATAGACGAAAACGATATCATCGACGATCCCGACGAAAAACGCGACATGAAAAAGTTATTAAATGACTTAAATAAAATTTATCGTTATATTAAAATGGCAAAATTCGTGACAATCGATAATTTTAACGAAAACGCGTTAAAGATCGGAGAAATTTTTACGGCAACTAAACCGGTTAATTATCAAAAGATACCTATTAAATATTCGTATCCAGAAGGCGATGGACCGCTACTCGTGCGAACGCCGAATATTTTATCTTCCGGGGTTATGGAAAACTAAAGAGTTAACGGGTTATTCTATGGGTTTTATATGTTACGATAAAACCCGTAGTGCAACCCATCAAGAAAGGAAATTCGTAGATATGATGCAAAAAATTACTAAATTTATAAGAACAAAAACCGACGAACTCGCTCCCGAATTAAAAAAAGGAGGGCGAAAAAGACCTATTAATTTAGAGAATTTAAATATCCTCAAGTACAAAGAGGACGACGACCCCGTCATGTATCCTAAATTAAACGTCGATAAAAGTAAAAATATAACTTCTTCTTTTTATAGGAAAAAAAACCGGAAGACGACGAAGGCGTTCCTAGTATAAAAAGTAACGAAAGACTTTCTAAAGCCGACCCTCGCGACTACGAGAAAAAACGGTGTTTAGCGATCGGTGGGTTAAATGTACAGAATGTTTACATCGGTAACACCATCGAATCCGTGCAAATCGGGCTACACGAGGTGATAATTATCAAAACCCTTAACGATTTACCGTCTATGACCGAGTCGGATTTAGATCTCGACGAGATGTAAATTTTTTAACGATATTAATCGGCAAAAAATATGAAACTAATCACGGAAATAATCTTAATAACAACGTTATTTTTCATCGTTTTATACATAATACCCCTTTTATTTATATCGTTCTTGATTTTAAGATTGGAGGGATATCATCGTACCGAGAAAATATTTTAAAAAATCGTGAGATCGATCTAAACATTTTTTCGACTTATATAAAATCATGAATGTTGAAGAATGATTAATCCTTTCGAGACGAGAAGAAACAATCGATATATCGAGTAAAGATAGATTATCGGCTATAATCTGCTCGGGGCGTTCAAAGCAATTTTTGGGTAGAGACATAACGTCTTCTGATTTAGAAAAGATGGACGATAAAGAAATTGAGAAATTATACCCCTTATATAATACCCGACTAGGTATGCGCATAACAAAATCGATAGCGAATTCTTTAATATGCCTATATTCGCAAGCGCTTTCGATGTTAACGATACGCCAAAAATGATCAAAGAGTTAAACGAGGATCTTTTTTTAGACTCTGCTATCTCCGAAATATGTTGTAGTCTATACTATAAATTTGGGTCAATGCTCTGTCCCCTTAGTGTTGCTACCATTTCGAGCCGGCATATATCTGGATTTAAAAAATCTGACACTATAGAAAAAGAAAACGATGGATCCCCAAGAGATATTACACATGAAAAAGGAGAAACGGATACGTGCTGCACAGCAAGGCTGGGAGAAACGACGTACTAACCCGCAAAATTCCATGCAAAAATGCAATGCAAATGCAGAAAAATGCAATGCAAATGCAGATAAAATGCAATGCAGAAAATAGCATTTTTGATGAAAATAATTGGCATTGGGTCGTTTTAGGCGGTAGCGCGCTTTTTGGATTCGTATTTATGAACTAATAATATGGCAAGGGTAAAAATTGAATACATTATTATAAAATTCTTCATTTGGAGAATTAAAATTGAGTTTTTGTTTCTCTGTTTTACGTGTATATTTGCTAAATGTGTCAGAACAATGGTTTG
The DNA here is from genome assembly GCA_030159075.1 of Atrina japonica. NCBI lineage: Eukaryota > Metazoa > Mollusca > Bivalvia > Pterioida > Pinnidae > Atrina > Atrina japonica. The sequence continues at coordinate 1,283,585 of BROG01000111.1, forward strand.
ATGATGAATTGTGCGAAATTGTTTCAGCTAATTTATTTGCGATATCAGTTGTTTGTGTAATGACAGTTTTTAGATGTTGTATTTTGTTAGTTGACCCACAGCCTCTCATTTTATTGACCATATTACAAACTTTGTTTCAAAGTTTTGAAATAATTTTTTTCCAGCAGTCTCTTCGGTTCTATTTTATTGTTCTTCGTGCTTTTGCACGCGCTATACGGAAAGCACTTAGATGTATTTTAAGTGGTCTACGTCTAAATAAATTTTCTGATTTTTTTCGTTGTTTTATTACAGTTTTACAATCATCATCATACCATGGTTTACGACGTTTTGGGATTGTCGAGGTTTGGGGAATCGTTTTTGTAGCTATGTGCATTATAATTTTTGTAAATTCGCCCATTGGATTTTGACAATCCAGAATGTTTATATTCATATTTAAAGAACACAATGTTTTGAAAGTGGACCAGTCCGCTTCTTTTAGTTTCCATCGCTGGTGTGTATTATTTCCATCGTCATTTGTTGTTTTAATTGTTATTGGAAAATAATCAGTTTCACATAAATCATCATGTACTTCCCATGAAAAATTGATGAAAATATCTGGAGTTGTAAATGAAAGATCAATAGCTGTATATGATCCGGTTCCTGGATGCATATACGTATCCGATCCATCATTCAACAAACAAAAATCACCTTTTGTTTTTCATATTTTCTAGGAGTTTTCCTTTTGTATTAGTTGTTTTACTACTCCATAGAGGATTATTGGCATTAAAATCGCCAAGCAAAAGTATTGGTCCAGTCATTTGTTATAACACATTATTATAATAATTACTATCAATGTCAGAATTTGGAGGGATATAAACAAAACAAACAGTAAGTACAAACGATAATGTTACTATTTACCTTTTGCATTCGTTGATTTACTACCCCATGGAGGGTTATGGGCATTAAAATCGCCAAGTAAAAGTATTGGTCAAGTTATTTGATCTAATAAATTATTTAAAGTATTATAATTAATTTCAGAATTTGGAGGAATATAAAGAGAACATACAGTAAATACAAATAATAATGTTACTCTTACTGCCACAGCTTGTATGTTAGAGTTAACTTCCAGTGGACTATGGATAATATCATGTCCTATTAAAATAGAGGAACCGCCAGCAGACCTCTCATGAGTAGTATCAATTGTATTATAAATGTGGTTCCTCGAAGGGAAATATTACTGTTAATTAAGTGCGTCTCTTGTAGACATATGATGGCTGGCTTTAATTCCTGAACTTATAACATTAGTTCCTCAAAATTTGCTTTCAATCCTCGACAGTTCCATTGTAAAATAGTATCTTTCATGACTGTTTTAATCTAGTTAATGATATTTTTCGGCCCGTTTTCTTTGGAGATGTACTACGTTGTCTCGTAGATGTTTGTTTTTTTTCCCCATGATTGTTGTTTTCGATAACATTTTCAGAAGTAGGAGATACGTCCTCCATTTCTATTTCTAATGCATCATATCGTGAATGTGGCGATTTCTGGGTGTAAAGTTGTGTTTTTAGTTGACATTTTATTTTCTGTTTTACAAGGTTTTGGCTTGGCGGAATCATGTTTCACTTTTGATTGTTGTGATGTCTGAGATGATGATGATGTTTTTGTTTGTGTAGATTGAGCAGCTGGTGATTTTTTTGGTTTTACGTTTGGAATCAGTTCTGTTTGTATACCCTGAATGTCTATCTGACAACCCACAGTTACTGTGTTTTTTGTTGTGACTATAGAGGCATAACTGTTTTGTGCACGAGCGTTTACATTAATTTTGTTATAAATATATCGGGCTTCGGTGAACGAGATCCCCTTTTCCACTTTAATTTTAATAATGTCAGCCTCTTTTTTATAATTAGGGCATTCTTTGGAGGAGGCAAAGTGGTTGCCGTTGCAATTTGCACACTTTGGTGTGGTATTACTCTGAAAATGAAAATAACCATCATCATCGTCATCATCATCGCTGTCGCCATTGCTAATAAGTTGATAACCACATCGGTGACAAGATCTATGACCTTTACAGTTATTTCTTTCATGACAAAATTTTTGACAGGAAAAACAACGTAAGGGTGCAGGGTAATACAAATTCACATTTGCAATTATGTATCCAAGTTTGATTTTTGATGAAATTGTTGGTGTGTTGAATGTGAGTTGGAATCTCTTTTGATGATAAAACGTCTCACTCCTGTAACACCTTGATCTTTCAGTCCATCTAAGATGACATCGTCTGCATGTAAATGTAAGTTTTTGTCTTTGTCCCTCAGTATAGCTTTGCTGGTGTTACAAACTGTATGGGGAATACTTTAACCGATGTGGTCACATTTTTGTAGATTGACCGATTGTTGTTTTCGGTCACATTCAACCGAAAGATTTCCATTTCTTTGTTTGGTGATATTTTTTACAATTCCAGCGAAAGATTAATTTGTTTCTATTAAAAATGGAGAGGCCCTGCCCTGTCCTCAGCAGATATCACGAGAAATCTTGACCAGTCATCTGTGCTATTGTCTGCATTAGTATTGTCAATAAGTCTTTTTTATTTTAAGATTTTGTTGGGAATCCATGGATAGATATTTATATTTCATTTTCGCAACCATTCATCCCCCAGGGAGTGTCAACACGGACCGGGCAATACACTGCGGATCTCCAGCTGTAATGCACTGAAATGGCGTGCGAAACTATACTCATTTGCAAAGAAAAATAGCATTAGATTGACACAATACTTCATCGGGTACCAAACGATAAAATATTCTGAACAATCCACGGCATGCAAATACCTTTCAATTACGCCCAATTGACATTGCGGCCACCGCCTTCTGGACAAAAAAATACGTCCAAATTACATAACTTTATATGTAGAAGTTGATAAATATATATAAATGTGTTTGTACAGTATGAATGTTTTGTTTGTCGCAAAAACATACCAGGGCTAGGTGTGATCAGCCGATTGATTGGATCGGGCCAAATCCAACCTCCCGTCTAGCAGAGGTCTGAGCCAAAGTGGAGTGTTGTTCTAGAGGATGCGCGACCCTCTTTCCCTCAGCCACCAGGATCTCATCCCCACGACACGGGTATAACCCTCACGGCCAACAAGTCTCCCACTTAGTCGCCTCTTACGACACGCAGGGAAGCGTGGGACCTATTATTATCACCCCGGGGTCCCCACGGGGACATTTGTATAGAAAGTGGTGGTCAGTGGTTTTAGAGGTGAAGGGCACCGGTATAGAACGTAAAGACCAGATATATAAGAAATGAAAAACAGGTATAAAAAGTGGTAGCCACATATATTTGGAGTGAATATCTGAGGTACAGAAGTGAAAATGAGAGATATTACAAGTGAATGCCAGAGGTGTGGAAAATGAAAGCCAGATAATATAAGAAGGTTGTGGGAAAAGGTGGTCAATGGTATAAGAAGTGAATGTTAAAGGAATAGAAAGTTAAGCCCGGGGCAGGAGAAGTCTTGGATATATAAAGAGGTATTCCCTGGTATTAGAAGTAAAGGCTAGAGATAAAAAAAAGTTATAGAAAAAGGTGGCCACTGGTATTACAAGTGAAGATCAGAGGTATAGAAAGTAGCTGGTATTAAAACCGTATGGTAGTAAATACCAAGATTGCATTCAAATTATATTTTCAAGAATTAATGAAACTAATCAAATTTATCATATTTTTATATGATTAACTCATTAATATTCAGTAAACGTCAGAAATATTGCCAATGTTGTAAGTATCGCCTCTTCATTCTCTTCCACTACAACATAATCCATTATTACTTTCTTTAAAACGAGGAATGCAAAGGCGTCGATGCTATGACAGATAAATGTTTTAATGAAATATCAATTTTGATAGAACAATGAAGAAAATATGTTTATCAGCAGTGATCAAATATAATCAGAAAGTAATTATAAGAATATAACTGAAATATTGTTGAAAGTGGCGTTAAACAACAAGAAACAAACAATTATAAGAATGTAATCGAAAACGTAATGGAAAAGTATTCATGATCACAGCACTTTTCATTGAAATCAATTAAATTACGATAAAGTGATCGAATAAATGTGTGATAACTGATTACATGCGATTACTCTGCAAAATGCGATTACGATTACTCCCTTCTCTCTCTCTCATCCTACGATGTAATTTACTATAGGTGAGTGTCAAAATTGTCCTATAATGGTTTCTCAAGCCGGATTTAGGTTGCTAAACAGATTTTAAGTATTTTATCGATTACAATATCACAACAAGTACAATTATAACATAAATAAAATGACGTTGTTTTGAAGTGGTCCAATTTTCAAAAAAAAGATTAAATGATTAGAAGATCAAACTATGTGATAGATTAAAAGCGAGATAATGATTAAAGGAAATTTTACACACTGGCATTTAAAGCATCGTTTGATTTACTCGTGCCCTCGGGAATTCCTATTGAAGGAACATAAAACGTATCAAAACAAGATAATTCTTGATGACTTTAATCAGTTTCCAACAACGGAACACCTTGCTGTTTACCAGAAGAACAAACATGGCGCAATGGCTGAATGACGGTAGGAAGCAGATCGCCTTGTTTATGTTTTGGAAGGGGTTTGATCTTTGGAAAAATGGAATAACTTTTGGATTTACTATGGATGAACTAACCATTTCTCTGTTGTTGCTGTTTTATGTTGCTTAAAACTTCACTGGATGCACAGATGTGTATATCTGTTGAAAAGTCTGTAGACACGGTATAAACAAAAGTACAGATACGATTCGATGAGTATTGTTCAGCCTCTGGGACTTCGCACGTTTCGCGTTGCGAGTACAGACATACAATGACGACCAATATAACTAATCCGCCTTTTATACCTGCTGTGGCACTTGATTTTCCGGAGAAAATTACAAATATGTAAGCTGTATTGGGATATGAAGTGGGAATTTTTTTCAACACACATTTTTTTTATAAAAAGTTCAAAAGCTTTTTATCTTCGTAGTTCAGCTTTAATTAACCTTTATATGGACGTTGAGGTTTGACCTTCAAACCAGTGTACTTACAATAAATTGAAACATCATTTTAAAACATCATGTAACACGGGCACATTTGAAATGGAATTATTCAAGATAATACTAATAAGAAACGTGTAATGTTATAGTGAATATGTAAATGACAGCTCAACAAAATGTAAGCATAATTCTGGTTACCCGTGAAGCCAAGATAATCTATGCACCGGCTATTTGTTTCATTAGATAATAATTGACAAGGCCAACTTGTTTTCAGTTGCCCAGTTCTCACCCCGCGTTATGATTTTTGTTCAGGTTGCTGGGTATACACTGGAAATGAGTATTAATATGATTTTGGTGCAGTTAATCCTAGTTTTTCTATGTTAAATCTAGTTTTTCTCCAGTTAATTTGGGTTACAAGGAAAACTAGGATTAACTGGAGGAAAAGAAGACTGAACTCGTAACCCACTTTAACTGCAGAAAAACTAAGTTTAAATGAGAAAAACTAGGTTTATCTTGAGAAAACCTTATTGGAATTTCGGCGTGCTTCATCAGTAAAACCTAGTTTTTCTTCAGTTAAACCTAGATTTTCTCAGAAACCCACATTAACTGGAGAAAGAGTAGGTTTAACTGAGAAACCTAGGTTTAACTGCGCCACTATAACATAAATGAGTATTTCGCGCAGTTAAACCTAGTTTTCTCAGTTTAACTTAGTTTTGCTCCTGTTAATTTGGGTAGCGAGTAAATTAGGATTAACTGGAGAAAAACTAGGATTATCTGAGAAAAACTAGGTTTAACCAATTAATGTGTTTTTGGTGTACCATAGTAAGTTGTATAGTCCGTTTGCTCTTCTTTGAAAGTGGGATTTAGTCATTTTTTCAAAAACTAGTTTAAATATTTAAAATGTTCATCATTGTTATTTTAAAGATTATACATAACTAAAATGAATTTTAATCACGCCAAACAATTCAAGGGAAAATATTTCCTATTACTAATAATATAAGATTTCTTTCAAATTTCAATAAAAATTACATGAGTGTAAATCCAATACATCGTACAGCCATAATACTGTAAATGTAAACAGTTTTCAAACCACATGGTTACCTAAAAATAGACAAGGAGCCTGCTACTTATATGCAATACACCTCATGTATGAAAAATATAAATCCCTTGATTCAATATCATTTTGCCATACTATACAAAGGATGCATTTCAAATCTATATATAAGATAAAAACATATTTTAAAACAGAAGGACATGAGATTTACAATTTTGTTCAAAGGAAAATACATGTATGAATAGGCCTGACTTGGCATGCACTTAATCCATGCAGACTGGTCAATAAGGGATTATTTCACAATTGCAAGTCAACATGACTTTCAACGTTTTTTGTTTGTTTTTATGTTGTTTTACATCCAGCGCGCCATGAATACTATAATACTGTAAAATGAAGTTATTTCAAAAATATAGTTTTGTGCATTATATTAAAAATGATACAGACTTAATTATTCTGGTTTTTTTTAGTTAAATAAATTAATTATGATACAATCCCATGCCAGTCCACTGTCATATATCCCAGAGTTTCTGATTTGCATACGACCTACTTATGAAGGAATTATGGGTTATGTTTTATCAACTGTGCCTTTGCCCCTACATTCTTTTACAAAATTTTGTATTGCAGTAAATGGGTTAAAGTTTTGTTAGCAAACCTAATATATGTATATTCATGATTATGTATGGTAAAAATTAAAAACATTGCTGTAAAATTCAAATTCGATGATTAAGTGTAATTTAAGAAATTTAACAAAATCCCAGTTTTAATATAGGACAAACGAACTATAGGTTTACTTGTGAGGAACTTACTCATAAGAATGAATCTGACTAACGCCGGCCCGGCTCAGTCGGTAGCGCGCTGGACTCTTGATCGTGAGTTCGAGTCCAGCCGGCGGCAGTTTGGTTTCCTGTCCTTCGGATGAGACCGTTAAAACTGAGGTCTCGTGTTACAGTAGGTGTCGGCACGTTAAAGAACGCTCACTGCTCAATGGCCGTAAGGCCAAAATTTGAAGCCCGGCTTCACCACCGGCATTTGGTGACATCTCCATAGGAGTGAAATATTCTTGAGTGGAACGTTAAACAACAATAAACAAACAAACAAACTGACTACTGAAATGTAATAAAATCAAAACAAAATAAACATTGAGAATGTTTATTACATTTAGTTTCATAACATAACATATATTATGTTCCCAATGAATAGATTATATATAGCAAAATTAAGGGTGCTTAAATGACCAAGCAAACTTAAGGGACCTCAATGACAGAACAACATCAAAGATGGGAGGGGCTCGGTGACCGATCAAAATTAAGGCGGTCTACCGAGTCGATGGGTTGCAAGGTTTGCTAAAACTGGTAATGTAAATACAATAGGAAACTACATCGACTCATTGAAACATAATTTGGTTGTTGGCGATATGTTCATTGAAGCGTCTTAGCTATAAGCCAAATCTGTTTATAAATCTATCCATGTTTAAATATAAATCTATCCATGTTTGAACATATTAACATCGCAATACATTATTCAACATACAAACAATATAATGAAAAAATACATCTGATATAAAACTTGGTCAGTGTCAGCGAGAGAAAACAATCAACATATATCTTTCGGGCTCCCTGGTAAAATATTCCAAAGATTATTCTATCATTGTGATACGCATTCCATTGAATGCAATGGTCAATATTCTTCACGGTTTCTTCCGCCGAATCTTCATCTTTGTAAACTCTAGGGCAGTCCAGATTGAGGTCGCATTGTCTTGACAATCTGTTGCCCATTTCAAAGCACCGCTTCTTTTTTTCCCATTCAGATTCGTACCATTACAACCATCTCGGTCCCACCATCCACCCCATCCGTCCATCGTTATGTTGAAAGTAAAACCATCCATGTATGAAAGTCCGTCACCTACATTAAAGATGATATCACGATACAAAAAATATTGTGGTGAGATAAACAGCAAAATATGAATACATTTAACAAATGAACGCTAGAACGAATAAATTCTCAATATAGATTCCGTTTGGGAGACAGATAGAAGACTGGCGCCCACTTTACCAAATTGCTTAAGACTGAACAAACATCGATTTTATGACCATATCTTTACCCTTACTTTCAGACTTTGCCAGTTAGGCATTAATTGTTGGAACGCGATACCTTTAATGTATCTAGATCAAATAATTACACCATTCATTTAGCCGCATAATTATCCTGCACAGTTCAATCAAAACCGCGTTTTAACGAAATACCCTGATAGTTATTTGGTTTTTTTTTCTTCTCGCAAACCTTTGATATCTATAAGCTTCTATTTAAGTATAATATCTTTTAATAAATCATTTAACATGTATATGTTTAAATATGACCTGAAGTCGTACTGACAGAAATAGATCCCGAGTTGTTGGCACTACTGATGAACCATTCAGCCGGCGACAGGTTGGTTTCCTGTCCTTCGGATGAGACCGTATCGCAGTAGGTGTCGGCACGTTAAAGAACCCTCACTGCTCAATGGCCGTAAGTGCCGAGCATAGGCGAAAATTTGAAGCTCTTCACCGGCATTTGGTGACGTCTCCATATGAGTGAAAGATTTGGGACGTTAAACATCAATAAACAAACAAAACATCTACACATTGACCTTTCAGATATTTCTTTCGGCAAATCAAAATCGAATGAGTAATGCTGCAGACACACGGAGAGTGTTGCAAACGGATGTTTTGAAGGGAGGGAGAAAGTCAACTTTGACAAATTTCTTGAGAAATCTACGATATACGGACATAATGCATAGAATAATAAAAGAATAAAATGTGCATTTACTGCAAATCAATCACACGTGCTTCCTTGATTCTCGGTTATATTCGAAAAATTTACCAACAGTTAATTAGCAGTGGTCAAAGTGATGACGGATTCAATGCAAACGGTTACGACGAGTTACGTTCGGTAAGTTTGTTGTAGCCATTAAACAAGCATTTATTCACCAGATGATCTCGTCAGGATAAATATGAAATGAAACATTGCATGAAATATGCATGTAATTTTTTTCGCTGAAGGCAGTTCATTTTGCTATAATGGCAGAGACAATCGCGTTGAGCAATTACTTTGGCCTTGTAAACCTGTGACTTTGGTACTATATTAATATTCATTTGAAAATTTTTTGGGCGAACTAGTCTTTGGTTATTTTTCTATTAAATAATGTCCTGTAGCCCCGCCCTTCACCCAAAGTGGCTGCAGTTACTATCATATAAAATTTTCAACAAATTTTTCAATTTTTAACCCAAGACATATTCTTAATTAAATACAATTTTTGGTTATACGGACAAAATCAAGAACTTTTTAATATTCCTTACATGTTTCCCATACACACTGAACTTTTTTTTTAGAATTTTACTTTTCTTTTACATCTCTTTATAAATGAAAAAAGACATACAATGATTGGATATAATACCAATTGAAAGGAATTATTCTCAAGCAGCGGTGTCAGAGGCCCCGTGATTGAGGAAAAAATAAATGCACAGAAACTTTAGACATTGGGGTGTTGTCAGTCATCCCTCATAACTAGCCTAGTTTTATTCCGGAATTACAAGAAAAACCACGCTGAAGTCACTACTGATACTCACCACAATTCCCGTCCACATATTGTCCGACTGTTAATTGGAAGTCTGATGTGTTTGCACCAACAGAAAATTGTTCATACATCGCATAATACAGTGTCGAATCATTTTCAACCTTGAACTCAACCCACAGATCTAAGTCATTATATTCCGATAGTACATATAGCTTTTGCGTGCCTACAAAATATATATAACGCATTTGATCTTTACAAACGCCCTAAAAATTATATATATGTATGTATATATAAATTTATATATATAATATATATATATTTATATATATATTATATATATATATATGTATATATATAACATAACACAAATACCAAAGTGATAATAATATTCAGGATGTCTAGTATACAATCCACAAATTGGGTGAGTATTGGATAAACAGGGACCTCTAGAAATCTAGGAGTGGGATCAGGTGCAATGGGGGGGGGGGTAAGCATCCCCTGTCGACCGGGCACACTCGCCATAAGTCCTTTTTAGAATTAAAAGAGACTTAACAACAGTTACTTTACCAATGAGTGTTATATTTCTCTTATTCCAACGTAGAATTTCATTTTGAATTTTAGATACATTTACTTCGTAGTTCAGTTTTTCCATATTCCTAAGATCAGTGGTAAAGGTTATACCGAGGATGTTGAATGGACCATTTTCCCACTGTATATTGTATGTTCATTGCAGTTTATTATAGAACCTCTCCAAAAAGCTTTAATTCCTGAAATATTAGGATTGAGTCCAGAGTAATTACAAAACTGAAAAAAGAATGTGTAGTGTACTTTTTAGACTTTTCTTCAGTGCTATCTAAAATATAAAAGTATCGTCAGCATATTGGAGGAACTTAACTACTTTACCTATATGCATTCCTTTAATATTCTTATTTTGACTTATCAATAGGCCCATTATTTCAGCACATATATTGAAAAGATAAGAAGAGACGGGAGCACCTTGTCTGCATCCACAACCTACTGCAAAAAAGCTGATAGAAAACCATTTTGAGTCATCTTTATTCATTATATGCACCCCTTAATTAGGTCAGGTCCAAAATTGAAAAAAAATGCTTTTAACAAAAATTCCATGAAAAAGAATCAAACGCTTTCACGAATTCAATCATATGAAGAATTCCAGGAATATTGTTAATTTTTGTTTCATAAATCAATCGAGTATTTTCACCAATATATCTACCACTGAGAAATCCTTTTTGATTTTCATGAATAATATAATGAAGTACAGATTGTATACTGTTGGCAAAACAAGAGGATAGTGGTTTATATGAAATGTTTAGACGAGTTTTTAAAAATTCGCGAAGTTTATTACCTTATGGTATAATTGATAATATGCCTTGTTTCTGTGTAACTGAAAGGAATCCCTTAAAAATCCTTTATTTGCAGACCGCAGCCATAGTTTACCAAAGCCTTGCCAGAAAAAAATGAAAAATATAGAATTGTATCCATCAAGACCAGGTGATTTACCATTCTTAAGGCCTTTCAATGCGTTAAGAGCTTCATTATAAGTAATTTATCTCTGTAGATTTTCTGAGTCTGACATAGATAAATTTAATTTATTTACATCTTCTGGGTTAATAAGAGGAAAGAGATATACATCTTCTAAGTTATCGACATGATTTCCATTTCCTGTTGATCTGTGATTATTTTACCAATATTTGTTTTCCAGTTTTGTTACAGTTTTATTAATATAGTTTCTTTTTTTCTAAGCTAAGAAAATATTTAGTTGGTTTTTTCACCTTCCTTGATCCACCTTGCAGATATTTTAATTGTTCAAGATGAGTTGTTCGATCTACATTCTTATTTTCGAGGTGTGGAATTTCTTTATAAGTTACATTTTCCTTATATTTGTTTTCTTTATTCTTTTTGGGGCAGTAGCTTACTGTATAGCTCCTTACTTGTAGCAGTGTTTGTGAATATTTATTGTCGGACTTGACTTGTGGTTATTAATATTTGATCGCTCGCTGGGGTAAGGTTAAATGTGTCAGAAAAGAAATGCCCTCGCAGATGGCGGTGACCATATGGTTGGTAACCGGCCGTTGGTGATATGCTGTTTTACAACGAAATTCCGTTTGAAATTTGATATTTCATCACTGAAAAATACCCCTATATATATATATATATATATATATATCATATATATTATATATATATATATATATATATATATATATAGGGGTAATGTGACCCCTACTTAAACGTATGGTTTACATGGTGAATCGATTATGCTTTTCTTGATCCATTGATCTATACTATTTGGTCATCTGAAAATACTTACCTATCCAGTGGTCACGACTTAGCTCATAGTTTTGAAATCCATCTTCATAATACCACACATTTTGGTCGAAATTAAATGAAATATTTTCGCGTTGTTGCAGAATCTATATGTAAATGAATAAAAAAGAAGAAAATTGTTTTTCATACACCACCTAATGATTGTTGAACGTTAAAACAAATGAAAATTACTTTCAGAAACAGCATAAATAATAAATATACAAAGTACAAACACATAAATAACAAGTAACATTAAATATTAAATATCTGAAAATTCTGAAATTTTAATTTTTTTGGAATTTTAGATTTTTTATCTTTCAAAGTAAAATCAAAGTTAAAAAACAACTTTTGACTGACAGTATCCTCATTTGGCCCTAATGGCAAATATATACTGTATAGTTGCTTTTATTAGCGGGGATTTAATTTCGCTACATTCGCGGTAAAAGGAAACACCGTAAAATTAAATACACGTGAATATTATACTTATGCAGCATCAGAAAGATAATGCGTTAACAATCAAAATTACAAAAAAAGTTATTTCCCATCAAAATGGATTCATGTACAAGCAGACATCATATACACGAGTCACAAGCTTTACTTCAACTCCCATTACACTTCTGTTTTAGAAACAGTCTTGCGCGAATACCCGTGAATAACAACGCGAAATTTTCTCCTCGTGAAATTTAACAACTTTACAGTAGGGCTATCACACTGATTATGAGAATTGAGTTGCAAGACAAGGTAGGTCAGACATACATGTATATTTCACCCGGCTGCCACCAAATATTTATCAGGCAACCTCCACCTCTAATGTCATTTTAATGTGTTGGACACAGTGGTGAATCTTGACACAACGAACCTTGTTACAGCGAATTCGTACTTCTGTTTTAGCATAGACACCAGAAATTATCTTTGCCTTTCCTTACAACTACCATTCATTAACTAATCAAACTAAACACTTAAAGGTACATAGTTAAAAAAATTAAAACACAAATCAACTGAAGATGAATGAGAATGAAAAAAGATAGAGCAACTTACATGCTATGAGTTCTGTTTATGGTGACTGATTTGATTTGTGTCATGTCGACATTTCGGGGCGAAAAGACGAAAAAAACGTAAAGAAGACGAAATTGTGGCGAAAAGCCAGCAAATTAGCGACTTACTTTTGTCGTGTTTTCGCCTGGCGTTTTGTCGTCTTTTCGTCCCGCAAATTCGCGACCTTAAAATGTTATCTTTTCGCCAATATAGAAAAACACATCGGACAATACGGATATTTCAGAAAGAAAAAATGTATGTTATTAGAATATTTATGTCAAATGTGATAAAATATTTATTTGAATTAAATATTTACGTAAATTATAGTTTTATAGTTATACTAGACCGACTTATAGTACCCTGCGATAGATTACTATATAGCGTAATTATTACGCACAGAGCCGACTTATAGAAACAGGACACTAGTAACTCCCCTCGGGTAGGTTACCATATAGCTTAAAGATATATAAGCTGTCACAATGATGATGTTTGCCCCATGACATATAGACGAAAATATGATAAAATGGGTGTTCAAATACATTATCAAATACGTGAAACGTTGTAAAAGATCTTCTTTTCGAACTTTTTTTTTATTAGAATTTACGTTTCCCCGTACCTTAAAAAATCCGACTGTATTTCCGAATGCAATGACCTTTCAGATAAACTCTTTCGCCATATCAAATGTGCTTCGTAATTGGGTCAAGGGGATCTCGATCCTTTACATGATCGGTTTGTCAGCAATCTCGGCATTGACACAATCTACTTATGTTGTGTTTTTTTATATTGACTATTAAAATACAGGACTTCTTTTTATTGGAAAGTATTATGTAAAATATGTGCTATTCAACCTGAACCTGAATCAAATCGGACGAATATATGAATAAAAATACCAGGTCACTAAATTAATTTTTTTCAAACTTTACTGTTATCCTGAAATGATTGCTGACATTGCCAAAAATCAAAACAACTATGCGTATCACATGTCAGGTGGAGTTGGGCAGTTCATATACGTCAAGAATGATAAAGCCGAGAATGTGATGGGACGAGTTAACCCTTTAAACCCTACATACCATAATAGACTGTTATTAAATAATAGAAAAGAGCATATCACTCAGATATTCAGGGATGAAAGGGTTAAAAATGGGACGAGATCACCCAATCACACGACACGTGGACAATTTCAGAAACGAATGTTTTAAAACGATGGAAAATATCAGCTTTGCCTGTTTTAGGTATGGAATGATGATGTACGAAAATAAACACAATGGGTGATAAGAATAGAATGTTTATTAACTGCAAATCGCACGTGTTTATTGGACACTCGGAACTCTTCGTAAAAATTGCCAAAAGTTAACTTGAAATGCTCAGACTATTGGCGGACAAAAAAAAAAACCCTGATATTACGGGTCACGTTTGGCAAGATTGTTGCAGTTTTACGCATTCATTTGTAATTCTAACCTCCAGATGGTCTCTTTGGGATATATATGAGATAAAATATTACATAAAATGGGCATGTAAATTTTTTCACCTACGGCAGCTCATACCACATTTATAATTAATACGGACTACACTGACATATACAAAAAAGGACACCACCCTGGAGTAGATCACTTTATAGCTTAATTATCACGAACTACACCGACTTATAGCCAAAAGGACACCACCCTGGAATAGATCACTTTATAGCTTAATTATCACGAACTACGCCGACTAATAGCCAAAAGGACACCACCCTGGAATAAATCACTTTATAACTTAATTATCACGAACTACACCGACTTATAGCCAAAAGGACACCACCCTGGAATAGATCACTTTATAGCTTAATTATCACGAACTACACCGACTTATAGCCAAAAGGACACTACCCTGGGTAGGCCACTTTGCAGCTTAACTATTACGGACTAGACTGACTTGGATAAAAAAGGACACTACCCTGGGGTAGGCCATTTTATAGCTTAATTATTACGGACTAAACTGACTTAAATAAAAAAGGACACCACCCTTGGGTAGGTCATTTCACAGCTCAGTTACTACGGACTTAGCCGACTTATAGAAGCCACTTTATAGATAATTATTACAGACTGCGCCGACTTTCAGAAAATGGGCACCAACAGGACAAATTTGCGCGGCGAAAAGACGACATTTTAAGGTCGCAAATTTGCGGGATGAAAAGAGACATTTTAAGGTCGCAAATTTGCGGGGCGAAAAGACGACATTAAAGTCGCAAATTTGCGTGCGAAAAGACGACAATAGTAAGTCGCTAAGTTCGCCTCAATTTTGTCGTCTCTTCGTTTTGTCGTCTTTTGGTTCTGACGAAAAATCGACATGGCACAAATCAGTCGCCATACCTATTTGACGATACTTAATGCATGGCTAGAATGAACATGAAACCTACCAAAATTGCAAAATTCATGACCCTGAGTGTATGGGTTCTGCCCCTAGGGCGGAGCTAAATTTACTATATAGTAAAATGTACTTAATGTTATATTAAACCATATCATTTCTAACTCCTAATGACAAGACAATTTTTATGGTGATATTTTGGGAGTTCCTACGGTGATCCCCACCCTCTTATTTCAGAAATATTCAATTATCTAAAAACTAGTTTTGAACCCCTACCAAAAACCATATATTTTCTTACTCTTTAGGACAAGACAAATTTAATGGTGATATTTTGGGGGTTCCTAGGGTCATCACCACCACTTTATTACATAAATATTCAATTATCTAAAACATATTTGAGTTTCCCACCCCTAACCATATATTTTTATTACCCATGACGAGATGAGTTGTATTGTGGTATTTTGGGGATCCCCAGGGTCATTCCCCATCCTGTTATATCAGAAATCTTTAGTTATCTCAAAAACCGTTGAGGTTTCCTCCCTAAACTATATATTTTCGTATTCCTCATGACAAGACAAGTTTTATGCTGATATTTTTTGGGGTCTATTTGGACATTGCCACCCCCTTATTTCAGTAATATTCAATTATCTCATAAATACTACTAAACCATATATTTTCTTATTACCCATGACAAAACAAGTTGTATGGACGAATATTGGGGAATCCCAGTTCATTCCCCACCCCTTAATTTCAGAAATCTTCAATTATCTCAAAAGTAGTTGAGGTCCCCACATCTAAACCATACATTTTCTTATTTCTCATTACAAGGCATGTTGTACAGTGGTAATTTTGAGGTCCCTAGAGTCATCCCCATCCCTTATTTCATAAATATTCAATTATCTAAAAAATAGTTTGATCCCCTACCCGAAACCATATGTTTTCTTATTCTTCAAATTTAATGGTGATATTTTAGGGATGATCATTCCCACCCCTTTATTGCATAAATATTCAATTATCTAAAACATATTTGAAATCCCCACCCCTAACCATACATTTTTTATTACCCATGACGAGATGAGTTGTATTGTGGTATTTTGGGGATCCCCAGGGTCAATCCCCATCCTGTTATTTCAGAAATCTTTAGTTATCTCAAAAGCTGTTGAGATCTACACCTTAGACTATATATTTTCTTATTCCTCGTGACAAGACAAGTTTTATGTTGAAATTTTGGGGGTTCCCTGGGTCATTGCCACCCCCTTATTTGAGTAATATTCCTTGACACATTATCTCATAAATAGTTGAGCTACCCTGCACATAACCATATATTTTCTTATTACCCATGTCAAAACAAATTGTATGGACGTATTTTGGGGAATCCCAGTTCATTTCCCATCCCTCAATTTCAGAAATCTTCAATTATCTAAAAAAAACTGTTGATGTCCCCTACATTTAAATCATATATTTTCTTATCCTTCATTACAAGACAAGTTATATTGTGGTAATTTGGAGGTCCCAAGGGTCATTCCCTGCCCCCTTATTTCAGAAATCTTCAATTATATCAAAAGTTGTTGAGATCCACACCCCTAAATCATACATTTTGTTATTACATTTGACAAGACAAGTTGTAGGCTGATATTTTGCGGTTGTCCCTGGGGTCAATCGTCACCCCTTAATTTCAGAAATCTCAGTACTCAAAAACCATTGAGATCCCCACCCCTAAACCATATATTTTCTTATTACCCATGACAGGACAAGTTTCAGGGTGAAATTTCTGGGTGTCCCCAGGGCCATTCCCCCACCACCTTAATTTTGAAATCTTCAGTCATCTGAAAAATACATGTGAACCTTACCACTAAGCATGTGTTTACGTGCTCTTCATGATTAGACAAGTTGTATATTACATTTTTCGGATGTTATGGTGAAACTAAAGTTTCGACTAGATGGACTGGGGTATATGAAGAGATGGGGTAGTTTGGGAGAATTTTGTAACAGGCTGCTGTTAC
The DNA here is from genome assembly GCA_030159075.1 of Atrina japonica. Classification (NCBI taxonomy): domain Eukaryota; kingdom Metazoa; phylum Mollusca; class Bivalvia; order Pterioida; family Pinnidae; genus Atrina; species Atrina japonica. Next base: position 1,300,899 of record BROG01000111.1, read on the forward strand.
AATTATACCTTGTCAGATGAGGCATTAAACCTTCTACCCAAATTGTAAAATTCATGTGCCTTGGGGCTAGAGTTCGGTCCCTATGGCAGGGCCAAAATAAACATAATTGTAGAAAATCTCCTTCACTTTTGTGCATTATGAATAAAGACTGAATACATGATTAGAAAGAGCAAAAAGCTTGAATTTCGGGAACATTTTGGTCTGTAAGGCACAAAGAGCGCTCGATGTTTTTATTTTTGTGCACCTAATCCGGATATACCACAATCACATTTCACTTTGAAATGATTAAACTTATTATCCTATAAAATGATTGAAACTTGTCAGTATTGTATGATAGTTAAATCAATATATCCATCGTCTATTATGAAGTATAAAGAGCACATAATTGACACAATGATTCCTAAAGACCAGAAAAGCATATTCATGTGACCGCTAAGGTCCATGGTCCTCTTGTTGGGAAAAAAGAAATCATCATTTATAATTCCAACTTTTTGTATTTCCGAATTGTCAAGTGTTACACTAATCATTATTCAGTTACATGGTGGCTGCCAGTTTTAATGGTGGAGGAGAGAACCCGGTTACAATGTACCTGGGAAGAGACAACCAGTCTTTCTGCAACCTTTCTAAAAATTCAGCTTAGGTTCCAACGGGATTCGAACCTACTCTGAATAAAGGAGAGAAACTTCATGGTTTAAAATGTAATGCTCTAATCAATAGGTAAATGATGTCCTAACTAACATGAAAGATATCACCAGTGCTAAAAAAAAAATAAAAAAACAAAAAAAAACAAGAGGCCCAATGGGCCTTAACGGTCTCCTGAGAACAATTTCCTGTCAAGTTTGGTTGGTTAAAATGAGTCCACTAGTTCTTGAGAAGTCAAAAATATCAAAAACAAACAAACAAACAAACAAAAATACAAATTAAAAAAACAAAAAAATTATATTTTCTGTTTACTTAGGTGTCTGTGAACTTCACTTTTGATCATTTTGTCAAAATGATCCTCAGAAAATTTCTAGCAACTTCCTGATATATCTTTGTATACAAAAAATCAATCGGTTTTGAGCTATTAAGCCATTTGTTTACAACTGTACCCTGTGTTCTTCAAGCTCCCCCTAGTGAACCGTTTTTTTGACAAAATCCATTTTCAAATCATCAAAAATCCAATTAAAGGGAGATGACTCCCATAAACGAGGACCTGACAATTTCGGCCTAATTAACTTTTGTATATTTTTGCGTGCTAAACATTTCTCCTTCTTTTACTTTTGCTCTAGCTATTCTACTTTTTAAGATAAATGTCAATAAACATAAAAAAAAACATGAAAAATCAACTTAAAAGGGGAAGTAATTCCAATAAGGGGTGACCTGACAATTTCGGCCCAGTTGATTTTTTTGTAGATCTTTGCATGCTGAACAATTTTGCTTCTTTCACTTTTACTCTAGCTATTATACTTTTCAAGTTAATGTCAATAAACATCCAAAAACATGAAAAATCAACTTGAAAGGGGAAATAACTCCCATAAGGGGTGACCTGACAATTTCGGACCAATGGACTTTTGTAGATCTTTGCGTGCTGAACATTTTTGCTTCTTTCGCTTTTACTGTAGCTATTATACTTTTCGAGATAATGTGAAAAACATCCCAAAACATGAAAAATCCACTAACTAGGGACCCCCAAAATATATCCATTAAACTTGTCTTGTCATGAGGAAGAAGAAAATGTATGGCTTAGGGGTGGGAATCTCAACTTTTTTCTAGGAAATAGAATATTTCTGAAATAAGGGGGTGAGGATGACTCTGGGAACACCCAAAATATCACCATAAAAGTGGTCTTGTCACAAGAAATAAGAAAATATTTGGTTTAGGGGTGGGGATCTCAACTGTTTTTGAGATAATTGAACATTTCTGAAATTAGGGGATGGGGAATGACCCCGGGGACCTCCGAAATTTTCCAATACAATTAGTCTTGTATTGAGGAATCACAAAATGTATGGATTGGGGGTGGGAATTTCAAATACATTTGAGTTAATGGAAGATTTCTGAAATGAGAGGGGTGGGGAATGACCCTAGGGATAAATTCTTATATGACAATGAGCCCCTAACATCATGCTATCCAAGAAAATATTTGGTTTGAAGTACAGTGTAATGATTTTTATCAGTTAAAATGCAAGTAAAAATGTCATGTTTAATTTTCCCATATGTTTCTATAGTAAACCCCATCCCAATTTGAGCTCCTAAAATATAACATAGATCCCCCTTATCCCCAAACTGAAAACTTCTTGCACAACTAGGGATATAGGCCTACAATACTCTGAGGTTTCATGAACTTTCACTCTGTAATTCCTGAGAAATGCTGAAGTAGGGAACATTAAGTTCATCATACTATATGGTAAATTTAGCCCCGCCCTAGAGGCAGAATCCATGCCCACAGTGTCATGAATTTTACAGTTTGGTAGAAGGCTTCATGCCCTTTCTAACTATGTTTTAAGTTTTCCTTTGAGATGTGCAGGAGTTGAGATGATTTCGGAAGATTTGAGTTGACATGATTTCGGAGGCAGAATTGGGTCTGAATTTTTCAACTACATAGTAGGGCTTCATGCCCCTAACCATGCATTCAGTTTTCCAGGAGGAAGAAACCCATTTGGGTATAATAAATTTTACAATTCATGAATTTTGCAATAGGGCTTCATGCCCTTTCTAACCATGCATTCAGATTTTTTTGGCCTGTAGAGGATGCCCTCAGGGTCAGGAGTTGTTTCATGTTCTTTCTAAGAAGACTTTTAAAGATTTGGCTATTTTTACTATATAATAAATTCAGCCCTGCCCTAGGGCAGAACCCATATTTTTGGTAGAGGGTTCCATTCTCTTTCTAACCATGTATTCAGTTTTCCCATGAATTTCAGGGTCATGAATTTTGCACTCTTGGTACTAAAGAAATTATTGTTTTTTAAAATGTCACAAGAATAATTTTTACATTTAATCAATAAGAGGACTTCATGCTCTTTATAACCATGCATTCAGTTTTCATGTAGGATGTGCAGGAGTTGAGAAGATTTTTGAAGATTTGGCTATTTTTACTATATAGTAAATTTAGCCCCGCCCTAGGGGCAGAACCCATGCTCTTAGGGTCATGAATTTTGCAATTTTGGTAGAGGGCTTCATGCTCTTTCTAACCATGTATTCAGTTTTCGTGTAAGATGTAAAGGAGTTGAAAAGAAGATTTCTGAAGATTTGGCTATCTTTACAATATAATAAATTTAACCCCGCCCTAGGGGCAGAACCCATACCATCAGGGTAATGAATTTTTTTTACAATTTAGGTAGAGCAACTATAGGACATTACAACCATATAAAGCATTTGTTTCAGCAAGGTACCCCAGTAGAGAAGAAGATTTTTAAAAATTACCCTATATTCCATGGTTTTTACCCCCTCCCTAGGGTCCCTTGGGGGTGAATTTTGCAATTTTCATGCCCCTTCAGGTATTGATGCTAGTGACCAAGTTTGGTTGGATTTGGCCCAGGGGTTCTTGAGAAGAAGCTAAAAATGTGAAAAAGTTAATGGACGACACACGACGACATACAAAACACGATCGCAATAGGTCACCATGAGCTTTGCTCAGGTGACCTAAAAAAACGTAAACTTACCAACCAGTCGTTCCCGTTGGAACCCGACTCACAATACACTGCAGTGAAAAAGAATCGTAGGTCTGGTGTGGTTATGAACATCATATGTGATCTTGTTTGCCTAATGAACAAAGTGTCACAAAAGTCTGTCAAGAGAAAGACAATTTTAGAAAGATGTACATCGTAAATTTTTATATGATTAAATCAAGAGGTCAAAATTTGCCTTAACCGATTATTTTTTTTAAATAATAAAGAAATTTCACAAGCTAACATATTTGGTTTCTTGTTTTCATTGGTTCAAAGGGGGTTGCTAACCATTAATGGGCAAACTTGGTCGAACGACAGCAACACAGGTAGGGGAGCATGAGTACGTCATCTCTGCCAAGTTTCGACAAAATCATAAATTGTTTCTGGAGAGGGAGTTGGATGTGTAGCAATACTTGTTAATACATTTGTTTACCTAATTCCTCCTTTTAACTCAATAAATGAAAAAAGTTACATGTATAGTCCGTTTGCTCTCCATTGAAACTGAGGTTTTGTTAACTTTCTTAAATTTCACTTAATCATCAAATTTGAATTTTACAGCAATGTTTTTAATTTTACAATACTTAACTGAATTGTGAATATGCAAATTTTTGGTTTGCTAACAAAACTTTTACCCATTTACTGCAATACAAAATTTTGTAAAAGTTTGTGAGGGTAAATGCACAATTGATAAAACAGCACCCATAATTCTTTCTAATTCACGCGTAAGTAGGTCGTATGCAAATCAGAAACTCATATATGATAGTAGACTGGCATGGGGCTGTATCATAAATTCATAATTAATTTCTATGAACTGAAAAAATGAATGTTGTTATAACACATGTTTTATATATGTCTCTGTTAAAAGTCTGCATCATTTTAATATAATGCACAATAGTATCTTACTGAAATAATTTCATCTTATTAGTAGTATTCATGGCATGCAGGATGTAAAACAACATAAAAACAATCAAAAACTGTTAACTTGAAACTTATGTGCCAGTCTGCATGAATTAAGTGTGTGACAAATTAGGCCTATTCATCTTATGTGAATGGACAATAGCAGGTACATTGACTATTTTTAGGTTACCATGTGGTTTGAAAACTGTTTATATTTACAGTATTATGGCTGTTCAATGTACTGGATTTACACCCACGTAATTAGGACTTTTCACTATAAATAAAAAGACCTATTGTTATTGTTGTGTTTCTTCTTATTATTATTATTTGTGTTATAAAAATTCAGAAAAACTGGTGCATTATATCACAATTACGTTTACACGTGCGAGTTCGGCTGGCTACGGGCTCAAGCTGGTGACTTGGTGGTCCGCGTTCATAGACCCCTTTAGGGTCCAATTTTTTTTAGATGTTATAGATCAGGAAATGTACCCGACGGATTTTGATGCGCTTCGAGATCTAGATAGTTCATCGTTTGCTGATTCTGTAAATTGGTCTCCATTTCTCTTTATCTCTTATAGATTCCGAGATACAAAGGGACAAAGTGGTCCAAATTGACCCCTAAAATTTATTTCTGAAATGAGGCCGACTTTTGAAAAACAAATGTCAGATACGGAATTCTGAGCACATTTTAAGTTGAACATGTGTCACACGACTTTTTGGACGAGGTTCATATTAGGACCATTTTGGTCCATTTAGTTTTGGACTCATTTTTCATTATTTTTGTACCATTTTCACACAATATATGTCACATTAAGTTTCAAACGTGTTCTGAGAGTTTCATGACATTTCAGAGGTCAATGACGGGTTCAGGACTCTTAAACGAGTTTTGGCCCTTTAACCGAAAGGTGGTCCTTTGTCGTTCAACATATTATTTTATTTATTAATATTTGGACCAAGTATTTCCAAAAGAAATATATGTTGGTAGATACAAAACACGTTCCTAAAAAATTAAAACCTTTCGAGATATAAGGGTCAAAATTATATATCCCTTAAAAAATTCGGTCGGGCGTAACGCGGTTTCGGCCGCATTTCTGAAATGATTCTAATCAAACTTCACAGAATGATATACCATATGTTCTGCCTTGATTAGATTTTGGTGATGATCAACCAATCTTTTCGGTGGTCTCGAAGAACAAGCTTACAGTGAGAGAAATAAACCATTTTACTGTTTCCAGTCTTACGGGTCAAAATTCCTACGGAATCCCCTAATAACGCCATTATTTCATTGATTTTAAAAAAAAAAAAATTTCACTTCCGTCGGTTAGGTGTGGTTTTCTAATGAAAATGTCAAAAGTAACAATAAAGTCCCCGGAATGTGACTTTAAATGTGTTAAAATGTACTCAAAATTTTTGCAATCGATTTCGTTTAAACAGTACTAACTGTAGACCTATCTCATATAAAATACTCAAGTGAAGGTATAACGCAGTTGACAGTCGGAGCCTACAGGACGGATATGTCCGCATTATAATTGGCTTATTTGTAAATCTATAAATGAACATTTTACATCAATATTGACAATTGTAAAAAACATCTCTTACAATTCAGATGTTATCGTTAATTATTTACTTGAAGTTTGTCGGCAGTCGCATTAAAATCTTTATTGGAAGAAACTATGTCACGGCGATAATTACATGTATATTACTGCTAACAGGAACGTTTCGAGCATGTATGGTTGCTAACCGTAACGTTTCGACCATACATTAGCATTGTTAACGAGTAACAAGTCCACCGAATACTTGACTCAGTCGGTAGCGCGCTTGACTCTCGATTGTGAGGTCGTGAGTTCGAGTCCAGCCGGCGGTAGCTCGGGTTTCAGTAACAGAGACAGTAAAATCGAGGTCCCGTGTCGCAGTAGGTGCTGGCACGTCAAATAACGCTCACTGCTCAATGGCCGTAAGTGCCGAGCATAGGCCAAAATTTGAAGACCTTCACCGATAATTCAAAGGAATTAAATTTTTGTCTCTCATGAGAGCTGAACTGAGAAAATACAGCCACACACATGTTTTGAAATATTTCAAGTGACATATATTAAAGAGCATTTAATCTAATCGCACAGTACATTAACATTAAGTGGACCTCCCTTTGGCTTTTGTTAAATTTTCTAAAGTGCGTTTGTATAAGTGTCTTACTCGTAAACGTAAAAAAAACCCTCTAGGTATCAAATGTCATAATTTTCCTTAAGGAGCTGACTCTAGACCTCAAGCGCATATTTTTCTTCCAAACATTAGAAAAATTCATTTGATTGGGTCTTTTATCATATAAAACTTAAATAATACTCCCTTCAACTTGACAAATAAAGTCCCTGGATTTCCACTGCGGTACTGAATCATAAACTCATTAACCAACTACTCGGTTAATCAATCGATTGTCTGTTTTGACCTTAATTAATTGGGTAGGGATAAAATGGACATGTTGAATTTCTTACCTACGTAGCAATAATTCCGAGGGTAGATATAATGAGTCCAACGACCATCTATGTTACACAAGATTTTAATTTGTCCTGGAACGAAAGAAAGAGTGATAGTTCAGACAAACGTTTAGTGCAAAGATGAAAAGCAGAGCATATTTATTGATGCTAATGATTATTTTCAGTTCTAACATTTTGTTATGTAATGTTAGATTACCACCAATGCATTTACATACATTCCCAAATCTTATTTGACTTAGAAAATGATTTTTTTCACATTTAAATCGTAGTTTAAATTATTATAATCCCGATATGCAACACACATCGCTAGCGAGCCGGCCTGGATCAGTCGTTAGCGCGCTCGACTCTTGATCGTGAGGTCGCGAGTTCGAGTCCAGCCGGCGGCAGGTTGGTTTCCTGTCCTTCGGAAGAGACAGTAAAAATCGAGGTCCCGTGTCGCAGTAGGTGTCGGCACGTTAAAGAACCTCACTGCTCAATGGCCGTAAGTGCCGAGTATAGGCCAAAATTTAAAGACCTTCACCGGCATTTGGTGACGTCTCCATACGAGTGAACGATTCTTGATCGGGACGCTAAAATAAACAAAACAAACACATCGCTAGCGACACGAAATTCATTTCTAAATACCAAATTATACAATAATTTTCTCAGAGTCTGTCTTTACATATAGTCTTATGCAAAGTATATAGTATGTATGTGTTTATAATTTCGAGTATATTATAAACGTAATACCAAAGTTAATGTTTTGCAAAAAGCCAAAACAGACTCAAGACGATCATTTCTCTCAATAAGACTTCAACAGTTGAGCTGGAATTAAGAACAGATGTAGAGCTTCGAACAGAAAGTGATTGACGTTTGAATGATAAGATGCAATCGACAGCACACTTGTCATATCGAAAGTTAGACTACAATTATAACAAGGAAGACAGAACATATATATTTAGAATACGGTAAGATATATCAGAATTTGTGATAATTACCTTTATATGGAGGATTACATTTAAGGTATACAGTTGTTCCAGGTAAAACAGGTAATTCTACTGTTGCATTTCCGAACGTTACTGGTAATGGGTAGCCGCATTTATGAACTAAAACATTGCGAAAAAAAACACACACATATATATATATATATATATATATATATATATATATATATATATATATATATATATATATATATATATATATGTACGATTATTGGTTTCTGTTGCAGGAGCAGTGAAATCAGTCATGAAGTTTCTAAAGTCCGAAAAAAAAATAATGCTGAGGTAATCTGTGTTACTTGATAGATTTGAGGTATTGCCAGTATAGAAAAAGACAAAGAGATGGACCAAAATAATATGTTTATCAAAGCTGAGCTAGGAACAAAAAAAAACATTTGAACTTTGAATAAAAAAAGTTTGTTGAAAATTTTTTTTTTTGAAACATTTCCACTTCATCTCCCTACACAGCAAACATATTTGTAATTGTTTCACCGGAAAACAAGTTCCGCAACAGGTATGAAAGGCGGATTGGTCGTCTTTGTATATCTGTACTCGCGAAACGTGCGAAGTTCCAGAGGCTGAATAAAACCCTTGGACTCTTACCTTTACAAAAATAAACTTCTGTGCATCAAGTAACAACGTACAAACAGCAAAAAAAAAAAAAAAAAAAAAAAAAAAGAGAAAAAAAAAAAAGAAAAGAAAAAAGAAAAAACAGAATGGTTCGTTTAACCAAAATGAATCAAAAAGTTATTCCATTATTGGAAACATCAATCACCTTCCAAAACAATAAGAAAGCTATCTGCTTCTTGCTGTCGTTCGGCCATTGAGCTATGTTTCTTTTTCCGTTTTTTTTCGAAACTCCGGTCAGAGACAACTAAATACCCGAGAAATTGGTTGGTTTAAAAACTGTAAAGAAAGCGGGTTGTTATTTTGAATGTAACCTGGTGTCTGATTGGTTTATGATGTTTCAATGAATATATTTCTATATTTTTACACAGTAAAATAATGTATTAAGAATTAAAAATGCTGAATCAGCATACTTTTTACCTGTACTTTGATATCATTAGAGCGAAGTTCCTGAGAAGTATCTGAATAGAGGATTATCTGTCCATTCACTGCAAAATTGCTGTGGGGTTGACATATGCACATGTGACAGAAAAACAAGGTGGTCAAGTCTATGTTTTGTGTTTATTTTCTGATTGCGGACAGGACGCCGAACAGATCCATGTATAATATAGGTCAACACTCGCTCGAAAGATGAGATATACAGGAAAACGTTAATATTGTCGCCTATGGAAAACTGACCTCCTCGCTGTTTACCGGAAGAAGAAACATGGCTCAATGGCCAAATGATAGCAGGGAGTAGATTGCTTTGTTTTTGTTTTTGGAGGTGCTTGATATTTAGTGTAATGGAATAGCTTTTAGATCTATAATGGACGAACTAACCGTTACTCTGATTGCTGCTGTCTGTACTTTGCAGAAAACTTCACTCGAGCTACAGATGTTTATTTTTGTTGAGAAGTACAGGTAAGAGTGGGTGAGTTTATTCAACTTCTGGGACTTCGCACGTTTCGCGTTACGAGTACAGATATAAAATGACGACCTGTATAACTAATCCGCCTTTTATATGTGTTGTGGGACTTGTTTTCCCGGTGAAACAGTTACAAATATGTCTGCTGTGTGGGGAGATGAAGTGGGAATGTTTCAAAACATTTTTTCAACAGTTCAAAAGCTTTTTATCTTCCTTGCTTAAAGCTAGGAAACATAATTCAATTATTTTAAATGGGGAAAATGCTCCCGACTTCTTTCTACCAGGCACTGCCTTGATATGCCTTATTAAACATAATAATACTCAAATATGGAATTTTGCTAAAAGATTATTAAATTGTTAATATTACATTCAAACGTGCAAGCGTCTAGAAACGTAATATGAATAAAGCGAAGCTGAGATTCGAATGTTTAATATTCTAGCACAATATACAGAAATTTTGACGTACATACCCTCGAACATCCGTACACATGTTGCATGTCCATTTATTTCGGAGCATTTTGAATGAAAATCACAATCATGATTCCAGCATTTTCCTACCAGTTCCTAGGAAAAACAGAATTGATATAGATTGCGGTTTTTTTCTTGGAACTCTCAGATACCCTATATTAATTGAGACTTCTCCTTGGTCTTTCGTTAATCTGGAACATTTCCTTCTGTTTTTGGTAGTAATTGGATAATCGGCGCTTACTACAAAGCCGTCATAATGTGCAAAAATTGATAATATCCTGTGACCTTAACACCATAATCCAGATTTTTTACATTTACCATCAATTCTAACACATTCTTATTTATACCTATATGTGAAGTCCAATCAATTGTGGGTAATGTTTAACAAAATTGTATCTTGTATCATTCAAAATTTAAATGGCCCGTAGTGCCATATCTGGCTGCGGATTTCATTTTCATTCGCAAATGATATAAGTACTGATTGACAAATTAAATGTGAAATAGTTCATGTAATATCCAAAATTGTGACAGGTGTTGGCCTTTTTGGACTTACTGGTGCTGCTATAGGGATCAACTATTTGCATTTGCAAACTTTAAGCAGCTTTTATATCGATATACTTCTTGTCAAGTCTGAAAAGAGTCCATCCATTGATTTTCAATCAATGATCGTGAGTTTGAGTCCACCCGGCGTTAGCGCGGATTCCTGTCTTTCGGATGAGACAGTAAAATCCTACGTCGAGTGTCGGCACGTTAAAGAATCCTCACTGCTCAATGGTCGTTTCTGCCGAGTATAGACCAAAATTTAAAGCCCTTCACCGGCATTTGGTGACGTCTCCATATGAGTGAAAGATTCTTGAGTGGGACGTTAAACAACAATAAAACAACAACCCAATCAAAGATAAATCCATTGATTAAGGTCAATTAGTAAAACAATGACAAACTGACGATGAGCGACAACAGAAAAATTCTACCGTAATGGGGCACTTTGATATTTTGGGTAGAGTGGTCTAGAAACTAGTGGATATTTGTCTTTTGATTCCATGATGTTTGATACCGGATAAATTATATTTCACGCTTTTCTTACATTCTGTAGATTTCAGAAGTATTTGTAAATAAAGATATATTTGAGCATACTCGGGTTTTAAATTTAAGGATATACAAATTACTGATACCTAACCATTGACTGTTAGGAGGATTGATTAATATACAAATATGGAAAACCTTGAACAAAGATAGACCCACGGAGAGTGTGTTAACAGCCCTTGCGAAGGACCCGATACTGAGAACCAAACCTGGGACATTCTGCTTGGAAATCAATCCCTTGAGCATTGAAACGATTTTAGACCTTAACTGAAGTATCATTGAAAATATCACAAATGTTCGTAAGTATATGATTGTTAGATTTTTTGGTCATCTTAGTTGTAGTTGTTGTATTCCTGTTAAAGTCCCAATCCAGAATATTTCACGCATATGGAAACGTCACCAAATGCCGGTGGTGAAGCCGGGTTTCAAATATTGGCCTATGCTCCGTACTGACAGCCATTGAGAAGCGAGGGTTCTTTAACGTGCCGACACCTAATGTGACACGGGTCCTCGGTTTTTACTGTCTCTTCCGAAGGACAAGTTGTCATTCTGAGGGGACGTTATGTCGTATGTAAGAACAATTAAACCAGAGAGTTAGAGTCACTAAAATGTGATCACTTGTAATGATATACCGTAATTAGTTCGTGCCATAGAGCAAACATGTGTACTTTACGCAACGATCAATTTTAATCCACTCTAACAAGGGTGGTCAGTTTGTAATAGCGGGAAGTTACTATACACCTTGCAAAAGATCACCGGCTTTCAACGAGTCATAAAACAAAGCTTTAGTAGGACTCCAACCCGCTGTGAATAGAGGCTATTATTTTCATGGTTTACAACCTGATGATTTAACAATTCAGGCACAGAGGCCTCGGTCAACCCTGAAATCTACACTCTAAGATGATTTATGTATCTCCTGCTTACATGAGAGTTAATACTTCTATATAATATTTTTGTTTAATTGTTAACTTAACTAAAGTACAGCACTTGACATGATTTTTATTTCGAGTTCGGGATATTTTCTATTTATCAATTGATTATTCAAGTTATTCAACGCAATGTAATCTGTCATGATGGTCAAGTGGTAAAATAACAATATAGAAAAAAAGAATAACAGTCCAACCTGGATATAGTGAAATCAAAGAGGAATGGAATTTTCTAAAGGATTGTTTTGCATTTTTTGAACATCATCGGGGTATAAAAGCAATTGCTCATGGACAAAAAATCTGTGCAGCACGAAATGTTCAAAAAATGAAGAAACAATCCTTATATTTATATACATTACCATTTTTCAGTGAAACTGTAGTCCACTGGATACTAAATTCATTCCAGAACACTGACTCTGCGGGGGGGGGGGGGGGGTTCATATGACGTAATGGCTCAACAGCTGTTTTGACATGAGAAGTAGTTCTCTTTTCTGATCGCAAATACTAATGAAATTAAGGTTTAATTTCTTTTTTTATATCATTTTGAAAGAAACTAGTGATATGGACAAGTTTGAATATTCATTCTCAGATTTAGTTCGCGATTTTTAATATTCGACCATTTAGTAGTGGCGGGTTAAATGTGTCAGAAGAGAATTGCCCGAATGGGCCGTGTGCAAATGGCTGATAGGCCTACCATGTGCGATTTGGATAGCAACAGATGATCGTTGTTTACAACAGATTTTCGTTTGAATTCTGATATTTTATCAGTGGAATATATCACAGAAAGTTTGAGTGTGACTGTTAATATTCTTTGATGACGACTGGAAGTAGCCATTCTATTTGATATTTTACCAATCGCTGAATCAGCTGGGAAATCTCGTGAACTGTAAAGGGGTGACGATTTCGTAAGTAGACCTATTTCAGTATATAGGCTAGCCCACTAGCTAATCCTTCAAATCAATTGAAACAAGACAAATGCAGATTGTGATGTGAAATAACAAACTTTTATTTTTCTGTTTAAAAGATTATTATCGACACGTTCGTTATGGAAAATCCGTGTTGGCCTATAAATTATAAAAGATCCATATGTCAATTCAGACTTCAGTTTTTACCAGCTGATCATATAGAGTATCCCGTCAATTTATTGAGAAAACTATGAACACTACTTATGCTCGGCATGAATATTACAGGTGGTGAAAAACAAGATGGGCCTGGTAATTAACCTAGCAATTAATAGGATTTGAGGTGAACTGAGAGTCGATCTCACGCGATGCGAGTGACGAATTGTTTCTGACAGGAATAGCCTATATGGTGACGGAAAAGCAAGCTGTTTATCAGAGATGCGGGACAAAATTGAACTAGACCTGACTCCCTTTTCAACTTACTTACAAGCAACGTAACTACGAAGCAAATTTTCATTTCTGTGGCCTGTGTTTCTTTTCATAACATGACCTAGATCTATCGCAATAGGCCTATGATATGGGCATCTACAGTGTGCTACAGATGCAGGCCTAGTTGTGTGTTTTCGATTTCTTTCAGTGATTTTTGTTTGTTTTGTGGTAATTAATGGCTTTAAATAAAGATATGGAATGAGTGTGTGTTATTTTATTCTTTATTGATTCATTCATATGTTCAGAGAATACTTGTCCGACAAATCGCTGCCGTAACATGGTCATGGAAAGGGTTTCTTGGATATTCAGGTATTCCTACGCCAGCTAGCGGTTAATACTTAGATCACGTGATGACTAAACAACAAAACGGACGTTCTGTATAACTGTAATGAAGGAAATTACAGTCGTTATGTAAATATTTTCGAATAAACAGGGGTTTCATAATATTCGAGTTACAATGATAACAGAGAAATCTGATCGTGGAATTAAAATCATTTCAAATAAATTAGAATTTTGATACAAGACTGTTCAGTACAAGAGTTTTCGACTGTAATAACCTCATCTAAAATATTCAAAAATGGTGTTTTACTCTTATTATATACGTCTTTTATTAACTTTCAAACAATTTGCCAATGTCATTTTAATGTTAAAACAATTTTCATAACATTTATTAAGACTATTTATTGAAACGTGACTTTTTTTAGATGTAATTTGTATGAAATATTGAAAATCTTTATGTACCAATTTACAAAGCCCGGGAGGTGACTTAGTGGTGAAAAATATTCTTTGCGAACGGAATAAATATTAAGAGAAATAAAATATTCCGTGCGAACGGGATAATTAGTCCGTTTGCACGGAATAATTTTATTACGTGTGAACGGAATAATTATTGAGAGAAAAAATTATTCCGTTCGATAGGAATATAATTTTTTTACGCACGGAATATTTTTTTTTTCACCACTATGTCACCTCCTCCCGGACCCCGTACGAATTTTCATTTGAGTGTAATGTTAGAAACTGAAATTTGAAACAGTGTGCCATATAAGGAATCAAACTTGAACATGACACATGTAACATTAAGTACCAAACATTTCTGCCATTAATAGTATATACCAGAAACCTAACTATTTCTCCAGTAGATTCCCGAGTCATTGGTGAACATAATATCAGTATCTACCCGTAGAAACCCAAGTTTGTTACAAAACTTAAATCTACCCCACCTGGAGACACCTTTTATTTTTATTGACAAACTACCCTAACCCATCCCAAAAGTTACCGTTAACTTCTGATTCGGAGGAAATAGAAAAATTGTTTCTAGAATACAAAAGAAGTTATAAGCAACCGTCTTAAACACAATATAATCAGTCTGGACAAACATTAAAACACCCCCTCATATTTCGTAGATACAAAATTAATGTTTACCTTAGATATGTCTTCTCTTTCCATGTAGTCATAAAATTCTTCCGTTATATGCATCCCAATTTCCATTGTACTTAACAGAAAGATGTTGCATATTGCATCTATCTTTCCAAAGTTGAATGCTTTGCAAAGTCTATATGAATAACAGAACTGTGAGCACTGATATATCGTTGATTGATGTACTGACATCCATTTGAATTCACTTGGAGTGGCTATGCTTTTTATTATTGCAGAAGAAAAGTCCGGGATACGTATATTTGCCGTGCTGTATTTTTGTATCAGTAATATTAAGTAAAACCAATTAAACACAAATGCATAAAATAAAGATTGTGTTTTCATTTTAAGCGTTGACATGTAAACCTATTAAAAAAATTGTAATCAAGAATTTAGCTACTGGATGTGTCTTTTTATACGCCATTATTACACAACTCGACATATAAGTTATTCATATTATCTAATGAAATTGACGCAATCAAACATACTGAGATCTACCTTCCCTAGAGAATGCAGTCAAAAACAAGATGATATTTATAAAGTCTGTCTTTTCAGTGAAAAATACAACTTCTGAAAAATTTAATGTTTTCAACAAAACGATCAATGAGTCATGTATACCTTTTCCTATGTGAGATCTACCATAAGGTAGCTATTTATTTGTTCAATTTTAAAATGAAAAAAAAAATGATTAAGCTACTGATTAACGTTTTACAGTGAAATGTATTATCTGATGAGATAAAAGCATAGTTACAAAATCTCAACATCAGATTTTTTTTTAACAAATGACTTATAGTTCAAATGATATTGGTCAGTTGTCTAATATGGACATTTCTCGATTGTCAATCATTTCATGTAATAAAGGTGGTGAAGAAATGTGTATTTGAACTGTCACATGATAAATGTCGGATTCGGATCTAGTTCTATTTAGAAACAGTTCAACACATGTGGTAATCTCAAGGATTGTGAGGGATCTTTCGAACGAAACTGAAAACAAGTCTCTTCACTTTTGTTCAAAGATGTGTTATTTCACTAGAATATTTCAGTTGAAAACTTTCATTCATTGCAATAAAAAAAACCCGATATTCAGAGTTGGGTCATGTTGTGTGGGAAGAATCAGCATTTTGGGTTTTTTATATACATTTTAAAGATCCACACAGATATTATCGAGTACTAACTTTTAACTGTTAAAGTGTACAGTGGTTACATATTATAAACATAATACCAAAGTCACAATGCTCAAGACGATACCGTTTCTGTCAATTAGACTTCATCAGTTGAGTTCCAATTTGAAACGTATGGGGTTTTTTCTAAAGAAAAAGTGGTGTCATACAGGGCCAAACAATATATCTAAAAGTATAGCCGAAATCCGTCTAAGAGTAACCACTGTAAAAAAATTACTATCTTAGCTTTAGAAAATTTTTGAATTTAAATGGTGTTAACAGTGCCAAATATTCCTTTAGTATAAGATGAACAACTGGTACCGAAATACCAGGTACTAGGTTTATGTATACCCTCGGGACTCAAACGGTCCACCAGCAATGGCAACGACATAGTGGTTATAAATATTATAAACATAATACCAAAGTCACAATGCTCAAGACGATACCGTTTCTGTCAATTAGACTTCATCAGTTGAGCTCCAATTTGAAACGTATGGGGTTTTTTCTAAAGATAAAGTGGTGTCATACAGGGCCAAACAATATATCTAAAAGTATAGCCGAAATCCGTCTAAGAGTAACCACTTTAAAAAAATTACTATCTTAGCTTTAGAAAATTTTTGAATTTAAATGGTGTTAATAGTGCCAAATATTCCTTTAGTATAAGATGAACAACTGGTACCGAAATACCAGGTACTAGGTTTATGTATACCCTCGGGACTCAAACGGTCCACCAGCAGTGGCAACGACCTAGTGGTTATAAATATTATAAACATAATTTACAAAAGTCACAATGCTCAAGACGATACCGTTTCTGTCAATTAGACTTCATCAGTTGAGCTCCAATTTGAAACGTATGGGGTTTTTTTTTTCTAAAGATAAAGTGGTGTCATACAGGGCCAAACAATATATCTAAAAGTATAGCCGAAATCCGTCTAAGAGTAACCACTTTTAAAAAAATGACTATCTTAGCTTTAGAAAATTTTTGAATTTAAATGGTGTTAACAGTGCCAAATATTTTTTTTAGTATAAGATGAACAACTGATACCGAAATACCAGGTACTAGGTTTATGTATACCCTCGGGGACTTAAACGGTCCACCAGCAGTGGCAACGACCTAGTGGTTATAAATATTATAAACATAATACCAAAGTCACAATGCTCACGACGATACCGTTTCTGTCAATTAGACTTCATCAGTTGAGCTCCAATTTGAAACGTATGGGGTTTTTTCTAAAGATAAAGTGGTGTCATACAGGGCCAAACAATATATCTAAAAGTATAGCCGAAATCCGTCTAGGAGTAACCACTGTAAAAAAATGACTATCTTAGCTTTAGAAAATTTTTGAATTTAAATGGTGTTAACAGTGCCAAATATTCCTTTAGTATAAGATGAACAACTGGTACCGAAATACATAAGAGAAATAAAAATTATTCTCAAAACTGATGAAGTCTTATTGACAGAAATATTATAAACATAATACCAAAGTTATAATGCTCAAGACGATCGTTTCTGTCAATTAAACTTCTTCAGTTTTGAGAAGATTTTTTTATTTTTGAATAAATTTTCTAAAGAGAAAGTGGTATCAAACAAGGCCAAAAAATATATCTAAACGTATAGCCAAAATCCGTCTAAGAGTTACCACTTTAAAAAGCTTTAGAAGAATTTAGAATATTGATGCGCTATCTGTGCGTTCATTGGTTTTATTACAACTTGTATACGCTATCAAAAAATTTGAAGCCCTTCACCGGCATTTGATGACGTCTTTATATGAGTGAGATATTCTTGAGTGAGACGTTTAACAACAATAAAACAAATACGCTACCCGAACTTGAATACTTAAATAATTGGAAATGTCTCATATTTACAATATTTTACTACAGAGTGTAGATGTTACATGTTAGATGTTGGGATGACCCATAATGTCTATAATCATATATATACGTATATGTAATAACAACATATAAAACTGTTTTTTCTCGCATACTTTTTTATAGATACAAACTGATACCATATTTTGTGTGAATATGTCGCAATTTAGAAAGCAATATTTGCCTTTTCTATTTCGATTTGAACCCTTCACATTTTGTTTTGATTGATATCCCCGATCATGTAAATGGCAACGTCATTGCAACAGAATTTGAAAACTAACTCGTAATTTTACCCTTTAAAGGAGCTATGAATAGTTGCTTGATCGTAGTAAGAAAGCGACATTAAAGCAAACGGTGGAATAATAAGATTTTGTGTTCATAAAGTAGTGTAAAGCCTGGTCTATTATACTTAAATTTTTAACCATGTAAAAAGATTTATCTTAACATTGTTATATCTAGAGCAGGAATCGAACCCGGGACCTCCCTCATGGTAGGCAAGCGTTCTAACCATTATGTCAAACGTCCGGATGGTAGACTCAAGGGCCTAACACTGCCTACATTTTACAACACTCCTACCTATCTTAATTTTGAGGTCCTTAATTCAGATCTCAGATCCTTAATTCCCATTACAACTTTCTAACCATTAAGTCAAAAGTCCGGACATTAGCCTCAATGGCCTAACACCGCCTCAGTTTTACTACACATTGATGAAATTCAACAATTCAGCTATAATAGGGAAGACAAAATTTCATTTATCCTAAAGTCGAGTTCAAAGATTCACTTCAGTCAGTGACATCACATCGTATAAGTACAAGGAAAAGTTGGTCAGCAGTTTGTCGTGAAAATGAAAGTAATATAAAAATCAGAGACCAAAGTATAAATCTTTAGGATGTCCAGGTTATAGGTACAAATCTTGTAAAAATGGACAAACACGGACCTCTGGAAATCGAGAGTTGGGATCAAGTGTCATGGAGAAGTAAGCATCCCCTGTCGACCGACCACACCCACCGTGAGTCAAAAGTTAAATCCAAATGAAATACGCGAGAAACGAATCTTCGTGACAATTGGGGCTGACGTCTCAACAACCGCCATCAAGCAGGCAACTCAACATTTCACGATATAGCTGATCAACTAATATCGTTGAAAGTGGCGTTGAAGAACAACAAACAAACAAACAATCAATTTGTGCAAGATACCTTTTTCTCAAAATTTAACAATTCGATATTTTAAAATTCTGTTTAATTATATAAACAAGAGGCCCATGGGTCACATCGCTAACCTGAACTGCCTTGGTATCTTGAAAATATGGAAATCTCAAATTTACCAATTATCTTAACACTCCTTGGGAGTGTAAGACTTAAAAATGAATGAAAATGACAAAGCTGGGAAAGATGTCAAATATTAATTTTCAAATTTATTCCAAAAACAGGAAATTGATTCATGCATTCATAAAAATCACTCAGATGCAATTAGTTTTTCAATCCATGCAGCAGTTCTGGAGAAGATTTTCAAAGAGGGGTACCCTCTGAGACCTATTTTTCCTACCCCGGATCCATCTCTGAGTCGATCTGGTAAAAAACATAAAGTTGTTAGGGGAACTTGGATACCGTACTTGCTTCATTTATTCTTCAGCGGTTTTGAAGAAGAAGTGTGTGAAAAAAATGTCCACTTCCTTCTTTTGAAGTTTTAAAAATTCATAAAAAAATCAAATTTAAGAAAAATTCTTTCAGGAAAGCATTTCACTCCCTAATTACATGTAAAACACTTCAAATGGATGAATATTTTTCTGATTACTACGTAATTAACAAACTTTAATCACACATCTATGTAGATCACTCAGATACAATTAGTTTTTCATTCGATGCAGCGGTTCTGGAGGAGAAAAATTGTAAAGAGCGGTACCCCCTTGGGCCTCTTTAACAAAATGAACAAACTTGGTAGAATACTTGAGTTCTTGCTTCCTATACAGTTTCATCAAAATCTCTTTAGCGGTTTTGGAGAAGTCGAAATTGTGAAAAGTTTACGGACGGACAGACAGACAGACGACGGACAAAAGACGATCAGAAAAGCTGACTTTAACCTTCGGTTAAGGTGAACTAAAAACGACGAGACAATTGCCAAAATGGTAAATCACATTATTCATTAATTTTCTTTGAAATAATGAATCTAAACAAACATTTGTTTTCCCCATTTTATGTAGATACAAAAATGACGTTTAAATATGTCTTTTCTTTCCAAGTAGTCGAGTAATTTCGGTCTTACAAACATTCCATGTTCACCTGCACTTGATTGATAAATTGTCGATTGTGGTACTGGCAACCAGGTGAATGGAGTTGGAACAGAGAAATATTTCATTATTCGAGGAGTGAAGTTCGGAACACGTATTTTTACCGTGCTGCATCTTTGTATCGGTAAGATTAAATAAAACCAATAAAACAGAAATGCAGAAAAGGAAGATAGTTTTATCATGTTAAATATTGATATGTTAACATATCTACAACAATATGAACACTTAATCTTAAATAAATACGCAACTCTACATATAAAATATAAAACTTGGCTCTCAATATTATCACATGCGATCGAATGAGCTAAACACATATTAGAAAAATGCGACATCATATTTCCAATTTTGCCTAGGTAAGCCTTCCTAAGGAAAATCAGCCAATAACAAGATTCTACTGAAATTACAATAAATTATAAATTCTGTCCTCTCAGTGGAAAATACAATCTTTGGATAATTTAATATCATAGATTAAATTAATAAAAACATATTTGCCTTTCCCTTCGTTATGTGTACAGCTAGGTAGCTGTCAGATTGTTCAGTTTTAATATGAAAAATAAATATTATGCCTCTAATGAACGTTTATAATGAAATCTATTTGACATTCATTTGCTGATAAGCTTAACACATAATTAGAAAAATTCAACACAGGAATATCAAAAGAGGGTTTATAATTCAACATGAATATCATTATAACTTGTCAGTTTAATGGACATGTTACGATGGTCAATCATGTAATGAAAGTGGTCAAGAAATTAAGTTCTAAACTGTCACGTGATAAATGTCTAATTCGGATTTGGTTCCGTTTAGAAACGTTTCAAATCAGGTGACAACTGTTCGTTTTGAATTCTGCCACTGACGAGGAGGGCGAAAGGATGAAAAAATCCGTGGCGAAAATTTCCCTGTATACTGTACTTGATATTTCCCCGAGCCAATTAATATATAGAGGATTCATTTGCTGAAAACGTATAAATGCTACAACAAATTTAATATAAGTAAAACAAAATTGGTATAAATTTTAATACAGTAACTAAAGCTACAAAAGTTTGGAAAGTTCGTCTTTAGTCATTTTGACATACTGTAAAACCTCCTTATACAGCCACAATTTGATCAGCCAAAATTTGACATTATAAAAGGGTTTTGGCCATAGGTTGTGGGAAACTTTAAATCTTTATATTCAATTACAGGGGAAATTGGAAAAAATGAAACAGGTTGCGTTATAAAGAAGTTTTACTGTAAATAAAAAAATGTATAAAATTTAATGAGTGTTTTTTCTTTTTAGAAAATTGTATTTATCTGTATAACTTGCATACTATAGGTTCATTTGGGTTATATCGTCTTTTACAGTTCATTTTTTCTCGGATTTGTGTCTATGTCCTGGACATTCTATTGATTTACACTTTGGTATCTGAGGTTTTTATATTCATTATATAAACTGCATGGCGATGCGACGTTTTCCTAAGTTCTTTATATATAAAAAAGGTAACGGCAAACTAAAATTTGACTCGAAGCGGCAATATGTAAAACAAACTTCTCCATTTTGCTATTATATAAAATGATAAACAAATAAAGAGATGAAATAAAAGTCAGAAAATGAATGAAGATCAAATATCATACAAGATTAAAAGCTTAAGGATGATAAAAGGATATCTAACATACTAATGGGAAAATAAGCAATTAGTCATCACTTTAAGAAACAATATCGTAAACATAATGGAAGTTGTCAAATTTAATACAAAATTATAATGATTATTTCAATCGGTAATGGATACAAACCTCTTTATCATGGCTTTCTTGATCATATCCAGTATGAGTATCATGATGTTTTATGCTTACTTTTTTATTTCTAATGCTGGTTCGTCCAGTGACCGACCTAGTCATAAAGATTCGTTAAAGCAAATGAAATCAGAAGGACACAAACATTACACAGGAGATTATAAGACTCATTTATCTTTAAATATAAAGTAGTTCTACCAAAGGGTCGTAAAAAATTGGTAAAACCCGACTCTTTGCCCCCCCCCCCCCAGGGTATTATTACCTTATATGTGTTGGGAACATAAAAATGAGCATTTCCATTTGCTTCATTGATATAAATACGTAACAATAAAGAAACACAAACACAGTCACCATAAAGACTAGTCTAAGAATTGTTCTAAACAAGGATATAAGAAATGTCGATGTTAACAAGAAGCAAACTAACTCTCTTCGATTATTGGTCCAAGTCAGTTGGTTTGTAAATCACCATTTTGTGATATGGTATTCACATTCCTTCCGCTAAAAGAAATATACAAGGGAATATAACAAGATATATTTTAATACTCCTGAGAAACATTTAGCAAAAATATTTGTTTGTCAAAATGTTCCATTAAATCAGAGCCACACACTTCATAGATACAACAATTTATATCAAATTGACATGATTCAATAGATAGTGACGTCATTTTCATAGTTTATGTTTCATTGGCGAGATCTTTTTCTTTACAAGAGAAATAAACACATGGCTAACTGTGCATCATCTTATTAACAAATTTAAGGGAATTATTCGTCATAAGAATCGGGTATCACACGTTTTCTTCGGTGAACTCATATTCTTGAAGGAGTTGATGCTAACAATGCAGTTAATCAGAGTTGAAGTGGAAAATAGTAAAAATAGAGAAGTGCCAATGAATTATCGAAATTCTAAGTCCTTTAGATCGACTCCATGCGATTTAAACTTTTTTTTGGAATTCGCCACGTTTGAAACAGGTAGAGAACTAAACAAAATAATGGTATGTAGGTAGGCGTAAATATAGACACTCGATGTAGAAGTAGCAGGTGTTAATGACGGTGTTGCTTTTTGTTGTGTCGGAAGACGGAACTCTTTTGTGCGAACAGATATAATAAAATTTGCCAGGTGCACATCTTGTTCAGACGGCGATGTTATTGATCACGCTTTCATCGCCCTTGATTCTTGAACACTCATTTAGAAGCTTATAATGGCTAGTCGTTTTTACCAATGTAGTCCTGTTTTTGTTGTTCCCTTGAACGTCATTACACAAATTTCAAAATCTAATCAGATACAGGTATGAGAGAAATATACAAAATTTCTCCAACATTTCGTCAGCTTAAACAGTTTAAAGTAGCATAAGCTGTGTTTTTAAAACATTTCCCCCCATTTTTCCCCTTCTTTGTTTGATGTACAATAACAAAACGGATATCTACACAGACATGGAAATATTTGAATTCTTAATTTGTTTTAATAGCTTGAGATACCCAATTTGGCAATTACTCGTTTGCAAATGATTAATTAGCCTTCTCTGTTAAAAAAAACCAAAAAAAAAAACCATATGATTTAAATTGGAGCTCAACTG
Source organism: Atrina japonica (assembly GCA_030159075.1). Lineage (NCBI taxonomy): Eukaryota > Metazoa > Mollusca > Bivalvia > Pterioida > Pinnidae > Atrina > Atrina japonica. The sequence goes on from BROG01000111.1 coordinate 1,324,387, forward strand.
ATGAAGTCTAATTGACAGAAACGGTATCGTCTTGAGCATTGTGACTTTGGTATTATGTTTATAATATTTGTATATGCATATGACAATATAGGAATAAAAATTCTATTTCATATTTTATTTATATCTCTTGTGGAACTGTCATTAGAATACGGTGTCTTGAGACTGTTTTACAAAACCATACAGAAGTTAAAACAAATCTCATTCAAATCACATTTTCAAGCATTTATGAAAACTTTGGATAAAAATTCATACTATTTTCCGATCCGATTGGTCAGCCAATATTACCGATGCGGTAAATACTGCCACTATATTGTTTTGAACTGCAACATAATTATTCATTAATATATTTCATTAAAACAGTTTTAGTGAGCAAATATACCAATGCAATAACAGGGCTTTGATTAAATCAAATTTGTATACGTATCCTGGACATCCTGAAGATTTATACTTTGGTATCTGAAATTTTTAGGCTATATTTGTATTGACATCACCGTAACATATTGGCCGTGCAGTGTAAGAATATATAGCGTAACCACTTTTTTATTTACAGTGTGGTACATATTCAAAATTATATATACGACATTTGATTCATCATGGAGGTTTAAAACAAGCGTAGATTAATCATATTTACGAACATTGTATGCGGACTACATCCAAATAATTTGTAATATAATTCTCTAGCAAATATCACATGGTAAAATAAGATTGTGTTAGAAACTGATTAAAGTCATTATAGATTCTCTTATTTTGATTTTTTTATGTTCCTTCAATAGGAATTCTCGAGGGCATGAGTAAATTAAACGACCCTTTTACCGTCAGTATGTAAAATTTCTTTTAATCATTATCTTGCTTTCAAGCTTTTAAGCTTTAAAAATGTATATGCAATATCGTTTCCATTCTTCTTGTTTCATTTGCGTTACCATGATTATGCCTAAGTCATGGAACGAGTCAGTATAAGGAATTATAAAAACCTCATGATACATCCTTTTAATATGTTCATTTCTTTGCATTTGGTGTATGCCATGACAAGCAGGTTTGGATCCATTACCGATTAAAATATCCATTTTAATGTTGTATTCAAACTGACAGGTTTTATTATGACATAACCATTTACTGCTATCTCTAGGACCCGAGTTCTTATGTTTGGAACTCTGATAATTGCTATCGAAACATTCTTTTTTGCCGAATTCGTAGATGACGAGTAGTTAGGGCATGGAACATGGGAGCCAGGAGGTTGTTGCCGTTGGTAAAGAGGTCGAACCCAAGCAGAGCATGGGGAGATAGTGGGTGCTTTGTTATTTCTGTGTTTATGTTTAATTTATTATTTACTTATACAGATAGGATCCGCTGTGATCAAAGGACCAGAGTAAATTATATTGTAGTACTATTTGTGCTTTATATATCTATATTATTTTACCACTTGTATATTCCATTGTCATTTACATTGGGCAAAACCTTTCATTCCTATCTCTCATGTTCGAAACTATTATCACCACTACTAAAAACTTCATTTTTGTGGTTAAGGCGTATATCATGAGAGCCAGGCAATTTGTGTCGTAGGTAAAATGTTCAAAAAATGTGCCGGGGTATGGTGAGTTTGTGGATACCTTGTTATTTTGCTTGATATGTGATTTACTGACACATAATGCACCCGTTTTGATCCAAGGTCTTTAATTAATTACAATGTCGAAGTAATATTTGTGATATATATATATATATATATATATATATATATATTATATATATATATATATATATATATATATATATAATATATATATATAAGGGAGTGTATTTGGGAATTTGAAAATTAGAACTGATTTTAAACGCTGATTATTACTATCATTTTGCCTCTAGTGTTCAGATACAAAAAGACATTGATTTAATCACCAATTGTCAAATTAACCAAACACTGTGATTTAGACACTTTTAAAAGTATAATTTGACAATTTGTGTGTGGAATTATAAACTTCATATAAGAACCAAAATGTCGTAGCTTTTTAAGCTGTGAGCCGGCCTGGCACAGTCGGTAGCGCACTCGATTCATGATCATGAGGTCGTGAGTTCGAGTCCGGCCAGCGGCAGGTCGGATTCCTTTCCTTAGGATGACACAGTAAAAACCAGGATCCCGCGTCAGCACGTTAAAGAACCTTACTGCTTAATGGCCCTAAGTGCCGAGCATAGGTCAAAATATGAAGCCCTTCATCGGCATTTGGTGACGTTTCCACATGAGTGAAAAATTCTTGAGTGGGACGTTGAATAACAATACAACCAACCAACCAATGTCGTTTTTAATGCAATATATGGCAGTTTTAATCTTAAATATTCTAGTGAAGCACCACATTATCATACTGCCAATTTCTACTGACGTGAAACGATATCATGGTTTTCAGTTTCATTCAAAAGTTTCCTGACACTCCTTGCGGCGAAGACATAACAGTTACCATCTATGCCAAAACATTTCTAAACGGAACCACATTACGTGACTGTTGACCACACGGTTGATCACACATTATATGCGATGACTGACAATAGAGATATGACTATTAAACTGACCAATACTATTTCAATCCAATGTGGTTGACATATAAGCTATCTTTGGAAATATGATGTTGCATTTTTCTAATTATACGTTTAGTCATTAACAAGTTAATGTCAAATAGATTTCACTATAAAACGCCCATTATAGGTATTAAATTCTTTTATCATTTTAGAATTAAACAAATAGACAAAAAGGAGTACAACTGACTCCCACAGGGAAATATGTCTCTTTTATCATTTACTTTGTGATATTTATTTCTCTAGAAGCTGTACTGTCAACTTCAAGGACAGAACTGTATGATGTATTGCAGTTTCAACAGAATCTTGTTATTGACTGATTATTTTAAGAATGATCATGCCAATTGCATTCGGTGATATTGAGAGACACTTTTGATAATTCATAAGTAGAGAACGTATTTATTGTAGATTGAGTGACACAAGCTCAGTTCTATAAAACTTGTTTATATTGTTGTGAATATGTTTACATGTCAATATTTGCCATGATAAACCCATCTCTCTATTCTGCATTTAAGTTTTATTGGTTTTATTTAATTTTAGTGATACAAATATGCAGCACGGAAAAAATACGTGTACCAGATTTTAATTTTCGAATAGAGAAAGATTTCTCTGTTCCAACACCATTCACCTGGTTGTCAGTACCACAACCAACGATGTATCAGTGCTCGCAGTTTTGTTATTCATTTAAAATTTGCAAAGCATTAAACTTTGATAAGGTAGAAGACTTATGCGAACTCCATCTGGCAACAGCTAAGGAACTTAGGATGTTGGTACAACCGGAATTAAACGACTACTTGGAAAGACAAGACATATCTAAGGTAAACTTCATTTTTACCTAAACTTACATAAATAGACAAAACAACACATATGTTTCTATCCGTACCATCAGACTAACTACACGGGATCGTTGAATCCATAGGTTACAAACGATCAAGTGCAATCTGATGATATGGATATTTTTCGTTGGTTTTGTTTGTTTGTTTTTGTTTTTTTTTTACTATGTGTCCCTTATCTATCTAAATGTGTACACAAATTTAAAAGTATTTCTGTTGTTAACGACCCCATCAAATATATTTGGATGTCACGAGTTCGAAGTATTTAGGTTGCTCCGGTGAAATTCCCACTACAGTGCATTACGATGTTACGTATTGCATTGGCGTATTGAACTCTATATTGTAAATGTAAGATTACACATGGATTTAATAAGCAAATATTCTATTGTTTGTCCAGATTCATTATAACAAGGAAAATATAAGAAAGAATAACTAGATTTACCATTTTGTCAAATGCCTCATCGTTTTTGTATAGCTAAACAGAATTCTAAAATATCGAATTGTTCATAATTTGAATACTAATGTATTTTGTACAGATTGAGAACATTCTAAGTATTTCTGCATTCATTCAGATTTAGTTTGGTATTTCTTTGCAGAGCCGAAACTTTATATTCCGAAACGAAATTTCAGTAGAATTTCACTACAATCGGTGATTATTATTTTTTTTATATATAATTGTAATTCAAACTTTTTTTTTCGGTGTTTCCGTAAATATATGTGAACTATTCAATATGAAAATAAAGTGTTTCATGTTTTAGCTTGTATTACTTTAAGCTCTATTTTATTCAGCGATTAATTTCCCCTTTTACCACCGAAAAAATACTTACGGTAACTGGCACGGAAGTGGGGATTCTGTTTGTCAATAACAAAGGTATCTTCGGGAGTAACATATTTTATGTTTGTCAGAAACGTGAGTTTTTACAGGTTCATGCAGAGATCTACTGGAGAAATAATGTGGGTTATTATTCTGGTATCGATCCGTGGGGCGCGGTGATCATATTGTCAATGACTCGGTAATATCGTGTGGTATTTTAATGCTAATTGTGTTATCCTAAGCTTGATCCCTTACATGACAAATTATTTCAAATTATGTTTTTTAGCATGGAGCTCAAATAATTATTCGTAGAAAAAAATGCCATGCAATTTACATCTAGATAAAATGAATGTGCCAATAATCAGTGTAAATTAACGTTATCAAAAATCATGTTTAGTTTTAATTTTAAAATGACATTGGCAAATACCTTATATATAACAAAAGATTATATAACGATTTATTTTAAACATCATAAGCTAACTACTAATAGTCGAATCCATTAATACAGAATCCTGTTAAATTTGACTTGTTTTAATTATTCAACCTGATTTAAAACGGTTGTTTAACATCCCACTCAATAATCTTTCACTCATATGGAGTCGTCACCAATGCCGGTGAAGGGCTTCAGAGTTTGGCCTGTGCTCGGCTCTGCCATTGAGCAGTCAGGGTTCTTTAATGGCCGACACCTACTGTGACACGGGACCTCGATTTTTACTGTCTCATCCGACGGACAGGAACCCGATCTGCCGCTGGCTGGACTCGAACTCACGACCTCACTTAGAATGTCCAAATTTAATGTATAATTTTGCTCGGTCACATTTATTTCAAAGTGCTCCAAGATTACGAACGACAAGGGACTTATCCCGATAGAGTTTCTGAAATCTTCAAAGAAACAAACGTAATCTATATCAATTCTGTTTTCCTAGGAACTGGTTGGAAAATGCTGGAATCATGATTGTGATGTTTATTCAAAATGCTCAGATATAAATGGACGTGCAACATGTGTTCAGGTGTTCGAAGGTATGTGCGTCAATACTTCTGTATTTTCTGTTAGTTTAGTATTCATTTAAATCTCAAATTCGCTTTTTCATATTATGCATCTAGACACTTGTATGTTTGAATGTAATATCATAAAATACCTTCATCATCTTTTGAGCGAAAGTCTATAAATTAGTATATGCTTGATAAGACTATATCAAGGCAGTGCAAAGTAGAAAGAAGTGGGTGCAGCATTTTCCCAGTTTAGAGTAATTGAATTGTATTTGCTTTGTCAATAAAAGTGACAAATTCATTAATCGAGAAACATTGGGATATTGCTTTTTTGGCATATTTGACAGCATCAGTGTCAAATATGATCAAGTTTACATGACGTACACTCAACCGTGTGACCAACACAAGAAACTGTTTTCCGTCTACACAGCTCCTGACAAAATACGCAGTTATTCTCATCTTTTGATGTATTCGACTTCTGTTTTGTTATATAGTGAAATAATCATTTTAGTCTACCATAAATAAGCAATGGTTCCATAGCGTCAGCATAGCATCACAGTATAGCTGATTCTATAAACGTTGAAACACATTACCTTTTTTGTTCTTTTTCTGTTCAGAGCTCGAATATTGAGTGATGTTATTTTGAGTCCATCTCTTTGTCTTTTTCTTTACTGGCAAAATAATGTATTCCATCAGTTAACACATATTATCTCAACAATATTTGCCTGATGTTTAGGACTTTCGAACGTTCATGAAGGAGTCGGGGCCAGAATGTTGTCCATAACAAATTTGGTTTAGTTTAATTTGACCTACTTCTGACTACACATATTACATACGCCTATCTGATTGTTATACCGTTTCCACTTCTGCGAACAAATGACGTTAGACTGATATCAGTTTGATATTTTTCTATTTCAACTTTAAAGATTTAGATTCGTTGATACATTGACATTACATTCCTGTTTACAAAAAAAAAATAATATAAATAACATGTGAATGTTAACAATTTGTCTTATATGAAAATAATGCTTAGAGTTAATTCTAATTTGCCAGAGATTACGATATTTGGTTACAGGAAGTGTTACCACAAGCAGATTGTAAAAACCAAAAAACATCGAATCATTGTAGTAAAAATTACTGATACTATAGTCGAAAAAAAAATTCTAACCAATAATCGCATCTATGTTCTTTTTCGCAATGTTTCAGGTCGTACATGCGGCCATCCATTTCCATTTACGTTCGCAAATACAACACTGGAGTCACCTGCGCTACCTGGTTCAACTGTGAATTTTATATGTACTCCACCATATAATGGTAAATGTTTGAAAACACTTAAAGGGCAATAGGGTTTTTCTCCTTTGATGTACAATTGCAAATGAGAGCTATACACAGGCATAAGAAATCTTAAATTCCTTTATGTTTTGCGAAAATCAGGTCAGAACAAATGTGGTATGCGTATACAAATAGTAAGATTGAATTAATTAATTGCAAGCGAATAATTGTCAAAATTGCTTTCTCAAGCAAATTTTAACAAAATGTATAGGAATTTAAGAATTTTTAATGCCTGTATATATTTCCTTTTTGTTATTGTTTATCAATCTTAGTAGTAATATCGAAAGACAATTTTAAAGCTAATGTTCTCTTAATGTATATTACATACTTATTGAAATATTATTATTAAGGTTTGTTTGTCTTCGGTTTTAAAATTTAAGTCTAACTTTCTATAAAACGCGTGTTGTCGATACGGCGTTGCCTAGATACAGAACGGTTCAGAAAATACAGTGCACTGGTCATGTGACTTTGAGAAAATTTCGAGTACTTTTGTCAAGAAATCGAGCCGGTCTGGCTCAGTCGGTAGCGTGCTCAACTCTAGATCCTGAGGTCGTGAGTTCGAGTCCTGCCGGCGACACGTAGGTTCCTGTCTTTCGGATGAGACAGCAAAAACTTGAGGTCCCGTGTCACAGTAGGTGTCAGTACGTTAAAGAACTCTCACTGCTCAATGGCCGTAAGTGCTGAGCATAGGCCAAATTTTGAAGCCCTTCACCGGCATTTGATGACGTCTCTATATGAGTGAAATATTCTTGAGTGGGACGTAAAACAACAAAGAGAGAGAGAGAAGAGAGAGAGAGAGAGAGAGTGTGTGTGTGTCAAGAAAGCAAATGCAGATATGTGGTGCAATATTATACATCGGATTTCAGAGGGGAAATAGGCCAGATAAATATCCGTTTCATTTTTACGCAAAATTTACAAATTTTCGGCCACTCGGTCATTATCAAGTGAAAGACGACACTATATATATATATATATATATATATATATATATATATATATATATATATATATATATAGCAGTTACTTAGTATTCAGTCTGCACAATACAAATCTTCAGTGCAAATCCGTTTAAGTGCATTCAGTGCAAATAACATTCATTTGCACTGAAGCTGTGTATTGTGCAGACTTAATACTATGTAACTGATATGCATATTGTCGTCTTTCACTTGATAAAGGCCGAGTGGCCGAAAATTTGTGAATTTTGAGTGTTTTACTGTTTTTTCGCATACTGATACTTCCCTTTGGATGATTTAATGTTATTGGACGTTTCAATTCATTTCAATAATTTCCCAATAACACTATGAACCCACAACTGAAACGTATTTGGCTCTATGATACGCCGTCACTGACACTGATGTAAACTTTGAAACATGTCAGAAGTATACACCTAGCCAACAACTCTGACATAAAGGAAGATATTTATGGGTTGATTGACTGTAGGAAATCTTGTATTTATCTGAACTTGATCATCTTATCATCTGATACGAGGGCTAAAGTAGGTATCCGCCATTTTATCCAAAATATGCCTAAATTTTTCCACGTGATAGAGAGGGGTCTGTCGATAGATCTCGGAAATGATGCCTTGAATCATACCATTAATGTTTGTTTTTTCAGTTATAGCCCATGCTGTTTCTCTGACAACCACTTGAAGAAGTCATATCGACAAAAACGATCGATTTTTGCATGTTTTGACATTTGATTTCATGTCACTAGCGATTATGAGGTTGTTCAAAATTTCAAATATTGCGTATTGGGATTGTGTGAAGTCAAACAGTGACAACGACGTAAAAATGAAACGGAAAACATCAAAATGAAAGGGTAATTAGGTTTTGCCGGAAGCGGGGAAGTATGTAAATACAGTGGCGGTACACAAAAACTGAATAAATAAAAAAAATAAAAGTACAACAAAATGTTACAGCTGGAAAATGCATTTGCATTAATGAGTACGCTCTGCTTTCAAATTTGCAAACTAGTTTAATCTTCAGTATCACTTTTTGTTTCATTCCAGGAACAATTAAAATGATTTGCAGCATAGATGGTAGATGGGCTTATTATTTATATCCCCCAAATTATTGCTTTGTAGGTAAGAAAAATCAAACATATTTACTATATCCCTCTCTACAAGCCTGGCTCAGTCGGTAGCGCACTCGACTCTTGATCGTGAGGCCGTGAGTTCGAGTCCAGACGCCGGCAGGTCGATTTCCTGTCCTTCAGATGAGACAGAAAAAACCACAGTCCATTGTCACAGTAGGTGTCAACACGTTGAAGAACCCTCACTGCTCAATGGCCGTAAGTGCCGGGCATTGACTAAAACATTGAAGCCCTTCATCGGCGTTTGTTTACGTCTCCATATGAATGAAATATTCTTGAGTGGGACCTTAAACAACAATAAACAAACAAACAAAACCTAAATTATCAGTATCATTTATCATTTATTAATAAATGCTTTGCGGAGAGAACTTTGCTAAATTTGATTTTAAGAATGTTTTAAAGATTGCAAAAAGAAAGTGGGTCGATATTTCTGTAATGTTATTTTCTTTGAAATAGTTATAATTCCTCTACCCTTTGAAAGTCTTTTCTTCACGAACCACCAAATGAATTGAGATAAAACTAATTGCATTTGTTTTTGTTTTGTAGAAGTCAGACAATTAATTCCGACGCATTTTGACGTCATTTCAGACTTTGTCCTTTTCATTTTTGTATGGTTTCTTCCACTCATGATCTAGTGTTCCTTTTGTTAAACCAAGATTTCCCAAGATGGATCAAGAATTAACACACACTTTAGGTAGACCCAATGCACACAATACACAACACACAAAATATATTATATTGTCAAATTTCCTGATTATTTAAATTTACCTACACATTTAAACTTTTCAGATTAAGTTAGCGGTTCAAGCCACTTTCGGCCTCTTGATTTTAATACTACAAAATATATACGATGTATATTACTAAATGTGTCTTTTTTCCCAGACTTCTGTGACATGTCATTCCTTCGGCAAACCAGAGTAATTGACATATTCATAACAACAAATGATCGACGATTCATTTTCACTCAGTTTTATTGTGAGTCGGGTTTTGACGGGGACGACTGGTTGGTAAGTTCACGTTTTCCACACTTATGATATCTTCATGTAAGTTGGTGACGTCTCCATATGACTGAAATATTCTTGAGTGGGATGTTACACAACAATAAACAAACAATCAAACAATTCATGTAGGTTGGAATCTAATTGGCCGAGTTGTTAGAACATTACGTTTTAAGCCATGAAGTCTCTTTCCTTTAATTAGCGTAGCTTCGAATCCCATTTAAACCTAAGCTGATTTTGTGCGAAGGTTTCGTCAGTTGACTTGTGAAAGGCAGGCAGAAGATCTCTTTCTGAATACTCTGTATGATGATTTCCTTCTTGTCCAGTAAAAACAGTAAACTAGATACCTTCCCAAAAACTAGAATAGTCATCCTTTTTTTGTAGGATACTCTCAGATGAATTTGGCAATACCTTTAAGTTTATCATTAATTTTGGCCTTTTATGATACCATTATGTTCTTTTGGAAATATACATGTACATGTACATTAAATTCGAGTTCTATTTATAATGTCTTACTGTCACAAACAATGGTCTTCATAATTGATTTTGGTCTTTTTTTTTAAATTATAACTTTATTTTTCTTAACACTATTTATAAGATAATAAAGGATTTTTTATTAACTACTCCTATGCACATCTGTAAAAAATGGGTGTGAGGTAAATGTCAAACGCTGAACACGTGGTTGTTTATTTAGTTGTGATATTGAAATCAAAATAAAAAAAATATTAAAGCTATAATATTGTAATACATAATATAATAGATATTATCATTGAAATGAACATTTACATCATATTACATATGTAGATTGTTTATTCTTCTTCAAGAGCCTGTCTCCCTGTTTCTCAGTAACGAGGCGACATCCCTTGCTGTCAGGGAAGTCACAGATACTTTTGGACATGTGTCATGGACCCCAATGGAGAATATAACTCTTCAATTTAGGGTCTTATCCAGAAGACACGTGACTTATACTGAAATCTTTATGGAGGTACAGTCATTACCTTTTCAGCATCACAGGAATTACCTCACACCGGCACCCTATCTACTGACTAATCATTACAGTAAAATCTGTAATAAGCCTACCTTTAAAAATATCATGCCGAATGTTGAATTGCTTGCTCAATATTGATTGTTGAATCGCCTTTACCAATTATGGTGAGGATTATTTCCTACATTATTTCATTTGAATTTAACTTAAGATTCACGGCGTATGTTACCAGTCGACAGGAATGGTTACTCCTCCATGGCACCTGATCCCACCTTTGGATTTTCAGAAACAATGGTCTTCATGTGTGTGCGTTTAATTCTTATCCGATTTTCACATAAATGGATGATTATTTAGGTATTTGATTAGAAAGTAATTCTTAACTGATCTGTGTTGAGATTGAAAAACAATTTTTTTATTCACTTAAATATAGATTCTGCAACGACGCTACAACACTTCAGTTGATTTCGATACATATGTATATGTATATGGAATTCACGACTATCACATGGACGTTTGGATAGGTAAGTATCTACTGTGATCAAATCGTAATGTTCAGTGAATAAATAAACTAAAATCTATTCAACATGTAAAACCATTTATTTCAGTAGTTGCATCATTTTACCCACCTACAATCCCGATATGTTGGATCTTGTTCAACATGGAAACATTTCATTGACAGGGGTACACAACTTATATATAGTCCATATTTCCCAGAAGATAATTATATATATATATATATATATATATATATATATATATATATATATATATATATATATATATATATATATATATATATATATATAAAGCAAGCACTAAAACCATCAACACTATGACTTCCGGACAAAATGACATTCATTTTGTCTATATATATATATTATATATGTTATATTTATTTCATTATTGCAGGCACACGTAAGCTATTTTTACTAACGGACTATCATGAATTAGATTTGCGGGTTGAGTTCAAAGTAGAAAATGATTCGACACTATATCATGCGATGTATGAGCGATTCTATGTTGATACAAACAGTACTGACTACCGTTTAACGATTGGTCAATATACAGGAGGGAACTGTGGTGAGTATCTGGACAGATAAGTGGCTTTTACATTGTTTTCCTGCAAAATAGCAAGAAAACTAGACTGGTCAGGAGGACTCTTCAGTACATCAATGACTTAGACCAGTCCAAATGTTACTTTAGGGTCGAATGGGTTACGCAGTTGAACTCGAATTTTAACTAGATTCTCTTTTTTCTAGTAATCTGGGATTGAAGATTAAAAACGATTTTTACTCGTAACGACAATAAATACAAACGGAGTTGCGTAATATTCAAGGCAACCTCAGATGTATAAGCTCAACATGTCGGTTATTGTCATCTCGTATTCATCACAACTCGTACCTAAGTGAATTGTTTGACTCGTACCCATGTTTTAGCTGACCCCCGAATGCGCAAATATGATTATATAAATGGGTGCCTTCATAGTCGTAAAACCACGGTCCAGAATGGCTATGCACTTGCCTACCCGTGTTTTATGTACCCGAAATCTAATGAATATTTATAAAGGTAGAAGCGTGTTCGATTTATCCAATCACAGTAGTTTTGATCGGCAACCGACGTTATCCCGAAGTCTGTTAATCTAATACAAATCTGAAATTGTTTAATAACCTCGATCTGATTAGCTGACGAATGCGCGAGCACTATTTACTCGGACTGGGCTTCATGAATTATAAAAAATATGCCAATTGAGTTCGGGCACATGAAACTACGAGTAGAAAAGAGCATAGCGAATCCGGACCGTGGTTTTACGACGATAGAGCTACCTATACTGTTTGTTTATGGCAGTTCATGGCAAATTTAGGAATCACTATGTCGGATTTTTCATTTGTTTATATGACAGGAGAGAAAATTGTCGTGTCAATTAGTAATTTTTAAGGAATATACTATTAGTAGAATAGTCATTGCGCTTTGTAAACTTCTTATGCCATCAAAAACATTTTCAAACGAAATTGCACTGTTTGCAAACACCACACAATTGCCATGTATATAGCTATACTTTCAGTGTACACTTGTACGACATGGTCATTATTAACTCTTGAATATTTATTTTTTCTATTGTGTTTGTTTATTGTTGTTTAATGTTCCATTTCTGTAATATATCACATATATATGGAGACGTCACCAAATGCCGGTGAAGGGCTTCAAATTTTGGCTTATGCTCGGCCCTCACGGCCACTGAGCAGTGAGGGTTCTTTAATGTACCGACACTATCTGCGAAGTGGACCTCGTGTTTTACTGTCTCATCCGAAGGACAGGAAACGAACCTGTCGCCGGCTGGACTCGAACTCTCGACCCCACGATCAAGAGTCGAGCGCACTACCGACTGAGCCAAGACGGCTCTTTTTCTATTGTGAAAATAAACTTAGGTTATTTTTCTACGGTGGAAAATCCTGGGTCATTTTTCTATGGTGAAAAATATTACTTTGCCTATTCTAGATCCGTTAAAAATTATCTGGAAAACAGGTAGTTTTTCCTACTGGTATGGGTCAATATACCTTTTTCGGAGTTGAATATTTCTGTTACCGTTGTCATAATAGTATGCAACTTCAGAGAACACGATATCATTGAATGTTGTCAATGTAAATATTACGCAACCGGAAGCGACTTGCCCGACATGATATGAACACTAACTATTCCGACAAAAATGTTCGGAAAGGAGCAAACCCAAAAGGTGTACGATTATTCATAATTCCTACATAGAAAAATGATCGAGAACGGGTAGTTTTTCTTAAAAACTAGGTCATCGGTGTAACAATAATTCCTACGTTATTGTGTACAAATTAGTAAAACGATGTTTTTTCAGCATGTGTTTAAATTGCTTTATGACCTGAGAGGCTGAAAAAAAATTATAATGAAATGAAATATTGAATAAGAGACATAGGGCCTATATAACATATTGAAAATATCTCTGGGGATAAGAAAGAGCTTCACAATATTTTTGTAAACAATGTTGTTTTATATGAAATACATTGTTAATATTATACACATTAAATGTTTGTTGATTGGTTTATATTACAGGTATATTTCACAACTAAAGAAAATAATAAATTTATCATCTCTTGTATGAAAGCAAAATTGTAGCATGTCATGTTCTTCCAAAATGGCGCGGTCAGCAGCTGTGGAACACGAACGGGAAATCAAAATATCTCATTAAATTCAAATATTTAGTTAAAAAGATGGCCCGCTTGCACTTAGTAGAAAACCGCAGAAACAGTATATTACGAAAAGTTTGTCTTTTACAGCTGTGCATATCATGGAAATTATAATTCATTGTTTTCAAATACATTCGAAGCAAATACTATTTCTAACAGTACCAACAAGTCAAACACAAAACAGACTACAAGTCTGTATACATTTTAACAGTATGCCAAATTTCAAAGTTGGCTATCTCATGCTTTAGGAATAATAACTTTGTGAATCTTCTACCAAAATTTGATTTTAGAGGAACCTTAAAGGTATTAGGTTTCAAAAATTGATGCGTAACTAGCACAGTCTGTCAGTAGTGTTATGATATGGTCATAAGGAGTTGATGTTCTTATCACTCTTAAGCATTTTCCGGTAAAGTGGATACACGTTATATTTAGTCGCAATAATTCGCATAACTAATTTTCGACCATTTCAGTATCTTATTTATTCATCACCTTCAGTATTCATTTTTTTCTGTTTTTACTGACTACAATAATCATTTTATCTTGATATCATCTTTAATGTAGGTGACGGACTTTCATACATGGATGGGTTTTCTTTCAAAATAACGACGGACGGATGGGGTGGATGGTGGGACCGAGATGGTTGTAATGGTACGAATCTGAATGCGAATAAAAGAAGCGGTGCTTTGAAATGGGCAACAGATTGTCATGGCAATACGGCGTCAATGTGGACTGACATAGTATTTACAAAGATGACATTACGGCTGACGAAAACGTGAAAATGTTGTCTACTGAATTCATTGGAATGCATACCGAAATGAAAGATTAAGCTAGGAATATTTTACTTGAAGTCCGAAAGATATTTGTTGATTGCTTTCTCTTGATATCATTGTCACTTGAATTATCTGGCTTATAGCTAAGGCGCTAAAATGAACATTTTGCTAACAACCAAATTATGCTGAAATGAGTGTATGCAGTTCCTTATTGTATTTTCGGTACCTGTTTTAGCGAACCTTTCAACCCCAGTGATTATTTGAACGGCCTTAATTTTGCTCGGTCACAGCGGCCCCTTTTTGATGTTGCTCTGTCAGTGACGTGGAAATATAACATGTTCAATGTAGCCTAACACTGGAACTAAACGTAATAAACATTCTCTATGTTTAACTTGTATTGATTTTATCACTTTTAATGTATATTTGTTTTAATTAGTCCCAGGTATCAACGCAAATTTCTTTAAAATAAAACGAGGAAAGCAAAGGCGTCGATGCTATAACAGATAAATGTTTTAATGAAATTTCAATTTTGATAGAAAATGAAGAAAATATGTTTATCAGCAGTGTTCAAATATAATCAGAGAGTAATTATAAGAATATAATTGAAATATTTTTGAAAGTGGCATTAAACAACAACAAACAAACAATTATAAGAATGTAATCGAAAACGTAATGGAAAAGTATTCATGATCACAGCACTTTTTCATTGAAATCAATTAAATTACGATAAAGTGATCGAATAAATGTGTGATAACTGATTACATGCGATTACTCTGCAAAATGCGATTACGATTACTCCCTTCTCTCTCTCTCATCCTATGATGTAATTTACTATAGGTGAGTGTCAAAATTGTCCCATAATGGTTTCTCAAGCCGGATTTAGGTTGCTAAACAGATTTTACACGTTGATTCAGTATTCCATCGATTACAATATCACAACGAGCACAATTATAATATAAATAAAATGTCGTTGTTTTGAAGTGATCTAATTTTCAAAAACAAAAAAGATTAAATGATTAGAAGATCAAACTATTTGATAAGTAGGCAGGATTAAAAGCGAGATAATGATTAAAGGAAATTTTACACACGGACATTTAAAGCATCGTTTGACTTACCCGTGTCCTGGGGAATTACTATTGAGGGAACATAAAACGTATCTAAACAAGATAATTCTTGATGACTTTAATCAGTTTCCAACTAACACCTTGTTGTTTACCGGACAAACAAACATGGCTCGATGGCCGAATGACAGTAGGAAGCAGATCGCCTTGTTTATGCTTTGGAAGAGGCTTGATCTTTAGAAAAGTGGAATAATTTTGGATTTACTATGAATGAACTAACCATTTCTCTGTTGTTGCTGTTTGTACGTTGCTGAAAACATCACTGGTGCACAGATGTAGATTTCTGTTGAAACGTCTATAGACACGGTATAAACAAAAGTACAGGTAAGTTTCGATGAGTATTCTTCAGTCTATGGGACTTCGCACGTTTCGTGTTGCGAGTATGGATATACAATAACGACCAATATAACTAATCCGCCTTTTATACCGTATGTTTATCATAACGTACACGCATGATAATCTTCGTTCTCGTAAACGTCGTAAACAGTTTCGATACACAAACTCTGATCATGTTGATCCGGATGATGTTTTCCAGTCTCCCTCATTATCCGACTCTCAATGATTTCGACTTAAAGCTGTCATCGAAAGAATATATTATGCTTTTGGAACACCCCCGATTTATTATTTCACAGACAGACATTTTTGTTAAATGTATCAATAGAAATTGGCTCGCAATTCTGCTATAAAAAGCGAGGCTGCAGAACGAGTGGTCTTTCACACCTGAACTCCCAAAGTGAAACAAAGGACAGATAACATGTAATCAAGACAAACGCTTTACTCGAATCATAAACATTCAGCATTATTTTTATATCAAAAACTTCAACAAAGATAGATTTAACCAAAAAAATAGATTTCATAATTAGTTTTAAATTCATTATTTTAGTATCCGTAAAATAATATGTACTTTGAACGTAAAAATAAATAAAACCATTTTACCAGTAATCTGCACGCTTTCGTTGTGTTGTTTACATAGCGTCACACATTCTGGTGAACTCGGTTAAGTTGGCAATCGGGTCGCGCGCATTTGACCAATGACAAGGTACCCCTTCTCATATTCTTACAAAAATAACAACAAATAAACGTTATATGAGATAAAGCTGTGAAACATTGTTGTCAAAGTTTTCGAAATGGATGCAAGTGATCCTGTAAAACGAGCCAAGTGTTCGAATATATATACTCAAATAGCTCAAAAACTATGGAAGTTATATATATATATATATATATATATGTTAGTGTTGAAGATTTGTAGGAAATATGCTGTAGAAATGTTGTGTGAAGTTTCAATGCCGTTGGATCAAAGGTCAAGGTCACAGATTTATTTGAAAATTCGGTTAAAATTTCAACTCAAAATAGCTAAAAAAAACTGTGGAACTTTTATATATATGTTAGTGTTGAAGATTTGTGGGAAATATATTGATGAATATTTGTGTAAAATTTCAAGGTCATTGGATCAAACGACAAGGTCATAGCTCAGTTTGAAAATTCAGTTAAAATTTCAACTTAACATTACTCAATAATTATAGGACTTATATATATATGTTAGTGTTTAAGATTTGTAGGCAATTTGCTAAATAATATTTGTGTGAATTTTGAAGGTCATCGAATCAAAGGTCAAGGTCACAAATAAATTTGAAAAATCAGTGTAAATTTCGATTCAAAATAGTTCAAAATTTTCCCTCCCCGCAAATTTAGAAAGCAATAGATATTTATAGACAATGATGCCAAGAATATTTGTGTGAGGTTTCAAGGTCGTCGGACCAAAGGTCAAGGTCGAGGCTCAAATTGAAAATTTCCACTCAAAATAGCTTAAAATCTATGGAATGTTTATAAATAAGTTCTTGTTGAGGATTTGTATACAATTTGTTGAAAAAGGTCATCGGACCAAAGGTCAAGGTCACAGCTCAGTTTAAAAATTCAGTTAAAATTTCAGCTCTGAATACCACGAGAACTATGGAATTTTCATATATATGTTAGTGTTGCTGAAAATTATGTGTGTGAGGATTCATGGTCATCTGATCAAAGGTCAAAGTCGCAGCTCAATTCATTTTCAAATGTTTTTTTTTCAAATATATGTTTAAGAATTTGAAAAGTTTCAAAATTCATTGAAAACTTCCTTTCTTATCTCATTTCGTTTTCAAGTTCTTTTCAACCATTTGGTCCCGAACCAGATCGGATAACCCCGTTGTTGCTTCAACAACAACCTCGCCTCTAGTTTCTATTTATCGTTTGATTATTCAAGTTATTCAACGCAATGTAATCTGTCATGATGGACAAGTGGTAAAATAACAATATAGAAAAAAAGAATAACAGTCCAACCTGGATATAGTGAAATCAAAGGGGAATGGAATTTTCTTTCGAATAAACAGGGGTTTCATAACAATCGAGTTACAATGATAACATAGAAATCTGATCGTGGAATTAAAATCATTTCAAATAAATTAGAATTTTGATACAAAACTGTTCAGTACAAGAGTTTTCGACTGTAATAACCTCATCTAAAATATTCAAAAATGGTGTTTAACTCTAATTATATACGTCTTTTATTAACTTTCAAACAATTTGTCAATGTCATTTTAATGTTAAAACGTAATTTTCATAACATTTATTAATACTATTTATTGATTTTTTTCTAGATGTAATTTGTATAAAATATTGAAAATCTTAATGTACGAATTTACGGAGCCCGGGAGGTGACATAGTGGTGAAAAAATATTCTTTGCGAACGGAATAATTATTGAGAGAAATAAACTATTCCGTGCGAACGTGATAATTAGTCCGTTCGCACGAAATAATTTTATTCCGTGTGAACGGAATAATCACTGAGAGAAAAAATTATTCCGTTCGATAGGAATATAATTTTTTTACGCACGGAATAATTTTTTTTCACCATTATTTCACCTCCTCCCGGAAATTTCATTTAAGTGTAAAGCTAAAAACTGTAATTTGAAGCAGTGTGCAATATAAGGAAGCAAACTTAAACATAACACATGTAACATTAAGTACCAAACATTTCTGCCATTAATAGTATATACCAGAAACCAAACTCTTTCTCCAGTAGATTCACGAGTCATTGGTGAACATAATATCAGCATCTACCCATAGAAACCCAAGTTTGTTACAAAACTTAAATCTGCCCCACCTGGAGACACCTTTTATTTTCATTGACAAACAAAATTCCTTACCCATCCCAAAAGTTACCGTTAATTTCTGATTCGGAGGAAATAGAGAAATTCTTTCTAGAATACAATAAAGTTATAAGCAACCGTCTTAAACACAATATAATCAGTCTGGACAAACATTAAAACACCCCCTCATATTTCGTAGATACAAAATTAATGTTTACCTTAGATATGTCTTCTCTTTCCATGTAGTCATAAAATTCTTCCGTTATATGCATCCCAATTTCCATTGTACTTAACAGAAAGATGTTGCATATTGCATTTATCTTTCCAAAGTTGAATGCTTTGCAAAGTCTATATGAATAACAGAACTGTGAACACTGATATATCGTTGATTGATGTACTGAAATCCATTTGAATTCACTTGGAGTGGCTATGCTTTTTATTATTGCGAGAGAAAAGTCCGGGACACGTATATTTGTCGTGCTGTATTTTTGTATCAGTAATATTAAGTAAATCAAATTAAACATAAATGCATAAAACAAAGATTGTGTTTTCATTTTTAGCGTTGACATGTAAACCTATTCAGAACATTGTGATAAGGATTTTAGCTACTGGCTTGTGTCTTTTTATACGCCATTATCACGCAACTAGACATATAAGTTATTCAAGTGGGATCAACATATTATCTAATGAAATTGACGCGATCAAACATACTGAGATTCACCTTCCCTAGAGAATGCAGTCAAAGACAAGATGGTATTTATAAAGACTGTCTTTTAAGTGAAAAATACAGCTTCTGAAAAATTTAATGTTTTCAACAAAATGATCAATAAGTCATGTATGCCTTTTACCTATGTGTGATCTACGATCAGGTAGCTATTTGTTTGTTGAATTTTAAAATGAAAAAAAAAATAATTAAGCCACTGATTAACGTTTTACAGTGAAATGTATTATCTGATGAGATAAACGCATAATTAGAAAATATCAACATTAGATTTTTTTTAAATGGCTTATAGTTCAACCGCTTTGGACGCAATGATATTGGTCAGTTGTTTAATATGGACATTTCTCGATTGTCAATCATCTCATATAATAAAGGTGGTAAAGAAATGTGTATTTGAACTGTCACATGATAAATGTCGGATTCGGATCTAGTTCTATTTAGAAACAGTTCAACACATGTGGTAATCTCAAGGATTGTGAGGGATCTTTCGGACGAAACTGAAAACGAGTCTTTTCACTTTTGTTCAAAGATGTGTTATTTCAATAGAGTATTTCAGTTGAAATTTTCATTCATTGCAATAAAAAAAACATATTCCGAGTTGAGTCATGTTGTGTGGAGGTAAAAATCAGTATTTTGGGGATTTTTATATACATTTTAAAGATCCGCACAGATATTATCGAGTACTAACTTAACTGTTTAAATTTTACAGTGGTTACATAAGAGAAATCAAAAGTCTTCTCAAAACTGATGAAATCTTATTGACAGAAATATTATAAACATAATACAAAAGTTATAATGCTCAAGACGATCGTTTCTGTCAATTAGACTTCATCAGTTGAGCTACAATTTTGAATAGATTTTCTAAAGAGAAAGTGGTATCAAACAAGGCCAAATAATATATCTAAACGTATAGCCAAAATCCGCCTAAGAGTAACCACTTTAAAAAGATATGGCTATATCAGCTTTAAAAGAATTTTCAATTTTGATGGTGCTATCTATGCCAAATATTACTTTGGTATAAGATTATCAACAGGAACCGAAATACCAGGTACTAGATTTATGTATCCCCTCGGGGACTCAAACGGTCCACCAGCAGTCGTTCTGAGCATATGTTTCCGGTGACTTTTGTAAAATTATAACTTTGGTATTTGGTGTTAATAATTATAAAGAATTATAATTACCGATTAGTTTAGTATCAATGCATGCTTTTTGACGATTGGCGCTTAAAACTTACTAGGCCTTCTCCAGTTAATCAGAACACAGTAAGTAACACGTGATTGCTGATGAC
Organism: Atrina japonica; assembly: GCA_030159075.1. NCBI lineage: Eukaryota > Metazoa > Mollusca > Bivalvia > Pterioida > Pinnidae > Atrina > Atrina japonica. The sequence goes on from BROG01000111.1 coordinate 1,345,226, forward strand.
GAAGCGAGTACTGAATCTTCAAATTAATTTCAAATACAGATTGGTGAATGTGTTTGTGTCCGTGTACCTGTGTGTGTGCGTTCGTGCGTACGTGCGTGTGTTCGTGCGTGTGTGTTTGTGTGTATGTGTTTCTTTGTTTGTTGGAGTGGGGGAGAGAGCTTTTCGGATAAATAAAAATTATGATACCTGTGTAGTTCTGCATTTTGTGAACTAGGTACTCCATCCAGACGAAAATTATTTATTTGCAAATAACTGTTCCATTTCCCATTAAACTGCCATTTGATGCATTTCGATAAGAATCTTTAACTGAATAGTGTGCAGTTATATAAATATTGTTATACAGACATATATTCAGCCTTAACCCCCGCCCCCCTTTTCTAGATCCTCCGATTTTGTTCTTATAACTGCTATAATCCACAATTAACCAACACTACAACATATTGGCAGCAAATCTGTCAATGCTATAACAGCGACAAACATCATCCAAAAACAACAACTTAAAGCAGACCTGTCAATGCTATAACAGCAACAAACATCATCCTGAAACAGCACCACAACAGTTTGAAAACAAACCTATCAATACTATAACAGCGACAAATATCATCTTGAAACATCACCACAACAGCTTAAAAGCAAACCTGTCAATGCTATAGTTGCTACAGACTCCATCCTGAAACATCACCCGACAGACTGAGAAAGGGTATCCTCTCTAAGTCCTCTTCGTGCCGAGATAGAGTAAATGTTGATACATTTCGAGTATATATGATTTAGATTCTTGTACACATTAAAAATCATATGTGACAAATTTCTTATATTAACATTACTACTTACATAACATGTTTTATTCTACAGTAACTATATCTTCATTTATATTTCACAAATGATCCGATATGCCAGGGCGTGAACAACATATGATGATTTCATATACATAGGTATACATAGTACTCACCGAGAAATTACTGACACAGGGATATCGAAAACTGCGTTTAATGTCAACGTTCCGCAAATTTTACGGTCGGTATAATAGTCTTGTTTGCGATTACTCTGTTTCACTAGGTGAATTGTTGAGTAGCATTTTCGTTGGTAGTTGTTGAGACGTCTGTATCAATTGTGACGAGGATACACTCCTGACGTATTTCATTGAACTTGACTGTGGACTCACGTCGGGTGTGTGACCGGTCGACAGGGGATGCTTACTCCTCCATAGCACCTGATCCCACCTCTTGGTTTCCAGAGGTCCGTGTTTGTCCATTTTAACCGGATTTGTATCTATGTCCTGGACATTCTATTGATTTATACTTTGGTATCTGAGATTTTTATATTCATTGTAACAATTCAAACTTAATTCGTCTACTTTAGATTTGTTTATTTTCTGTTATAAGCGTTTTTTTGGGGTTTTTTTTTGCTGTATAATTGTATATGTAGTGTAATTCTGTTATCTAAACCTGTGAACTACTCACAACTATAAACCTGTCCTGTAATGTTATTTACTTCATTTGAGTATCAAAACTGTCACCTAGTACTTTCTCAGGTAAGGGTTAGGTACAGGTTCTACACGTTGAGTAAGTGTTTTAATGATTTCAATATCATAAACGATACAATTATAACAAATACAATTGACTTTGCAATTGTTCAAATTTTCAATTCAGTACGTAAAAAGATGAAAAGATAAACGTTTCATAGATAAATAGACGACATTAAAAGCGAAACAATGCTAAAAAGAAATTTTACAAACTGACGGTAAAAAGATCGTTTGATTTACCCGTGTCCTCGGGAATTCCTATTGAAGAAAGATGAAAAGTTTCAAGACAAGAGAATTTCTGATGACTTTAATCAGTTTCCTATACAGCCTTACAATTCCACTGGTTTTATGTGCCTGAACAAAGCTTGAAATGTATACCACAAAATATTCAAATCAAATCTGTTCATTAAAACATACCATTAATCTATGGTTGTTGCAAACAAATCAACCTACTTTCATTGGTTTTATGACAAATTGCATACGCTATCAAAAAATTTGTAGCCTTTCACTGGCATTTGATGACGTCTTTATATGAGTGAGATATTCTTGAGTGAGACGTTTAACAACAATACAACAAATACGCTACCCGAATTGGAATACTTAAATAATTTGAAATGTCTCATATTTAGAATATTCCACTACAGAGTGTAGATGTTACATGTTAGATGTTGGGATGACCCATAATGTCTATAATCATAATAATTATATATATATATATATATACTATATATATATATATATATATATATATATATATATATATATATATATATATATATATATATATATATATATACAAGCTGACACCATATTTCGTGTGAATATGACGCAATTTAGAAAGCAATATTTGCCTTTTCTATTTCGATTCCAATCCTTCAAGTTTTGTTTTTTTTATATCCCCAATCATGTAAATTGCAACGCCATTGCAACAGAATTTGAAAACTAACTCGTAATTTTACCCTTTAAAGGAGCTATGGATAGTTGCTTGATCGTAGTAAGAAAGCGACATAAAGGCAAACGGTGAAATAATGAAATTTTGTGTTCATAAAGTAGTGTAAAGCCAAGTCTATTGCACTTGAATTTTAACCATATGAAAAGATTTATTTTAACATTTGTTATATCCATACCAGGAATCGAACCCGGGACCTCCCTCATGGTAGGCAAGCGTTCTAAGCATTAAGCCAAATGCTCGGATGTTAGACTCAAGGGCCTAACACTGCCTACATTTTACTACACTCCTACCTATCTTAATTTTGAGGTCCTTAATTCAGATCTCAGATCCTTAATTCCCATTACAACTTACGGTATCTATCACTCTTGTGAGTGATCCATGCTTTTGGGCAAGGACAGTCATCACCAAATAGGGCGGAAAATCCGTTTACCGGCGACGCCAATGTTGTCATCGAGACCGGGAATCGAACCCGGGACCTCCCACATGCTAGGCAAGCGTTCTAAGCATTAAGTCAAAAGTCCGGACATTAGCCTCAATGGCCTAACACCGCCTCAGTTTTACTACACATTGATGAAATTCAACAATTCAGGTATAATAGGGAAGACAAAATTTCATTTATCCTAAAGTCGAGTTCAAAGATTCACTTAGGTTAGTGACGTCACATCGTATAAGTACAAGGAAAAGTTGGTCAGCAGTTTGTCGTGAAAATGAAAGTAATATAAAAATCAGAGACCAAAGTATAAATCTTTAGAATGTCCAGGATATAGGTACAAATCTTGTAAAAATGGACAAACACGGACCTCTGTAAATCAAGAGTTGGGATCAGGTGTCATGGAGAAGTAAGCATCCCCTGTCGACCGACCACACCCACCGTGAGTCCAAAGTCAAATTCAAATGAAATACGTGAGAAACGAATCTTCGTCACAATTGGGGCAGATGTCTCAACAACCGCCATCAAACAGGCAACTCAACATTTCACTTAGTGAAACAGAGTAATCGCAAACAAGACTATTATGCCGACCATAAAATTTGTGGAACGTTGATATCAAACGCAGTACTCGATATCCCTGTGTCAATTATTTGTCAATGAGTAGTTTACCTCTGTATATGAAATGTTCATATGTTGAACACGCCCTGGCATATCGGATCATTTGTGAAATATAAACTCCATAAACAGGTGATTGAAGGATATCACTACTTATATGTGGAAAATTTACGATGGGAAAGTCAAAATCGTCGCGTTTCTCGTATAGCTTAGTTGTTATTTTCTCGTTTATGTCTATAGTAAGTAACATTTTGAAGTATGAAGCGTGTTTGCTTGTTTCTGTAGTATCTTTTATTTCTAGTTCACTGTTATATATCGCATTGACATATGTATATGCCATTATTAATTGACAAAACGTCGTCGATTTATCTAAATGTGAAATCAAAGGACACTGCTAGCTTTTTCTTCTTTTGATTCAGCAGTTTCTGAATAAGTCTGCATCGTATGAATAAAGGAACAGGTCGCCCAATAAAGGGGCACAATTGGTTTCCATAGGAATGCCGACCACGTCTCCGAACATTACAAGTATATTGTCTATTAGAAATTCCAGCATCTTTTTTATATCAACGTCAGCGTATTTATGTGGAATCAGTGGTCTTAGACAAAATAAGATAACCAGTCACTAGATATTTAAATTTCCGGGTACCACTTTTAGTGAAAAAAATGTCTTAGATGCTAAAAAGTATCTCTTTTTAATTTTTTATGTGGAATAGGTGTGTAAAGAGTAGAGAAGTCGTATGTTTTGAAACTGTGAATCTGACAAAAATTGTGTGCCTTCACAAAACTTTTCTAAAAGTTGTTTAGAATTTTTTAATATCTACATCTGATTTACATCGCTTTAAGAATAAGCAACTGTACATTATAGCTGAAGTTTCTCCTAAACGGCTGTTAGTATCTTGGTAAGGAGTAAAGATAATGGTTTGGTGGAACATTTGCTGGATCCTGCTATGCAGCTCAGCTAATATGGGGTTTTGTAAAGTTTATGGATCCAATATAAATATGGTAGCTCATATTATATAAAAGATCAAAGGTTGTAGTGAAATACTAATGATAGATTGTTTCTAAATATATAAATCCGCCTCTGTAAAGAAATACCAAACTAAATCTGAATGTATGCAAACAATATTACTCCGAGACAGATCTTACTCTTGTTTTAATAATGTTGCTTTTAGTTATTTTAGAATATCTAAAAGATATTGATTTATTTTCAAAAATTTGAACTGCATAAATAATCTTTTTATAAATAATTTACAAACATATTGTCTTATACAAAAATTTTAATGTTCAAAAGTTTTATAAGGAAAATATTGTTACTGTTCTTACATCGAAAAGAAAAATTATCATCGATATAACTGATCAACTAATATCGTTGAAAGTGGCGTTGAAGAACAACAAACAAATAAACAATCAATTTGTGCAAGATACCTTTTTCTCAAAATATGAACAATTCGATATTTTAAAATTCTGTTTAATCATATTAACAAGAGGCCCATGGGTCACATCGCTAACCTGAACTGCGTTGGTATCTTAAAAATATGGAATCTCAAATTTACCAATTATCTTAACACTCCTAAGAAGTGGAAGACTTAAAAATGAATGAAAATGACAAAGCTGGGAAAGATGTCAAAAATTAATTTTCCAATTTATTCCAAAAACAGGAAATTGATTCATGAATCCATAAAAATCACTCAGATGCAATTAGTTTTTCAATCCATGCAGCAGTTCTGGAGAAGATTTTCAAAGAGGGGTATCCTCTGAGACCTATTTTGCCTACCCTGGATCCATCTCTGAGTCGATCTGGTCAAAAAACATAAAGTTGTAAGGTGAACTTGATATTTCCCCGAGCCAATTAATATATAAAGGATTCATTTGCTGAAAACGTATAAATGCTACAACAAATTTAATATAAGTAAAACAAAATTGGTATAAATTTTAATACAGTAACTAAAGCGACAAAAGTTTGGAAAGTTCGTCTTTAGTCATTTTGACATACTGTAAAACCTCCTTATACAGCCACAATTTGATTAGCCACAATTTGACATTATAAAAGGGTTTTGGCCATAGGTTGTGGGAAACTTTAAATCTTTATATTCAATTACAGGGGAAATTGGAAAAAATGAAACAGGTTGCGTTATAAAGAGGTTTTACTGTAAATAAAAAAATGTATAAAATTTAATGTGTGTTTTTCTTTTTTAGAAAATTGTATTTATCTGTATACTATAGACTTGTTTGGGTTTTATCGTCTTTTACAGTTCATTATATAAACTGCATGACGATGCCACGTTTTCTTCTTCAAGTTCTTTATATATAAAAAAGTTAACGGCAAACTAAAATTTGATTCGAAGCGGCAATATGTAAAAGAAAACTTCTCCGTTTTGCTATTATATAAAATGAAAAACAAATAAAGAGATGAAATAAAAGTCAGAAAATGAATGAAGATCAAATAGCATACAAGATTAAAAGCTTAAGGATGACAGAGGATATCTAATATACAAATGGGAAAATAAGCAATTAGTCATCATTTTAAGAAACAATATCGTAAACATAATGGAAGTTGTCAAATTTAATACAAAATTATAATGATTATTTCAATTGGTAATGGATACAAACCTCTTTATCATGGCTTTCTTGATCATATCCAGTATGAGTATCATGATGTCTTTATGCTTACTTTTTTATTTCTAATGCTGGTTCGTCCAGTGACCGACCTAGTCATAATCATCTTTGGTAAAGCAAATGAAATCAGAAGGACACACACATTACACAGGAGATTATAAGACTCGTTTATCTTTAAATATAAAGTAATTCTACCAAAGGGTCGCAAAAATTTGGTAAAACCCGACTTTTTGCTCCCCGAGGGTATAATTACCTTATATGTGTTGGGAACATAAAGATAAGCATTTCCATTTGCTTCTTTGATAAAAATACGTAAAAATAAAGAAACACAAACACCGTCACTAGTCATTATGACTAGTCTAAGAATTGTTATAAACAATGATATAAGAAATGTCGGTGAACTCGTATTCTTGAAGGAGTTGATGCTAACAATGCAGTTAATCAGAGTTGAAGTGGAAAATAGTAAAAATAAAGAAGCGCCAATGAATTATCGAAATTCCAAGTCCTTTAGATCGACTCTATGCGATTTAAACTTGACATTTTATTGGTATTCGCCACGTTTGAAACAGGTAGAGGACTAAACAAAATAATGGTATGTAGGTAGGCGTAAATATAGACACTCGATGTAGAAGTAGCAGGTGTTAATGACGGTGTTGCTTTTTGTTGTGCCGGAAGACGGAACTCTTTTGTGCGAACAGATATAATAAATTTTGACAGGTAGGTGCACGTCTTGTTCAGATGGCGATGTTATTGATCACTCTTTCATCGCCCTTGATTCTTGAACACTCATTAAGAAGCTTATAATGGCTAGTCGTTTTTACCAATGTAGTCCTGTTTTCGTTGTTCCCTTGAACGTCATTACACAAATTTCAAAATCGAATCAGATACAGGTATAAGAGAAATATACAAAATGTCTCCAACATTTCGTCAGCTTAAACAGTTTAAAGTAGCATAAGCTGTGTTTTTAAAACATTTTCCCCCATTTTTCCCCTTCTTTGTTTGATGTACAATAACAAAACGGAGATCTACACAGACATGGAAATATTTGAATTCTTAATTTGTTTTAATAGCTTGAGATACCCAGTTTGGCAATTACTCGTTTGCAAATGATTAATTAGCCTTCACTGTTTGTATATGCATACGACAATATAGGAATAAAAATTCTATTTCATATTTTATTTCTATCTCTTGTGGAACTGTCATTAGAATACGGTGTCTTGAGACTGGTTTACAAAACCATACAGAAATTAAAAACAACATCGCATTCAAATTTTAAAGTATTTATGAAACCTTTTGATTAAAATACATCCTATGTTCATATTTAGTAGTAAACGATTGGTCAGCCAATATTACCGATGCGGTAAGTACAGCCACTATATTGTTTTGTACTGCAACATAATTATTCATTAATATTTGTCATTAAAACAGTTTTTGTGAGCAAGTGTGTCATTGCAATAACAGGTCTTTCATAAAATCACATTTGTATATGTATCTTGGACATGCTGAAAATTTATACTTTGGTATCTGAAATATTTAGACTACATTTGTATTGACATCACCGTAACATATTGGTTGTTTAAGAATACATAGCGTAACCACTTTTTTATTTACAGTGTGGTACATATTCAAAATTAAATATGCGACATTTGATTCATCATGGGTGTTGAAACAAGCGTAGATTAATCATATTTACGAACATTGTATGCGGATTACATCCAAATAATTTGTAATATAATTCTCTAGCAAATATCACATAGCACAACAAGATTGTGCTGGAAACTGATTAAAGTCATTATAGATTCTCTTATTTTGATTTTTTTATGTTCTTTCGATAGAAATTCTCGAGGGCATGAGTAAATTGAACGATCCTTTTAATTATGTAAAATTTCTTTTAACCATTATCTCGCTTTCAATCCCGTCTATTTATCTATCTAATATTTTTTCTTTCATCATTTCATCTTTTTATATATTTCATCTTTTTATATACTGAATTGAAAATGGTATTTTTTCAAAGATTGTCATTTTTATCTATGTCATGACTGTATCGTTTTTTGATGTTGTTGTTGTTAAAACACTTAATCAACCTGTACACCTATTCAGCAATCTAGACTGGACATCCTACCTGAGTGATACAATTTTGGTCAGTTATAAAAGCACAGTACAGATGACCTTCACTTTTAATACCTCTGGCCTTCGCTTCTAATGCCAATGATCACCACTTTCTATACCTCTTACCATATACCTCTGTCCTTCATTTCTTATGCCTTTTGACGTTCAGTTTGTATACCTCTAACCTTTATTTCGTATACCTTTGACCTTCACCTTCCATAACTCGGACCTTCATTTCTTATACCTCTGACCTTCACTTTCTATAACTCTGACCTTCATTTCTTATATTGGTGACCTTCATTTTTTGACGACTGATCTTCTTTTTCTATACCTCTGACTTTCACTTTCTATACATCTTACTTTTATTTCTTATACCTCACTTTTTATACCTCTGACCTTCATTTCTTATACCACTGACCACCACTGTCTTTACCTCTGATTTTCACTTTTTATACATCTGACCTTCACTACGTATATATCTGACTTTGACTTCCTAAACCTCTGACCTTCACTTTCTAAACCTATGTCATTTATGTCTTTTAACAATGTCTTTTGTTTTTATATCACCTTAACGAATGAAAAGTCGTGTGTGTTTAAGCTTTAAAAATGTATGTGCAATATCGTTTGCAGCCTTCTGGTTTCATTTGCGTTACCATGAATATGCCTAAGTCATGGAACGAGGCAGTATCAGGAATTAAAAAACCTCATGATACATCCTTTTAATATGTTCATTTCTTTGCATTTGACGTATGCCATGACAAGCAGGCTTGATTCCATTACCGATTGAAATATCCATTTTAATGTTGTTTTCAAATTGACAGGTTTTATTATGACATAACCATTTACTACTATCTCTAGGACCCGAGTTCTTATGTTTGGAACTCTGATAATTGCTATCGAAACATTCGTAGATGACGAGTAGTTAGGGCATGGAACATGGGAGCCAGGCGGTTGTTGCCGTTGGTCAAGAGGTCGAACCCAAGCAGAGCATGGGGAGATAGTGGGTGCTTTGTTATTTCTGTGTTTATGTTTAATTTATTATTTACTTATACAGATAGCATCCGCTGTGATCAAAGGACCAGAGTAAATTATATTGTAGTACTATATTTATATTATTTTACCACTTGTATATTCGATTGCCATTTACATTGGACAAAACCTTTCATTCCTATCTCTCATGTTCGGAACTCTTATCACCACTACTGAAACATTCATTTTTGTGGTTAGGGCGTGGATCATGAGAGCCAGGCAATTTGTGTCGTAGGTAAAATGTTAAAAAAAAAGTGCCGGGGTATGGTGAGTTTGTGGATAACTTGTTATTTGTGCTTTATATGTGATTTACTTACACATAATGCACCCGTTTTGATCCAAGGTCTTTAATTAATTACAATGTCGAAGTAATATTTGTGATTTATATATATATATATATATATATATATATATATATATATATATATATATATATATATATATATATATATATATATATATATATATATATATATATATATAAGGGAGTGTATTTGGGAATTTGAAAATTAGAACTGATTTTAAACGCTGATTATTACTATCATTTTGCCTCTAGTGTTAAGATACAAAAAGACATTGATTTAAGCACCAATGGTCAAATTAACCAAACACTGGGATTTAGACACTTTTAAAAGTATAATTTGACAATTGGTGTGTGGAATTATAAACTTCATATAAGAACCAAAATGTCGTAGCTTTTTAAGCTGTGGGCCGGCCTGGCACAGTCGGTAGCGCACTCGATTCATGATCATGAGGTCGTGAGTTCGAGTCCGGCCACCGGCAGGTCGGATTCCTTTCCTTGGGATGACACAGTAAAAACAAGGGTCCCGCGTCAGCACGTTAAAGAACCTTACTGCTCAATGGCCGTAAGTGCCGAGCATAGGTCAAAATTTGAAGCCCTTCATCGGCATTTGGTGACGTTTCCACATGAGTGAAAAATTCTTGAGTGGGAAGTTAAATAACAATACAACCAACCAACCAATGTCGTTTTTAATGCAATATATACAGTTTTAATCTAAAATATTCTAGTGAAACACCACATCTTCGGACTTATAATACTGCCAATTTCTACTGACGTGAAACGATATCATGGTGTTCAGTTTCATTCAAAAGTTCCCTGACACTCCTTGCGGCGAAGACATAACAGTTACCATCTATGCCAAAACATTTCTAAACGGAACCACATTACGTGACTATTGACCACACGGTTGATCACACATTATATGCGATGACTGACAATAGAGATATGACTATTAAACTGACCAATACTATATTAGTCCAATGTGGTTGACCTATAACCTATGACCTATATACATATTTAGAAATATGTTGTTGCATTTTTCTTATTATGCGTTTAGCTCTTTAACAAAGTAATGTCAAATAGATTTCACTATAAAACGCCCATTATAGGCATTAAATTCTTTTATCATTTTAGAATTAAACAAATAGACAAAAAGGAGTACAATTGACTCCCACAGGAACGCCGACAGGGAAATATGTCTCTTTTATCATTTAGTTTGTGATATTTATTTTTCCAGAAGCTGTATTGTCAACTTCAAGGACAGATTTTTATGATGTATTGTAGTTTCAACAGAATCTTGTTATTGACTGATTCTTTCAAGAATATTTGATCATGCCAATCGCACGCGATGATGGTGAGAGACAACTTTGATAATTTATATGTAGAGATGCGTATTTATTGTAGATTTAGTGACACAAGCTCAGTTCTATAAACTTGTTTACATTGTTGTGAATATGTTTACATGTCAATATTTGGCATGATAAAACCATCTTTCTTTTCTGCATTTATGTTTTATTGGTTTTACTTAATTTTACTGATACAAATATGCAGCACGGAAAAAATACGTGTTCCAGATTTTACTTTTCGAATAATGAAAGATTTCTCTGTTCCAACACCATTCAACTGGTTGTCAGTACCACAACCAACGATGTATCAGTGCTCGCAGTTTTGTTATTCATTTAAAATTTGCAAAGCATTCAACTTTGATAAGGTAGAAGACTTATGCGAACTCCATCTGGCAACAGCAGGTGAACTTGGGATGTTGGTAAAACCGAAATTAAACGACTACTTGGAAAGACAAGACATATCTAAGGTAAACTTCATTTTTACCTACACTTACATAAATAGACAAAACTACACATATGTTTCTATCCGTACCATCAGACTAACTACACGGAATCGTTGAATCCATAGGTTACAAACAATCAAATGCATTCTGATGATACGGATAGAAACATTCGGGGATTTTTCGTTTGTTTGTTTTTGGGGGTTTTGTTTGTTTGTTTGTTTTTTTTGTTTTTTTTACTATTTGTCCCTTATCTATCTATATGTGTACACAAATTTAAAAGTCTTTCTGTTGTTAATGACCCGATCAAATATATTTGGATGGCATGAGTTATACGTATTTAGGTAGCTCCGGTGAAATTCCTACTACAGTGCATTACGATGTTACGTATTGCATGGGCGTATTGAACTCTATATTGTAACTGTAAGATTACACATGGATGTAATAAGCAAACATTCTATTGTTTGTCCAGATTCATTATAACAAGGAAAATAAAAGAAAGAATAACCAGATTTACCATTTTGTGAAATGCCTCATCGTTTTTGTGTAGTTAAACAGAATTCTCAAATATCGAATCGTTCATATTTGAATACAAATGTATTTTGTACAAATTGAGAACATTGTTAGTATTTCTGCATTCATTCAGATTTAGTTTGGTATTTCTTTGCAGAGCCGAAACTTTATATTCCGAAACGAAATTTCAGTAGCATTTCACTACAATCTGTGATTATTATATATATATATTTTTTATAATTGTAATTCAATCTTTTTATTTTTCGGTGTTTCCGTAAATATATGTGAACTATTCAATATGAAAATAAAGTGTTTCGTGTTTTAGCGTGTATTACTTTAAGCTCTATTTAATTCAGCGATTAATTTCCCCTTCTACCACCGAAAAAATACTAACGGTAACTGGCACGGAAGTGGGGATTCTGTTTGTCAATAACGAAGGTATCTTCGGGAGTAACAGATTTTATGTTTTTTCGGAAACGTGAGTTTTTACAGGTATCGATCCGTGGGGGGGGGGGGGGTGATGATCATATTCCCATTGACTCGATAATATCGTGTGGAATCAAACTTCATGGAATGCATACACAAATATCCAATAGGTCATCCTATCCAAAAGGCGACCCATTACGATTGCGTTTTTCTGCTGCCGTGCGTCATCCTTTCGTCAGTATGTTTCACATATATTTGTCCTTCTCGACAAATCAATGAGTGATTGTTAACCAGACCTGACAGGACGAATCTCCATATTAATGCCACTTTCAGTTTACAAATGAAAAAGGGCCAATCACTATAGCAGCATCAGAAAGTTCAAAAAGGTAGAAACCTGTTACAGGTTTGGCTATTTCATGACAATTTCATCATGTATCTTTCAATTTAGAATTTTTAGTCAGTACCTATAACATTTGCGAATAAAAAAGGAAATCCTGTAATAAATTAACCACTTCGGATGATTAGAATTTTAAATGATACAGGATGCAGTTTTATACAAAATTAATGGTTTACGGTGTTAAAGTTGCATGTGTCTGTAAACAGAAAATCATTTGCAATTACACTTGCATATTCATGAATGCCAATTATCAAATTTCAACATTGCAAGAATTTTTTTTATAATGAATATGCCTTTTTAATAATTTTGCATTAACAGTTGGCGGATTTCCGGGTTTTCCGTTATCACACCAGTGTGTTCCGTACGGAGGCCTAAAACCTAACAATCTTAAATATGAAAATATACAAAATATATAGCACTGTTATAATCCATTAAGTGTGTTAATTAAAGTCCTTAATTGATATGTAATCCTTTAAGGTATAAATCATTTATCTGACTGATATGTTTCACCTATCCAGACAATTGGGATGAGTCTCTGACAGGTGACACTTAAGTTAGAGTCTTAATTACAAGTACCTGTATAGATCAGTTACTGAGATTAATGTAAATGTTTAATATAACATTAACACATATCAATACTGAAATAATAAGTTAATTGTCCGAAATCTCTATTTCTGAAATTAATTGTGAAACTTAGAATGTCCAAATTTAATGTATAATTTTGCTTGGTCACATTTATTTCAAAGTGCTCCAAGATTACGAACGACAAGGGACTTATCCCGATAGAGTTTCTGAAATCTTCAAAGAAACAAACGTAATCTATATCAATTCTGTTTTCCTAGGAACTGGTAGGAATATGCTGGAATCATGATTGTGATGTTTATTCAAAATGCTCAGAAATAAATGGGCGTGCAACATGTGTTCAGGTGTTCGAAGGTATGTTCGTCAATACTTCTGTATTTTCTGAGAGTATAGTATTCATTTAAATCTCAAATTCGCTTTTTCATATTATGCATCTAGACACTTGTATGTTTGAATGTAATATTATAAAATACCTTCATCATCTTTTGAGCGAAATTCTATAAATTAGTATATGCTTGATAAAACTATACCAAGGCAGTGCAAAGTAGAAAGAAGTCGGTGCTGCATTTTCCCAGTTTAGAGTAACTGAATTGTATTTGCTTTGTCAATAAAAGTGATCAATTCATTAATCGAGAAGCATTAGGATATTGCTTTTTTGGCATATTTGACAGCATCAGTGTCAAGTATGATCAAGTTTACATGACGTACACTCAACCGTGTAACCAACACAAGAAGCTGTTTTCCGTCTACACAGCTCCTGACAAAAAACGCAGTTATTCTCATCTTTTGATGTATTCGACTTCTGTTTTGTTATATAGTGAAATAATCATTTAAGTCTACCATAAATAAGCAATGGTTCCATTGCGTCAGCATAGCAACACAGTACAGCTGATTCTATAACCGTTGAAACACATTACCTTGTTTGTTCTTTTTCTGTTCAGAGCTCGAATATTGAGTGATGTTATTTTGGGTCCATCTGTTTGTCTTTTTCTTTACTGGCAAAATACTGTATTCCATCAGTTAACACAGATTATCTCAGCAATATTTAGCTGAGGTTTAGGGCTTTCGAAAGTTCATGAATGAGTCGGGGCCGGAATGTTGTCCATTACAAATTTGGTTTAGTTTAATTTAACCTACTTCTGACTACACATATTACAAATGCCTATCTGATTGTTATACCATTTCCACTTCTGCGAACAAATGACGTTAGACTTAACTATCTCACTGATATCAGTTTGATATTTTTCTATTTCAACTTTAAAGATTTAGATTTGTTGATACATTGACATTACATTCCTGTTTACAAAAAAAATAAATAACATGTGAATGTTAACAATTTGTCTTATATGTGAATAATGCTTAGAGTTTATTCTAATTTGCCAGAGATTACGATATTTGGTTACAGGAAGTGTTACCACAAGCAGAATGTAAAAACCAAAAAACATCGAATCATTGTTGCAAATATTACTGCTACTGCGGTCGAAAAAAAAACACTTCTAACCAATAATCGCATCTATGTTCATTTTTGCAATGTTTCAGGTCGTACATGCGGCCATCCATTTCCATTTACGTTCGCAAATACAACACTGGAGTCACCTGCGCTACCTGGTTCAACTGTGAATTTTATATGTACTCCACCATATAATGGTAAATGTTTGAAAACACTTAAAGAGGTATTAGGGTTTTTCTCCTTTGATGTACAATAACAAATGAGAGCTATCCACAGATATCTTAAATTTCTATATGTTTTGTGAAAATAAGGTCAGAACAAATGTGGTATGCATATATAAATAGTAAGATTGAATTAATCAACTGCAAGCGAATAATTAGCAAACTGGGTTTCTCAAGCAATTTTTGACAAAATGTATAGGAATTTAAGAATTTTTAATGCCTGTATATATTTCTTCTTTGTTATTGTATATCAATCTTAGTAGTAAGATTGAAAGACAAATTTAAAGCTAATGTACTCTTAATGTATATTACATACTTATTGAAATATCATTATTAAGGTTTGTTTGTCTTCGGTTTTAAAATTTTAGTCTAACTTTCGATAAAACGAGTGTTGTCGATAAGGCGTTTCCGAGATACGGAGCGGTTCGGAAAATACAGTGCACTGACCATGTGATTTTGAGAAAATTTACTTTTGTCAAGAAATCGAGCCGGCCTGGCTCAGTTGGTAGCGCGCTCAACTCTAGATCCTGAGGTCGTGAGTTCGAGTCCCGACGGCGACAGGTTGGTTTCCTGTCTTTCGGAAGAGACAGCAAAAACTTGAGGTCCCGTGTCACAGTAGGTGTCGGCACGTTACAGAACCCTCACTGCTCAATGGCCGTAAGTGCCGAGCATAGGCCAAAATTTGAAGCCCTTCACCGGCATTTGGTGACGTCTCCATATGAGTGAAATATTCTATAGTGGGACGTAAATCAACAAAAGAGAGAAAGAGAGAGAGAGAGAGTCAAGAAATCAAAAACCAAGTGCAGATGTGTGGTGACATATTATACAGAGGGGAAATAGGCCAGATAAATATCCGTTTCATTTCACGCAAAATTCACAAATTTTCGGCCACTCGGTCATTATCAAGTGAAAGACGACACTATATATATATATATATATATATATATATATATATATATATATATATATATATATATATATATATATATATATATATATATATATATATCAGTTACGTAGTATTAAGTCTGCAGAATACAAAGCTTCAGTGCAAATCCATTTAAGTGCATTCAGTGCAAATAACATTCATTTGCACTGAAGCTGTGTATTGTGCAGACTTAATACTATGTAACTGATATACATATTGTCGTCTTTCACTTGATAAAGGCCGAGTGGCTGAAAATTTGTGAATTTTGAGTGTTTTACTGGGTTTTTTTTCGCATACTGATACTTCCCTTTGGAGGATTAAATTTTATTGGACCTTTCATTTCATTTCAACAATTTCCCAATAAAACTATGAACCCAGAACTGAAACGTATTTGGCTCTATGATACGCCGTCACTGTCACTGATGTAAACTTTGAAGCATGCCAGAAGTATACACCTAGCCAACAACTCTGACATAAAGAATCATATTTATGGGTTAATTGACTGTAGGAATTGTTGTATTTATTTGAACTTGATCATCTTATCATCTGATACGAGGGCTAAAGTAGGTATCCGCCATTTTGTCCAAAATATGCCTTAAATTTTGCCACGTGGTGTCACGTGATAGAGAGGGGTCTGTCAATAGATCTCGGAAATGATGTCTTGAATCATACCATTAATGTTTGGTTTTTTTTCAGTTATAGCCCATGCTGTTTCTCCATCAACCACTTTCTTTTTCGACACTCTACATCTATTTCAAACTTTTCAAATGAAGATGTCTTCTCGACAAAAACGATCGATTTGTGCATGTTTTTACATTTTCTGCAAAACATTAACTCTGGTACTATGTTTATAACATTCAATAAATTGTAAAACATACACTCGCTGCAAGGATTTCCGGGGTAAGGACTGTATTTAGAGACTGGTTTCATGTCGCTAACGATTATGAGGTTGTTCAAAATATCAAATATTGCGTATTGGGATTGTGTTAAGGCAAACAGTTACAACGACGTAAAATGAAATGGAAATTTTAAAAATGATAGGGTAATTAGGTTTTACCGGAAGCGGGGAAGTATGTAAATACAGTGGCGGTATAAATAAAAAATAAAAGTACAACAAACTGTTACAGCTGGAAAATGTATTTGCATTAATGAATACGCTCTGCTTTCAAATTTGCAAACTAGTTTAATCTTCAGTATCACTTTTTGTTTCATTCCAGGAACATTTAAAATGATGTGCAGCATAGATGGTAGTTGGGCTTATTATTTATATCCCCACAATTATTGTCTTGTAGGTAAGAAAAATCAAACATATTTACTATATCCCTCTCTACAAGCCTGACTCAGTCGGTAGCGCGCTCGACTCTTGATCCTGAGGCCGTGAGTTCGAGTCCAGCCGGCGGCAGGTCGATTTCCTGTCCTTCGGATGAGACAGAAAAAAACACAGTCCATTGTCACAGTAGGTGTCATCACGTTGAAGAACCGTCACTGCTCAATGGCCGTAAGTGCCGGGCATTGACTAAAACATTGAAGCCCTTCATCGGCATTTGTTGACGTCTCCATATGAATGAAATATTCTTGAGTGGGACGTTAAACAACAATAAACAAACAAACAAAACCTAAATTATCAGTATCTTGATTAATAAATGCTTTCCGGAGAGAACTTTGCTAAATTTGATTTTATGAATATTTTAAAGATTGCAAAAAGAAAGTGGGTCGATATTTCTGTAATGTTATTTTCTTTGAAATAGTTATAATTCCTCTACCCTTTGAAAATCTTTTCTTCACGAACCACCGAATGAATTGAGATAAAACTAATTGCATTTGTTTTTGTTTTGTAGAAGTCAGACAATTAATTCCGACGCATTTTGACGTCATTTCAGACTTTGTCCTTTTCATTTTTGTGTGGTTTCTTCCACTCATGATCTAGTGTTCCTTTTGTTAAACCAAGATTTCCCAAGATGGATCAAGAATTAACACACACTTTAGGTAGACCCAATGCACACAACACACAAAATATATCATATTGTCAAATTTCCTGAGTATTTAAATTTACCTGCACACATTTATATTTTTCACATTTGTAGATGGTGATTAGGATAGCGGTTTAAGCTACTTTCGGCCTCTTGATTTTAATACTACAAAATATATACGATGTATATTACTAAATGTGTCTTTTTTCCCAGACTTCTGTGACATGTCATTCATTTGGCAAACCAGAGAAATTGACATATTCATAACAACAAAAGATCGACGATTCTTTTTCACTCAGTTTTATTGTGAGACGGGTTTTGACGGGGACGACTGGTTGGTAAGTTCACGTTTTCCACACTTATGATATCTTCATGTAAGTTGATGACGTCTCCATATGAGTGAAATATTCTTGAGTGGGATGTTACACAACAAATAACAAACAATCAAACAATTCATGTATGTTGGAATCTAACTGGCCGAGTTGTTAGAACATTACGTTTTAAACCATGAAGTCTCTTTACTTTAATTAGCGTAGCTTCGAATCCAATTTAAACCTAAGCTGATTTTGTGCGAAAGGTTTCGTCAGTTGACTTGTGAAAGGCAGGGGATATCTTTCTGAATACTCTGTATGAGGATTTTCTTCTTATCCGGCAAAAACAGTAAACTAGATACCTTCCCAAAAACTAGAATAGTCATCCTTTTTTATAGGATACTCTCAGATGAATTTGGCAATACCTTTAAGTTTATCATTAATTTTAACCTTTTATGATACCGTTATGTTCTTTTGGAAATATACATGTTCGTGTACGTTAAAATCGAGTTCTACTTATGATGTCTTACTGTCACAAACAATGGTCTTCATAATTTATTTTTTTTTTTGGTAAAATTATACCTTTAGTTTTCTTAACACTATTTATAAGATAATAAAGGAATTTTTATTCACTACTCCTACGCACATCTGTAACAAATGAGTCTGGGTGTAAGGTAAATGTCAAACGCTGAACACATGGTTGTTTACTTAGTTGTGATATTGAAATCAAAATAAACAAAAATATATTAAAGCTATAATATTGTAATACATAATGTAATAGATATTATCATTGAAATGAACATTTACATCATATTACATATTTAGATTGCTTATTCTTCTTCAAGAGCCTGTCTCCCTGTTTGTCAGTAACGAGGCGACATCCCCTGCTGTCAGGGAAGTGACAGATACTTTTGGACATGTGCCATGGACCCCAATGGAGAATATAACTCTTCAATTTAGGGTCTTATCCAGAAGACACGTGACTTGTACTGTAAACTTTATGGGGGTACAGTCATTACCTTTTCAGCATCACAGGAATTACCTCACACCGGCAACCTATCTACTGACTAATCATTACAGTTAAATCTGTAATTAGCCTACCTTTAAAAATATCATGCCGAAGGTTGAATTGCCTATTCAATATTGATTGATAAATCGCCTTTACCAATTATGGCGAGGATTATTTCCTAAATTATTTCATTTGAATTTAACTTAAGATTCACGGTGTATGTTACCAGTCGACAAGAATGGTTTCTCCTCCATGGCACCTGATCCCACCTTTGGATTTTCAGAAACAATGGTCTTCATGTGTGTGCGTTTAATTCTTATCCGATTTACACATAAATCGATGATTATCTAGGTATTTGATTAGAAAGTAATTCTAAATTGATCTGTGTTGAGAATGAAAAACATTTTTCTTATTCACTTGAATACAGATTCTGCAACGACGCTACAATACTTCACTTGATTTCGATACATATGTATATGTATATGGAATTCACGACCATCACATGGACGTTTGGATAGGTAAGTATCTACTGTGATCAAATCGTAATGTTCAGTGAATAAATAAACTAAAATCTATTCAACATGTAAAACCATTTATTTCAGTAGTTGCATCATTTTACCCACCTACAATCCCGATATGTTGGATCTTGTTCAATATGGAAACATTTTATTGACAGAGGTACACAACTTATATATAGTCGATATTTCCCAGAAGATAATTATATATATATATATATATAAATATATTATATATATTATTATATATATATATATATATATATATATATATATAATATATATATATATATATATATATATAAAGCACTAAAACCATCGAACACTATGACTTTCCCACGACAAAACGACATTCATTTTGTCCGTATATATATATATATATATATATATATATATATATATATATATATATATTACTATTGACGATATTGAATATGAAAAAGATGTTATATTTATTGCAGGCACACGTAAGCTATTTTTACTAACGGACTATTATGAATTAGATCTGCGGGTTGAGTTCAAAGTAGAAAATGATTCGACACTTTATCATGCGATGTATGAGCGATTCTATGTTGATACAAACAGTACTGACTACCGTTTAACGATTGGTCAATATACAGGAGGGAACTGTGGTGAGTATCTGGACAGATAAGTGGCTTTTGCGTTGTTTTCGTGTAAAATAGCAAAAAAACTAGACTGGTCAGGAGGACTCTTCAGTAAATCAATGACTTAGACCAGTCCAAATGTTTCTTTAGGGTTGAATGGGTTACGCGGTTGAACTAGAATTTTAAATAGATTCTCTTTTTTCTAGTAATCTGGGATTGAAGATTAAAAATGATTTTTACTTGTAACGACAATAAATACAAACGGAGTTGCGTAATATTCAAGGCAACCTCAGATGAATAAGTTCAACATTTAGGTTATTGTCATCTCGTATTCATCACAACTCGTACATAAGTGAATTGTTTGACTCGTACCCATGTTTTAGCTGACCCCCGAATGTGCATAGATGTTTATATAAATGGGCGCCTTCATAGTCGTAAAACCACGATCCGGAATCGCTATGCATTTGCCTACCCGTGGTTTTATGTACCCGAAATCTAATGAATATTCATAAAGGAGAAAGCGTGTTCGATTTATCCAATCACAGTAGTTGTGATCGGCAACGGAAGTTATCCCGAAGTCTGTTAATCTAATACAATTCTGAAATTGTTTAATAGCCTCGATCTGATTAGCTGACGAATGCGCGAGCACTGTTTACTCGCATTGGTTGAGGCTTCATGAATTATAAAAAAATATGCTCGAGTGAGTTCGGGCACATGAAACTACGGGTAGGAAAGAGCATAGCGAATCCGGACCGTGGTTTTACGACGATAGAGCTACCTATACTGTTTGTTTACAGTTCATGGCAAATTTAGGAATCACTATGTCGGATTTGTCAGTTGAGACAGGAGAGAAAATTGTCGTGTCAATTAGTTATTGTTTTAGAGGAACCTTTAAGGAATATACTATTAGTAGAATCGTCATTGCGCTTTGTAATCTTCTTTTGCCATCGAAAACGTGGTAATTTTCAAACGAAATTGCACTGCTTGCAAACGCCACACAATTGCCATGTATATAGCTATACTTTCAGTCTACCAAAACACGTGTAACTTGTACGACATGGTCATTATTAATTGTTGAATATCTATTTTTTTTTTCTATTGTGTTTGTTTATTGTTGTTTAATGTCCCACTTCAGGAATATATCACTCATATGGAGACGTCACCAAATGCCGGTGAAGAGCTTCAAATTTTGGCCTATGTTCGGCACTTACAGCCATTGAGCAGTGAGGGTTCTTTAACGTGCCGACACCATCTGCGAAGTGGACCTCGTGTTTTACTGTCTCATCCGAAGGACAGGAAACCAACCTGTCGCCGGCTGGACTCGAACTTTCGACCTCACGATCAAGAGTCGAGCGCACTACCGACTGAACCAAGACGGCTCTTTTTCTATTGTGAAAATAAACTTGAGTTATTTTTCTATGGTGGAAAATCCTGGGTCATTTTTCTATGGTGAAAAATATTACTGTGCCTATTCTAGATCCGTTATCTGGAAAACGGGTAGTTTTTGCTACTGGTATGGGTCAATAGACCTTTTTCGGAGTTGAATCTTTCTGTTACCGTTCTCATAATAGTATGCAACTTCAGAGAACACGATATCATTGAATGTTGTCAATGTAAATATTACGCAACCGGAAGCGATCTTGCCCGACATGATATGAACACTAACTATTCCGACAAAAATGTACGGAAAGGAACAAACCGAAAAAGCGTACGATTATTCATGATTCCTACATAGAAAAATGATCGAGAACGGGTAGTTTTTCTTGAGAACTAGGTCATCGGTGTAACCATAATTCCTACGTTATTGTGTACAAATTAGTAAAACGGTGTTTTTTTCAACATGTGTTTAAACTGCTTTATGACCTGAGAGGCTGAGAAAAAATTATACTGAAATGAAATATTGAATAAGAGACATAGGGCCTATATAACACATTATACATATCTCTGGGGATAAGAAAGGGCTTCACAATATTTTTGTCAACAATGTAGTTTTATATGAAATACATAGTTAATATTATACACATTAAATGTTTGTTGATTGGTTTATATTACAGGTATATTTTACAACTAAAGAAAATAATAAATTCATCATCTCTTGTCTGAAAGCGAAATTATAGCATGTCATGTTCTTCCAAGATGGCGCGGTCAGCAGCTGTGGAACACGAACGGAAAATCAAAATATCTCATTACATTCAAATATTTAGTTAAAAAGATGGCCCGCTTGCACTTAGTAGAAAACCGCAGTAACAGTATATTACGAAAAGTTTGTCTTTTAAAGCTGTGCATATTTTGAAAATTATAATTCATTGTTTTTGTAACCTTCTCAAACTTGAACAGATACCAATAACAGTCGTTGATCGTATAGTCTTTTGTTTAGAGGTGCAGCATTGGTAACAATGTAATAGAGAGTAGTGGAGTTCTCTCTTCGCTCTCAAATCGGTCTCTCCCACTTTTGAAACCTTGATGCTTTTATAGGCAAAACACCAAAGTTCCAGAAGCTTCTCCATACATCTGTGCAACATACAATCAGAGGAATACTGGCGATTATTTTATCAAAATCTGTCAAAACCTAATCTTAGTAACCTTTTTACTCAATCAAAAATAGTATAATTTTAGTACATTATATTATTTAACATTGCAATCCATTGTTTACCAAGGATGATGATGACAGAAGTTGACATTTATAACTTCGCAGCTACAATTGATGCTCTAAGTTGTGAAAATGTTGACAAGTTGAATATCCGAAACAGTATATTTAATTATCAAAGCTGATTTCAATTCACTTTCATAATTATACCTAAATAACTGTCAACATTATTCATGTAGCCGAATTACAAAATCACTTAATTTAGCTGCCCGTATTTTCAAATTACATGTATGTACACGACATTTATTATTCCAAGGCACACCAATTTCATCATTTATATAATTTCGTTTAAAGTATTATCTCCCGTACCTCATATTGTTACATTTTCAAATAAATTCGAAGCAAATACTATTTCTAACAGTACCAACAAGTCAAACACAAAACAGACTGCAAGTCTGTATACATTTTTAACAGTATGCCAAATTTCAAAGTTGGCTTTCTCATGCTTAAGGAATAATAACTTTGTGAATCTTTTGCCGAAATTTGACTTTAGCGGAACCTTAAAGGTTTTAGGTTTCAAAATAATTGATGAGTAACTAGCACAGTCTGTCAGTAGTGTTATGATATGGTCATAACGGGTCGATGTTCTTATCACTCTTAAGAATTTTCCGGTAAAGTGGATACACGTTATATTTAGTCGCAATAATTCTCATAACTAAACTATCGACCATTTAAGTATCTTATTTATTCATCACCTTCAGTATTCATTTTTTTTTTTTTTACTAACCACAATGATTTTTTTTTTATCTTGATATCATCTTTAATGTAGGTGACGGACTTTCATACATGGATGGTTTTACTTTCAACATAACGATGGATGGATGGGGTGGATGGTGGGACCGAGATGGTTGTAATGGTACGAATCTGAATGCGAAAGAAAGAAGCGGTGCTTTGAAATGGGCAACAGACTGCCATGGCAATACGAGGTCAATGTGGACTGACATAGTGTTTACAAAGATGACAGTACGGCTGAAGAAAACGTGAAAATGTTGTCTGTTGAATTCATTGGAATGCATAACGAAATGAAAGATTAAGCTAGGAATATTTTACTTGAAGTCCGAAAGATATTTGTTGATTGCTTTCTCTCGATGACGCTAAGATGAAAACATGTTAAAAACATGAACAGATTTATAAATATTGTTGTCGTTTGAATTATCTGGCTTATAGCTAAGGCGCTTAAATGAACATTTTGCTAACAACCAAATTATGTTGAAATGAGTGTATGCAGTTCCTTATTGTAGTTCCTTTTTATTGTATTTGTCGGTACCTTTTTAGCGAACCTTTTTGACCCAGTGAGTGGATCATGTGGACCGCCTTGTAATTTCACTGCTCAAATACAACAGCGGCCCTCTCTTTTCTCTCTCTGTTGCTTCTGTGAAATCAGTGACGTGGAAATATAACGTTCATTTGGAATGATTTTCATGTTTATAACCCGTAACACTTTGTAACTTAATTCGATAATAAACATTCTCTATGTTTAACTTGTCTGAGCCTTTAATTTTGCTCAGTCACACTATATGTTGCTTTGTCATGACGTGGAAATATACTTAACAAATACAACATTCTCTATGTCTCTTGATCTTATCACTCTCTTAACAAATACAACTCTCTCTCTCTCTCTCTCTCTCTCTCTCTCTCTCTCTCTCTCTCTGTGAAATCTCTTAATTTGAACCCTGTTACATTGAAATTCCGGCTTCATTTGGAATGATTTTTATTTTCCGGTCATTATAACCCGTTATTGTGAAAGTCCCGTTTGTTTGCAAGAAACATTAATTCACCTACGATTTCAATATAACCGGGTTTGACTGTATATATAAAGAACAAATATCTCTACAACATTGTACATATACCATGAACGTTGGATCACGAAGGATCTGTAATCTGTGTAAACAAATCATATATACATACACAAGCATTCGACTTGCAAGCCGAAGATTCCGGATTCGATTCAAAATAATGAACTAAAATCTTGTCGTCTGCATACTTCAACTTTCAACTCTACCATGTTGTTTTTCTCACTGCTTCCGCTTTTCTTACCCCTAAATGTCGGAGTCAAACACGGATATTTCACGACCAGTAACAACATTATACATTGTATCCCATTGCCCCCAAAATTTGGCAGGTTAGAAAAATGTCCACTGTTCGAGGGATATCTTTAGTGACATACGTCTATTTAACTGATGCACACAAACGTAAATATAGTCTGATGATATAATATGATAACAACAGCAGAGTCATGGGTGGATCCAGGATTTTATTTAAAGGGGTGGGGTTGAAAATTTTTATCGTTACGGCATGCGATCGCGTGCCTTCAGAGGCGAGGGGTCTCGAGCCGTGGCTCTCTCTCTCTCTCTCTCTCTCTCTCTCTCTCTCTCTCTCTCTCTCTCTCTCTCTCTCTCTCTCTCTCTCTCTCGTCGTTTTGGATTTTCCAAAGTGGGTTACAACCCCTCTTGAATCTGCCAATGAGAGCTGTAGTCTTGCAAAGGAAAAAATATTACAAGCGAACCTACAAAGTAACCACAACCTCTGACACTCACATCTATATCTGATCAGCATCTGTCCTTACAAAAACAATATACAGGATCGATAACAATGTGCAAAGCCTGAAACCTAATAAGATCTATTTATGACTGTCTAATAAGTAAATACCTGAAAATAAGGCCCACAGTACATCTACTTACTATATAAGGTATAAGTAATATATCTACTTCCAAAACGCAATTTTTCAGTTTAGAATAAGCTTCACATCCACAGTATAGCAATGTTACCATATGAGGCATAATGTATCAGTTATATGGTGGCAGCCAGTTTTTAATGGTAGAGGAGAGAACCTGGTAACAATGTATCCGGGAAGAGAGACCACTGACATTCCGCGAATAAGCTTACGAATTTTCTCACAAAAATAAGCTTAGGTTCCAGCGGGGCTCGAACTTGCACTGACCAGAAGTGAGAGACTTTGTGGTTTGAAGTGCGATGCTCTAACCACTCGGTCATGGAGGCCACGCCTACTTTGAAGATAAATCATTAACTATATTTTTTAAAATAAATAAATATTCTCAACATAGTAATTTGGTCATTGATAATCACAGGGTCTCGCGTAAGACCAAATGGTTTTGTCGTTTTTCCCCATCCAAATGCTAATTCAAAATGAACATGCATAAGAATATGTTTACGTCACAAGTCACTGCTAAAGCCTCGCTGTGAAACATAATTTGTTGAAGAGGGATTGCAAGTACATGTATTATGATGATTTCGGTGGATATTCTTAACTCAAGGTTCATTAGAATACGACAAATAAGATGTAACAACGGTGTCACCTCGAAGAACAATTGTCAATCGCAAATTAACCTGAATAATCCAGTCGTTATATTTCGCTCACTTCGATCACTACATTACAGAAGAGTTCCGATAAAGGGCGTTAATCATTCACGTTAATCACAAACGAGATGGGTTCAACTGTCAGGAGGAAGTTAGCGTCCCTTGTTAGCACGCCACACCCGTCGCAAATGTTGAAAAGTTCATCGGTCAGTTCTAAATCTGATTGGAGAAAAGATTGAGGTCACTGTACATGGTCGTACTCCAGAACACTATCTAACATTCGTGATAGGGGTGGGGGGGTCATTTCGTTTAACTATATCCTATTATCGACCATAAACCGTCTTTCAAGCGTTCAATAACGTATCCCTGTGTGAGTAGTTCATTGACAAGTTGTTTCTCAGAATAAAACATTCGTAAGGGGGCATTCCCTGTCATAACGTATAAAGAGAGGAATGAAAACGCCATAAGACGGGATATAGAAACTCAGTTACTGGAAGTTCGTTATAGTGAAATTGAAGTCTTCACGCAATAAAGGGAAATACACCGTCATTTTTTCTAAAAGCGTGGTATGTAATGATTTCAGTTTTTCATTTTGTTAATGCGAAAATAATATTTTTAAATGTGTCAGATGATGCCAGCAAACATGATTTTGATCCCCGGCATATCATAATGAGTGTTAAGGGGAATATTGTGAACCAAACATCAGTTCGCAGATAAGGAGATACGATCTATTTTCCCCAAAACATCAGAACACTTCTGATTTTACAAACTTTGAGCGGCCATTTTGAAGCTTAAACTTATTGAATCATGACATGTTTATCCTTCAAAACAATCACATTAATATATTGATTAACTTTCAAAATTAAGTGAAATCAAGCGGAGTAATGTGTAAAGAATAGGTTTGAGGGATTTTTTTCAAATTAAAAAAAAACAATCACGGAAACCATTATCTGGGTTACAGTCGCTAAAATTTAAACCCGATTATCTTCTCTAAAATAAAGTACTAAATTTGAAAAGTCTGTAGAAACCCTCTCTGGATCCATCAGAACTATCTTATTATTAAACATAAAATGAGTTGTACATATGAACATTTCATAGACAGAGGTAAACTTCACACTATCAAGTAATTGTCATAGGGATATCGAAAATCGCGTTTGATGTCAACATTCCGCAA
Organism: Atrina japonica; assembly: GCA_030159075.1. Classification (NCBI taxonomy): domain Eukaryota; kingdom Metazoa; phylum Mollusca; class Bivalvia; order Pterioida; family Pinnidae; genus Atrina; species Atrina japonica. The sequence continues at coordinate 1,372,652 of BROG01000111.1, forward strand.
ATTTTACAGTCGTTATAATGTTGTTATGATCATATGTTTCACTAAACGACATGTTTAGTTACCTTCTCAGTAGCATCTGTTAATTCGTCTAAACCAACTGGGACGGGATTTATTACTCACTTATTTCAATTGTATTTGATTGTAGACTGACTGCGGGTGTGGCCGATCAACAGGGGATTCTTATTTCACTAGATTTATATATTGTATCCTCGTCATCCTGAAGATTGATATTTTGGTATATGTGATTTTTATAAAAAAAAATAATATGTAATACTCTAATATAGCTTTTTCAATCTAAATGAGTTTTTCTCAGTTAAACCTAGTTTTTCTCTAGTTCATGTGGGTAACAAGAAATTTTAAATTTAACTGTCAAAAAGTAGGTTTTAGTACTCGTAACCCACATTAAATGGAGAAAAATTGGATTAATTTGAGAGAGAAAAAAATAGGCTTAACTCATTAAAGTGATTTACATATATAGATCTTTTGAAATTTATAACAAAATGTGGAATTTAGGTAACGGAATATGGCACTTCGATGGTTAAAAGTAAAGGACTTCAGAATGAAACATTTCTTTGTAAATATTATAAACATAATACCAAGGTTATAATAATGCTCAAGACGATCGTATCTTTCAATTAGACTTCATCAGCTGAGCTCCAATTTTAAATAGATTTTCTTGATTTGATTTGATTTTTTGTTTTACGCCATACTCAACAATCTTTCAGTCATATGATGGCGTCCAGTTTTTATTGGTGGAGGAGAAACCCCGACTACCCGGGTAAAGACCACCGACCTTCCGCAAGAAAACTGGCAAACTTTCCCACTTAATTCGAAATGACCCAGAGGTTTTCTAAAAGGAAAGTAAAACATTTTAGAAATACGTGCATCATCGTTTGAATGTTATATATTCGCGCCATGCCATGGTACATATCTTTAAAACAGACTGTGTAATGCTTGTCATTCTGACCCACATGGACGTGTTCTAATTATGTAACAAATTCACCCGGTGTCGGACGTTTGGCGATAGGTCAATTACAAAGGGACCAATGTGTCACTGATAAATTCAAGGTTTATTTATTGATCAACCCCTGAAGTCACAATTGGGCCACTCGTTTTCCAAAAAAGGTTGAGTCTACAGTCAGCATTCAGTAAGTATGATTTGGAATTTGATTTCTATCATAATTTTACATGCAATATGAACTAGTTAACTCCTGTATTATGACAGTAGACCATACTATCTATTGATTTGTGCGAGTCTAAATGTCACCATAGGGCTGGTGAGTTAGTGCTGGCATTGTGTGTCACGCAAAGTGATGTTAAATGTTGCGTGAGCTTGTAATCAAAGCACGTGATTGATACACCCTTAATTAGAAACTGTGTCACTCAATGCATCATCTTACCTATAGACCAGTTACTGGGTATCCTGGGCGGACCCCAAGACACCAAACTTACTCAAGCTCAATTAACTTTTCATGATTTAAGATAAAAAACACGGAAATGTTTTTCTGTAACTAGGCATGTTTGCATATTAATGGCAAATAATGATAAAAAAGTATTGCTCATTTAAAGAAAACTTCAGAAATATTTTTAAAAATGTTTGAGTACATTTTAGTACCCTACTAAACGTATTTATTTTTTTTTTCTTTCACAAAGGAAGTCATAAGTGTGACGCAAATATTTATATGTGAATGATAAAAAAAATATTGATGTTTCTTAATCACACTAAGCTAAAAGTTTTACAAAAGATTGAATAGTCAAATTAATGAAATATAAGTTGAACTTGAGTATTGTGTAAATTTGGTGACTTCGGACACTGATCCAATGGTAATACTATTCAAATTTTGCTGTATTTAGTGCGATATCTTATACAAGCCATGCATAAACATACTAGTGATATAGCGAATGTTTGTGACAGTAGTCTCCCTTTGACTAGAACATTTGTTTATTTTAGATAAGGAACGACAATTCGTTTGTTTGTTTGTTTATTGTTATTTAACGTCCCACCCAAGAATATTTCACTCATATGGAGACGTCACCAAATGCCGATGAAGGGCTTCAAATTTTAGCCTGTGCTCGGCACTTACGGCCATTGAGCAGTGAGGGTTCTTTAACGTGCCGACACCTACTGTGACATGAGACCTCCAGTTTTTACTGTCTCATCCGAAAGACAGGAAACCAACCTGCCGTCGGCGGGACTCGAACTCACGATCCCACGATCCAGAGTCGAGCGCGCTACCGACCGAGCCAGGCCGGCTCACGATAATTCGTATTTGTTCTAACATTTAGATATAAATTTGTGGAAAAGTATCCATCAGTCATATTGTTTGTAGTCGGCGACAGCCCGCTTTTATATCGACTCGAAGAAAAAAAACGAGATTTGAAGAATATAGCGGATGTGTTTTTGATGTTTGCCAACGAGATTTCCCCAATTGCATTTTAGCAACCTAACCCGACGCTTCAATGCATAGCCGTATTAATATAGTGTATATATGATCAGTATTGACAAAATGTATTACATGCAATATACTGCCACACGGAGTATGGATGTTAGCTTTTCAAGGATCGCTGTAAGTCATATAAAATTATGTAAAATAACAAATAAAACATTATTTGCTATAAAACTAAAATAACATCTTAATATAATAACTTAAGTTATGTAGTGAAAACAAAATTTTCTTAATTATATATTTTTTTTATCTATTTATAAACAATTTTACGTGAGGATACCTTCCAAAAGATATTTGCTATTTTCTTCAGTTGGAATTCTAAATAAATTGTAATTGTTTTTTTGTTTTTTTTTATTAATTTATTTTTCTGTTTAATTGTAAATAATATCTATCCTTAACCAGCTTAGGAAAAATCATCAGTGACGTTTCTGATCTGAGGTTTCGTATCTTCCTACACACCTGGACAGATATGGCTTACATATTTTGCGGCATCGATTTCTATTGGCTTCGGAGACCGTTTTCTGAGCCAATAAGAACTCGCCTTACATTCGATCACGCATCGACCACATGATAGAGGATAACGTGCGTAAACACAGAATTATGACAACGTGCAAGAGTCTTTTCATTGGCTAAAGTCAGGGGTCAGTGTCGGGTCAATCTAAGTGAAATTTTTAGATCGGCTCTAGATGTCGCCACCAGTGACCGCCAAATATGAAATGTAATCTATCAAGGTGTTTGAGGAAAAACGTGGATCAGAAAACCTTGACACGAGGAAGATGAGGTTTCGATGTATCCTGTTATCCAAATATTGTAATGTATTTCACATATCTACCATGCCAGTTTTATAAGTTATTCAAGTTTTGAATACTCAAATACATGTAACAAGTGGTCCCATACGTTTGATGTATTATGACAATCTGTAGCTCCTGACACTTATCATTTTTGCATTTACACTTGGTATGTCGCGGTCTTAAATCTACTGGCGAAATGCTACAAATTTAATCAAAATGTGTAAAAAAATAAAAATAAAACTCTAAAAGGAGTCGTTACATAAGCTGGACCCAAAAATAAGTCGTTACACAAGTTAGACCAAATTAAATAATTTGTATTCTTTTGCTTTTCGAGCTATAATACGCTGAAATTAATTTAGTTCAAATTCGCCAATACTGAACAATAATTCCAATTAGACGTTTGAGATACAGAGTTTTTATAGAAATAGTTGTGCTGTCTTAAGAAAAAAGTACGTGTTAGATTAAGTAACAGCAGTCATGTTGCTTGATGGAGAGAAGAACCAAATCGTAATTTCAAAGCAGGCACGATACACCTTATGTCGGCCATGTTTGGTGGGACTTGTTGTTTACGACAGACTAAATCCGGCCTGTTACCAAGTTATTTCAAATGCTCACCTTGGTCTTATGCCAAGCGAGTTAAAACAGGAATTGGAAAACATAATTTTCTACTACCCACGTTTGGCGCCGACGTTTTTTTTAATGAATGTACCCGGAGTACAGGGATAGAATGTCGATATCGCTTTTACCCCGGATACATTATTTTGGATCAAAGTTTGTGACAAATTTGAACATCATTTCAATAGCAAGTAATTTTGATGGAAAAGTGTTTTATGTTAATGAAAATCATTGCTCCAATATTTAAAAATAAATCACACACATACCAATGCGCATGTGCGTTTAAATTACGGTTATTTCTTTTGGAATTTTTGTCAGTTAGATCATCTCTTCAAAGAATATTCAGAAGTTCTAGTTAATAACTACTAAAATTCAAGACGTGTAGAAACTTCGAGATACGTGTTTATATTACACTCTTGTAACTGTGAATCTCATCAGGTTCTTTGTTTAACATTAAAGACCCATGACCGACGATTTACGCTCAGTAAGGTTGTTAATTGATTATCTTGCGGATGAAACTACTAAATTTTTTGTTACGACAATTTCATTGAAAAAAAAACTTTTTATTCCCAACTGGATACTCCTAGGTAGGATAACAAGAAAGAACGATTATTCTTGTCAGTGTAAATTTAATATCACTATTCCTTATAACTTAAAAGGTGAATGTGTCCGAGTCAAGAAATGGTTCTCGACACTACATCTCACCAGGTTATATGGATATAAGGTAAAGGGGTCGTTACAATGTTCGAGCTTTTTAGCGATTTGATTTTGGTTTCGACAACAAAGAATTTTAGAACCCCGGAATATGCATAGATGTATATATAGATGGGCACCCTCATAGTTGTAAAACCACGGTCCGGAATCGCTATCCACTTGCCTACACATGGTTTCATGTATCCGAAATAACTCGTAAATAATGAATATTTATAAAGGAGTAAGTGTGTTCAATTTATCCAATCACAGTAGTTGTAATCGGCAACGGAAGTCCGTTGATCTAATACATTTCTGAAATTGATTAATAGCCTTGATCTGATTAGCTGACGAATGAGCAAGCACCGTTTACTCGCATCGGTTGAGACTTTATGAATAATAAAAATATGCACGAGTGATTTCGGGCACAAGAAACTAAGGGTAGGAAAGAGCATAGCGAATCCGGACCGTGGTTTTCCGAGGGCTACCTTTACCATTTGTTTACAATTTACATGGCAAAGTTAGGAATCAGTATTTTGGATTTTTCAGTTGTTTATATGACAGAAGAGAAAATTGCCATGTCAATTAGTAATTGTTTTAGAGGAACCTTTAAGGAACATGCTATTAGTAGGATCGTAAACTTCTTATGCCATCGAAAACGTCGTAATTTTCAAACGCACGGCTTGTAAACACCACACAGTTGCCATGTATACAGCAGTAGTTTTAGTCTACCAAATCTCGTGTAACTTGTACAACATGGTCATTATTAACTGTTGAATATTTATCTTTTTCTATTGTGAAAACCAACTTGGGTTATTTTTCTGTGGTCGAAAATTCTAGGTAATTTTTCTATTTTCTAGATCCGTAAAAAGATTATCTGGAAAACGGATAATTTTTCCTACTGGTATGGGTCGATAGACCTTTTTGGAGTTGATTTTTTCTGTTACCGTTTGTCATAATAGTATGTAACTTCAGAGAACTTCCTGTTAAAAATTTTATCTTATATAGATGACCTTGGAATCTAGATACCATGCAGTGCTAGATGCCAGATGTGAAAAGTAGCCTACAAGGAAGTGACGGCACTTGTAGTCGTTACAAGAAAAGATTCCAACATCTATCAACAATTAAATCCCATGAGAAGAACTGAGACACAATATCATTGAATGTTGTCAAGGTTAATATTACGAAACCGGAAGGGATCTTGCCCGGTCACATGATATGAACACTAACTACAAAACTGTACGGAATGGAACAAACCGAAAAAGCTTAACGGATATTCATGATTCCTAAGTAGAAAAATGATCGAGACCGGGTAGTTTGCATGTGTGCCTGAGATCTAAGTCATCGGTGTAACCATAATTCCTACGTTATAGTGTACGAATTTGTAAAGCGATGGGTACGACTCTTCCAATTGTTTTGGTTACGAGTCAGTCACCTGTAGGCATGACTTAGCCAAAGAGGATACGAGTTGAGATGGGTCCGAGTTTACCAACATTCCACAAAGATGTAAACACGTTGCCATACAGGTAGCAAACAAACAAAACACACACACACACACACACACACACACACACACACACACACACACACACACACACACACAAACAGAAAATGATGAGATATATAATCGATAAAGAAATTGTGCTGTACGTTTACAGAAATAGAGCGTTGATATGCCTTGAGGAAGGAAATGAATCTGAAAACAAATTAATAATTTGCTACCCTTTTTTGAATTTCCCCTGAATCAACCTCAATCTGTCAAAGCTATTTACAAAACACTTCTTTTCAATCGTGGAGTCTCAAACTGGTCGGAGAATACCAATACATTCTTTTGTTTCTATCTGTTTAACTTGAATGTTATAAAAGTATATGTATAGAAATTCAATATTTTTATTTAGAAAAATGATTAATTGCTGTTTTCAATAAAGTACTTCCCATAATTTGACGTATATTCATGTTTGACATGCTTTCCGTATCGATGTAACGATCGCTAATTAGGGGTGTTTGTGTCACGTTATTATTATTTTCTGACTAATTGCAGTGTATGTGTGCACTAGTTTTGATCAGTATGTCTTTAAATTTTATGATGTGTGCATTAGAGAACTTTTAACGATGTTTCATGTAGTTCAATATTAGCCGGTCATGGGCATTTAAACAAAATCTCTATTTTGAGTTATTGTTAGATTTACCTGTGGTTTTCAATATCATGCTAAAACACATCTTGTCACATTTCCAGCTCAGTACGTGTCAATCATTTAAAATGTTTGACAAGATATCTGGAATTTCTGACATCTAATGATTCATATCTCCATGGCGTCGACAGGTGCTCGAGAAAGAAGATTTGTTTACCTGGTATAATCAGCTGTTTTGTAACCTTTTTTTTATTATTCAAACATAAAATTAGCATTTTTGAAAATCTATGTAAACATGTATGCTATAAAATAGAACTGGCCAATGTTTAAATTGATTTCAGAGATATAACAGTTGGTAGATATAGGGGTATCAGTAATACACCATTCATATTTATGCCTTATTTATTTCATACCTGTTTATTCAATATTTATCATTAACAAAGTTTTGTTTACATATTATCTTAAATGTCCTTGATGATGTGAACAAGGACTTCCAGTGCAGAATAAAAGTGAATGATAAATATTTTATTGTTTATGTTAAATAGCGATTAAATCTGAACAAGCGATGAACTATTGCATTTAGAAATAGAACATACAGGAGAGAAAATATAAACAGAATTGTTAAACTCTATTGATGGGGCGGTAGCATTTGTGAGATGTCATGGGCCCGCGAGGTCACCAACATTAATAAACACAAACAGACACAACTTTGACTATATAGCTGTTTGCAAAACATCTGGATCTTACCGAGGGCTACACACATTAATCGTATATACATTGGAATAACATTCACATCAGATATTGAGTGAAATAATTACTTTAACCCATCATGACGAATCTTGTTACTCAAATTTGAGTATGTACACAAATTATTCTGGATACTTCTGAAGATTTCTTCAGATTAACATAATTATACATAATTTCCATCATTATTTGCAACTAGATGCGACATATATACAAAATTCCGATTACTAAATTTCTTGCATTTTCATTTCAAAATCATAAAAAATTGTTAACATTGACAGTATTTGAAATATTCGCGCAAATATTATACTCTTTATGCATGGATTCCAATCATGATATTTGATGATGATGATGATGATGATGATGATTACGACGACGAAAATACTATTTTTGACGAATCCATGATTTCAATTAGGGGTTCTTGGATGCCATGTACTGGCATCTACCATGAGCGATACATGTCACCACCAAGTGGGAATCTATATACTGAATATCATATTTACAATCGGATTTCCTGAGCCTGCACCGCTTTTGCAGTATTCTAGTGATTGAGCGTTTGACTCGCAATCGGATTATTCTGGTTCCAGTTTCCGATACTAGGTCTTACCAAAGAGTTTTAAAACTGGAAGTAATCGTTTCTTTACTAAGTGCTTGGCATACGAAGTGAAAGTCACAGGTGTTTCGGATGAGACTTAAAATCCAAACACAATTACCAAATCAATTACTGTTTAATATACAGTAATATACCGACTGAAATGTTCGGAATGTGTATACGTTACACAAATACCGTCATATATACAGTATGGTGACGAAAGACAGATAGACAAGTACCGATTTCCATAGAGGTTCAAATAACAATTTTCAATTCTTTATTTTGTCGAAACGTTTATTTTCTACGCGTATGGATAAGTATTTCTTTTTATTTTCTACGCGTACGGATCACTATTGTTTTTTTTTTCTACGCGTATGGATACCTTTTTTATGTAGATGCTGTCTGACGCCACAAACACCATGGTGGCGTCCATGTTTTAGTGAAGGTTGTGGTAGTGGTGATGGTGGTGGTGGTGGTAGTGGAGATATCGCATTTACACTGTACACAGGAAGAGATCATCGACTTTCCGCTAGTAAACTGGCAGATATAGGTTATCGTACCAGGTATAGTGAAACTTGTGTATAAAGACCCCCTTAAGTACACAAGAAACCATTCTTTATAGAGACAACAAACAGTCTTTGTGACCATGGAGTCTTTATACACAGGTGGTTGTTAAACTTAAGGTGGTTTTCCTGTACCTTGCTCATCAGACACTATAGGTACACCGTAGTCTGCTTTGCATTGGAAGGCCATTTAGTTTACAATGGATACGACGCAAAAGAAGTGGACACCAATCATCGTAGAACTTACGCAAGTTCTGAAACTTCTCGAACAAGCCCCCCCCCCCCCAAAAAAAAAATGGATGATAAAAGGTGCAGACATCTTCCGCACACCAAAGACGTCTACCATCGTTGACAGTTACAAAATATTTTAAAACATTCAAGCATGCTTCATTTTTGAGGAAGAAAATTGAGAGATGTATTCACAAATTTTGATATAAGAAAAATGTAAATATAGCGATAAAAAAAACCCAGATAGAGTGTGTAAACAAGTGTTCGTTGATGTCTAGATATAATTTGTAAAGAATATAAGAAAAAAACAACAGGGATATGGAAGAGATAAAATGTTTTTAACTATTAGAGGTTCTGCGTTGTGTTGTGAAAATGTAGAGAAATAAGAATTTGAAGTGCAACTGACTCAAACGCCATGATGGCAAGAAAATGTCAACAGTATTGGTGAATAGCTTATTATATTGGTTTATATATTGAAATACGGGGAATCAAAAGTATATTGAAATACTAAATAAGAATTCATAGCCAGTTATATCAAGATATCAAATATTTTCAACAAGACACTTATCATATTCATAAATGATAATGCCCCACCCCATACATCTCGCCTTAAAAAAAAGAATACATGTATAACATCCCAATGCTGCCATTGGCGATTTCATACTTTTTCTGGTGACTCTTTAATTTATATTTGCAATATTTCAAATGCTACTGAAAATAACCTGGCTTAACTTTTTTCCAGTTGGCATTCATAAACCTATCAATACCAGCTGACAGCAGTGCAATGCTTATATTAAATCAATTCTTATGGCTTTTTTGTTGATTTTTGTTTTTGGTTTTTTTTTTTTTTTGTCTTTTTTTGTTTTTTTTTTTTTGTTTTTTTTTTGTTATTGGAAAATCAAATTTTTATAAAGAATGTGCATCCGTTGTTGCACGCACAATTCCTGGAAAGGCGTTGGCTGTTATATATATATAATGACACTTGTATAAGTAAGACAAGTACTTTTACGTGTTTATTTCCCGTCTATACGTATAGATTACCTAACATGCTTCGTAAACAAGTACCAAACATAATCAACGCTGTGTATGACCAATGCCTTGTAATATGATCACGCATAAATCACCTAAAATAATAAATCCTGTGGTTTATTTTCAAAATTTTCTTTTGCAAAAGAAAAAAAAATATGAGTGTGTGCTGTCATTACAAGGGATCACAGGAGTTATCATGGGATAAGTTAGAAAAAGCAAATATGACCGATAGAAAATGTTTATATATATATATATCGTATTGAATTTAGATTACAGTGACTAAAGTAAACAAAATGTTATCATGCTTTCTTTTTATGTACCACTGTTTACAATTTTGTGAATATATTTGGGAAAATGGTGTGTAAGTTCAAACGTTCTCCTTTTGTTCGTTTCATGATGTTCACATGAATACTTGCTGCATTAGTTTGGACTCACGGCGGGTTTGACCGGTCAGCTGGGGATGCTTACTCCCCCATCACACCTGATCCTACCTCTGGATTCCCAGAGCTCCGTATTTGTCCAGTATCACCAGATATGTATATGTTTTATAGACAGCCTGTAGATTTGAGATTTTATATTAGTTAGATGAAGAAAATATACTTCAAACTGTATATAAAAAATGACGTTTTGAGAAGCGCTATGCCCCCGAAAGCTAAGTCAATAATAAATATTTTAATATCCAATAAATTATATTGGCTTCAATAGAATTCACCCTTTGCTTCATTGATGTAAGGCCTAATGCAAAATTAATGTGTTTCAAGCTTAATGAAAGAATTCAAGTAATTTGACTGAATGTTGAAAACCTTACGTTTTATGTATAACATAGCTGGGAAGTGGTGATCAAAACACACAACACCACCAATGTATCGTAAAGTGCATATGTAAATCAATTGTAACATTTTTTAAAAGACCTTTGAAGAATAACTGAATATGTTGGAATTGCCTCAGGTAAACTAAAGGTGTTTCTTTTGTACCTCACCAGATTGTTTTTAAAAAGGAGAATTTATTTGTTGCATTTCTCAAGGAGATCCAACGAATGTAAGTTTTGGATCGAATGCAAGTCAAATCAATATTATATTGGTTTCATCATCTTTAATACACCAGTTTATAATAATTATGATTTGAGTGGGGATACAAAAGCTTATTGAACCGAAAGACAGAACTGGCATTATATTTAAGTGTGTGTGTGTGTGTGTGTGTGTGTGTGTGTGTGTGTGAGAGAGAGAGAGAGAGAGAGAGAGAGAGAGAGAGAGAGAGAGAGAGAGTGTGTGTGTGTGTGTGTGTGTGTGTGTGTGTAGGTGTGTGTGTGAGAGAGAGAGTTTGTGTATGTGTGTAGGTGTGTGTTTGTGTGTGTGTGTGTTACAAGTAACACGTATAATTGCTCGAGTCGTCTTTATTTTTCTCTGTTGTGTAATCGTTCAAGGTTAGTATACACACAGAACATTGATACCTATTCCCAGTTTAACCTTGCCAACTGTACAAATGTTCTGACCGATTATGATGTTCTCTTTATCTTTCCCAGTGGCATTGAATGGCAATGAACTCAATTTATCTAAAAGAACGACAGATTAAAGCTATTTCTAATACCCAATATCTTTCTTTTTATCAACAATCAATGTAAGAAGTACTACAAGTCATTATCGGATATACCAAATACTCTCGAAGTCAATAAAGTGATAAATATTTTAAGATAATGTGTCCTTATAAACAAATGTTATCCGATTTCAATTGTTCAAAAGTGTGAACACAAGCGCGTTGTATGTCCCAATGTCACGTGATAATGAAGTGCGACATTGTATTATATTCCTAAGCCATGACTACAATGACACGAGTCAATGCCTTGTAAATCATTGCACCACTGCCCCCCCCCCCCCCCCCCCCCCCCCCCCCCCCCCCCCCCCCCCCCCCCCCCCCCCCCCCCCCCCCCCCCCCCCCCCCCCCCCCCCCCCCCCCCCCCCCCCCCCCCCCTATGTACCGAAGATTGGTGCAAGGCATTGTGTTTTAAGTCCTTATGCTAATAGAAAATGAAGCAAATCATTATGCTGCAAATCCGAATACCACGTGATTATGACTTGAGGCATTGTCTTATATGTACTTTATGTCATAGAATACTTGCGTTAGTCATTGCGTCGTGAGTATGAATGCCACGATTTTCTTTTGACACTGCGTTGTCAGTCCTAATACAAAGAAATAATGGTGTGAAAGATTGCTTTAGATGTCTAAATGTCACGATGTGAAGTTTGACATTACGTTGTTAATACCTAATCTACGAGATAATGAATATTATTCTTCCAAAATTATTGTTCGACTCTTTTAAATTAAATTTGAGTAGTTGTAATAATTGTGAACTCACCTGAACCGAATGATCAATTAAGATTATCTGATCACCTATTGTCCGGCGTCTGTTCGTTATTTTTTCATATTTTCGACTTCTCCGAAACCACACAATAAAGGATTTTTACGAAACTATACAGGAAGCAAGTACATAAGATCTACCAATTTTGTGTTTTACGGACAAACTGGTGAGCAGACCTGGCTCAGTCGGTAGCGCGCTCGACTCTTGATCGTAAGGTCGTGAGTTCGAGTTCAGCCGAACTCGGTTTCCTATCTTTCGGATGAGAGAGTAAAAACCGAGGTCCCGTGTCACAATAGGTATCGGCATGTTGAAGAACCCTCACTGCTCAATGGCCGTAATTGCCGATCATAGGCCAAATTTTGATCATGAAGCCCTTCACCGACATTTGGTGACGTTGGCAGTTAATGCCAATGGCGGATCGACCCAAATTGGTCAGCTGAAAGTTTAAGGGTTAATGAGATTTAAATGCAAGTGGTAAAAAAAAGAAAAGGAAAAGAAAAAAATAGTTTTACATTAAAAGTAATTGGGAACTTAGTTTGTTCATAAACCTATAGTATTGTACTATAGTGGTATTAAATGGGTGTTTTCATATTGATCATGCATTATGTCCGAATATTTACATACCGACTGCAATTCCTTTCATTGAAAGTATATAGAGCGATATATTGTATATTCAGTATTTGCAGTCGCTTGACCCGATTATTAACCGCTTTATTTTTCAGCGTAAGAATACATGAACGAATCAATAAAGAATGGAATATCACATATTTATTTCTTATATATTTAAGGATTGTTTTTCATTTTTTGAACATCATCGGGTTATAATAGCAATTGCTCATGGAAAAAAATCTGTGCAGCACGAAGTGCACAAGACAGGCCTATAAACAAGAAATGCGGATTAATTTGTGAAATAACAAACTTTTATTGTTCTGTTTAAACGAAAATTATCGACACCTTCGTTATGGAAAATCCGTGTAGGCCTATAAATTATAATAGATTCATATGTCAATTTAGACTTTAGTTTTTACCAGTTGATAATATAGAGTATCCCGGCAATTTACTGAGGAACCTATGAACATTACTTATGCTCGGCATTAACATTACAGGTTGTGAAAAACAAGATGGGCCTGGTAATTAGCCTAGCAATTAATAGGATTTGAGGTGAACTGAGAGTCGATTTCACGCGATGCGAGTGACGAATTGTTTCTGATAGGAATAGCCTATATGGTGACGGAAAAGCAAGCTGTTTATCAAAGATGCAGGACAAAATTGCACTAGACCTGACTCCCTTTACTTACTTACAAGCAACGTAACTACGAAGCAAATTTTCATTTCTGTGGCCTGTGTTTCTTTTCATAACATGACCTAGATCTATCGCAATAGGCCTATGATATGGGCATGTACAGTGTGCTACAGATGCAGGCCTATCTTGTGTTTTCGATTTCTTTCAGTGATTTTTGTTTGTTTTGTGGTAATTAATGGCTTTAAATGAAAATATGGATATGAATGTGTGTTATTTTATTCTTTATTGATTCATTTATATGTTCCGACAAATCGATGCCGTAACATGGTCTTGGAAAGGGTTTCTTAGATATTCAGGTATTCCTACGCCAGCTAGCGGTTAACACTTAGATCACGTGATGACATACATGTTTTATTGATACAACAACACGGTCGTTCTGTATAACTGTAATGAAGGAAATTACAGTCGGTTTGTAAATATTTAATCTTAAAAGCCATATATTAGGCCTACTACAAAAAAAATCACAGAAAGAAATCGGAAACACGAGACTACATCTGTAGTACACTGTAAAGCCTACAGGCCTATATAGCGATATATCTAAGTCATGTTATGACCAGAACCACAGACCACAGAAATGAAAGTTCGCTTCTTCCTAGTCACAACATATATTGGCAAGCATCTCCGATAAACAGGTCGTTTTGTTTGCCTTCACTGGATATTCCTGTCAGAAAGAATTCGTCACTCGCATCGCGTGAAATCAGGCCGTGTGAAAAACTTACATAAGTTACGTACGAATTAGTCATCATGCTTCCCAGCTGATTGGTAAAAAATGTCAAATAGAATGGCTGACAACAGATTCACAGAAAATGGTAATATATATATATATAAGGATTGTTTTTCATTTTTTGATCATGGGGAAGAATTCAATGTGTAGTTCACTGTCTGTGTATATGCCATATGATCACCCAATGACTGTGTAAATTATCCTGAGTAATGTCATGAGCTACCCTGTCTTGTGCATTTCTGTCCAAGACTCTGTCAGGGACTTAATTTTTTTTTTATCTAAATTTACAAAGTCCATCCATTCTGAAATGTTTGGTTTTCAGGAAATGTATATAATTGTCTATTTCAGTTTACTTCCGAGTTAGCTCGTACTATATATTTCAGAAGCGGGATCATTTTCTCAATACTTCCATTCAGAACCGGAAGTGAATTTTGTTATGAGACCAGTTAAAGTTTCTGTATTATCCGGTTTGCCAGTATTATTTCTGTATTACCGACCAGTTCTAAGACACATGAAATTGTAATCAAAAGACAATGTATGGTGTATTTTAAGTCATTGGTAGAAAATATACCTTACGTCATAAAGTGACGAATACACAGAGGAAATCCGATCGCAATAACATGTTTTTCATTTTGATTCAAGGAAGTATAATGTCATTCACATTCATTTTTAATATTTAGTATTCTAAATTCAATAGTATATAATCGTGATTATTTACCTTTTATTTCAAGACACACCCTAAAACTTGAAACAAATTACAAAAAGAGAAAGGAAATCGAGTTTTCAAACAGAAAAGCCAAAAACAGGAAATTCATTTTTCAAATTCTAAATGTCAGTAAAATTAACATTTATCAAATGGAGAATTCAGAAGAATATATGAAATAAACACTTCACATGTGGAGAGTGTAGCTGCTGATATATTATAAACTTTACAGTAAACTATGGAAATATTAATACCATATACGTTATAAAATGAACAGTAATTTGATTTTGATTTGATTTTTTATTTTACGCCATACTCAACAATTTTTCAGTCATATGATGGCGTCCAGTTTTTATTGGTGGAGGAGAAACCCCGGTTACCCAGGTAAAGACCACCGACCTTCCGCAAGAAAACTGGCAAACTTTCACACTTAATTCGAAATGACCCTAACGGGATTCGAACCAGAGATGAGAGGCCGTGTGATATAAAGCGCAATGCTCTAACCACTCGGAAAATGAACAGTAAAATTAACACTAACAAATGGGGAAATTTTCACACCATATACTATATAAAATGAATAGTAAAGTTAACAATAGACAGATGGTAAAGTTTAGAAGCATATACAATGAAATTTACATTTAGATATAAAAAAATTACTGACATAAAGTTTACATGACTGTCATTGAAATATACACTAAGGAATAAAACAAGATAAGGATAAGGGGCATCAACTCGTTATAACTGTCAATGAAATACTAGAATACTAAGTAATATAAATTCAGTTTTCACGGCCATGACTGTCATTGAAATATACACTAAATAATAGAAATTAAGTGACATTAGCTCGACATAACTTCCAATGAAATATAAAATAAGTAATAGAAATTCATTGGCATTAAGTTGACATGACTGTCATTGAAATATACAATAAGTAATAGACATTTAGTGGCATCAACTCGACATGATCGTCAATGAAATATGCAATAAGTAATAGAAATTAAGTGGCATTAACTCGACATCATTTCCAATGGAATATACACTAAGAAATTCAGTGGCATTAACTCGACATGACTTCAAATGAAGTTTTACACAAAGACAGAAATTCAAATGTATACACTCTAAATTATTCTAATGAAATCTACACTAACTGACAGAAATTGACTGCCATAAACTCGACATTACTTCCAATGAAATTTACAATTTTAATAATTCAGCACTATATTCAATACACGACTTGCGGTGGAGATTTGTAGCATTTTAAGGCTTGTGGTGTAATTACGCAGGACTAACGTTTGAATTCAAATAAAATATAAACAATACGAAAGCATGAACTCTGTTCAACTCTTAGTGAATATGACATCAGTGAAATGAAGTTTAATATTAGAAACATATACGCCACAAGACAACAGTGATGTCAACATTAAATTATTGATGTTTGATATCTAATACTGAATAAGAATTGTCTGTTTATTATATCAGAACCATTTAGCGACATTTTAGTAGCACGTATACGCTACAAAATTAATATAAACAAGTGTATCATGTAACATTCTCGATCGTCACAGCTATCAGGTGATATAAATTCTAGATCACCTTAATTAGTACCTGATAACCTCTGAAATGAACAAAGTCAGATCAATAGCGACAAACATGGCCAAATTATATATATATATATATATATATATATATATATATATATATATATATATATATATATATATATATATATATATATATATATATATATATATGACAGTTTTAGTGCATTGCCATTATCGACAGTATTATTTTACAGCCATTGTAACATTTGACAATCATAATTGTTTGCTCCAATAAAAGTTTCACACAATGATAATTTAGATCGCTTCATTCTCTGACAGATGCATAAAGGAATCGTATCAAAATATTATTGTGTTTTAGGTATTTAAGTTTAAATCTGAAATAAGATGGTAATAGTAACCATTACGCAGAGCTACCACACATAAATGTATTTTGACAAACGTTAATACCAGATAGTCATATACATGAACTAATACTTTGTTAATTATAGAGAAGATGATATGATATTTTATTTCTAATCCGTTGTAGTTTGAGACGGGTGCTAAGATGTATACCTGCAAATCAAACGGAACGCTTAGTAGTGATCTGGGATAGCTGTATATCGAAAATTGAACTTCCGTGTTAGATTTTCTGTTCCTGGAAATGTAAAAACATTGTTCATTCATCAAGCTTAAGAAGTGAAATCTTCGGGGTCTTTTTTACTTGAGATTGTGTTTCCCTTTCAACGGCATTCGTGTTATATGAATAACCCTTGCTGTATTGTTATAAGTTTGTAGCGCAGGTTAATATTTGTGATATCTCATCTATAGATGGTGACACATCTGTGAGTGAGACTTTGGCGGGACGTATATCGCCTTTACAATAAGTCAGCCTTGAAATGAACACACTTCGTTTTGATTTATTGATTCTGACTTTTTATTAACGCCCCACTCAACAATTTTTCAGTTATTTTGCAGTTCATCCGGTTGTAATGTACCCGGAAAGAGACCACCGGCCTTCTGTAAGTTAACTAGCAAACAACTCACTTCGTAAAACACTTAATTACAAACTACTTGATGACCCTGTTTAAACAGTGTTTTTCTTGATTTAAGCAGAAAAATATTTCTTGTTATGTAAATGAATCAGTCCATCTGAACGAGGAATGCTTAATCTGAAGTAGAGACTACTTCAATACAAAGAAAATGTAGAGGAGCTGATATTCTTCATCTTCCCAGCCTCTGTTTTAATGATTTTCCTCTACAGAATGTGAGGTTGCTTGGTGCTTTAGGAAATGTTTAATCCCGTCTTCAGATTAGCTCGTCACGATTTTTCTCTTTATATTTGTTTGCCACCTGACCAACCAACGTAATTAAGACAAGCATGAATGTATTTCGTGAACAGGAGCATGGAAATTACGCAAACGAATTCTTCACAATATCTATGTAATAATCATCTAATGCAATAGTTATGCATATCGGCACATGTATCGTCAGATTAATTAATACAGCGTGTTTCAAAAAACTTCAAATGTCCATGATAACTTTGCATAGATATATAATAATTGAAAAATTGAAAGTTCATTAGAAAGAGAATTTCATTGACAATTTATGATTAATTAAATCCATAACCTATGAGATCGGAACTTATTTTATGACGTCATCGATGACATCAACATAAATTAGCATAATTTGGTTTTCCTACCAAAATGGATGACAAGAATTTGAAGAAGAACCTTCATTTTGATGTTGTTAAATTTTAAGCCCAAATTATCTTGGTGGCTTTAAACAAGCAATAAGGATAAAACTGGAAGGATTCCATCGAATACACGTGAGAATGTGACCCAAAAATTTCTAGACAGGTTAGAGTTAGTGGTAGAGAAAACAGTGGATATTTGGAATATGTAATGAAAAATGACGTTAAACTGGTAAATTTCCAAAATGTTAATAATTAAGAATGTGGCTCACGTAAAGGATATTTATTGTGTATGTATTAAAAAGTTACAAACCAAAAGAATTGTTATGAAACCCTGTTTAATATGGTACATCCCTTACTTTGATATGTAGCTTGTAACATATTTTTTTGGACGGTAAAGTCGGGACATGTTTTTTGAAACACCCTGTATCAGCATTAATTATGTATTTATCTTAAAACCATGTACCATTTTGAATCGACGCAACAACAAAATGTCGAATAGGATACTAGTAAACCCATTGCAAAGTAAGAGTAAACCGGATCTGATTGGATTTTGAATAATGTTTTAGGCCACACTTAACATTCTTTCAGTTTTATGGTGGCGGCCAGCTTTTAATAGTGGAGAAAAGAACCCGGTTACAATGTACCCGCGAAGAGACCACCTATCGTCCGCAAGTAAACTGGCAAAATTTCTAACAAAAATCAGCCTAGGATCCAGCGGGGTTCGAACCGGAAGTGAGATACTTCATGGTTCAAAGCGCGATGCTCTTAACCACTTGGCCACGGAGACCCCTGTAAAAGGAAGGTGGGTATACGGTGACTTATACCATGACTAAAAAACAGGTCTGAGAGCACAACACCAAAGATGAATGTCTCCTACGAATCTGTTACGCATTATACATATCACATTGTGCATCAATTGGCTAAGAAACAAAAATAT
The DNA here is from genome assembly GCA_030159075.1 of Atrina japonica. Lineage (NCBI taxonomy): Eukaryota > Metazoa > Mollusca > Bivalvia > Pterioida > Pinnidae > Atrina > Atrina japonica. The sequence goes on from BROG01000111.1 coordinate 1,391,740, forward strand.
CTAGTTGAAAACAGAGATATGTAAAATGGTAGCAAAAAAGTGAAGAAACAATTCATTAAATACAATAACTATATCTGTTTTGAATTGGAAATGTTCTTAATTGTAAATTTATTTCAGTCATATTATGGCGTTTCTGTTACAATGTACCTGGGTGAGACCACCGACCTTCCGCAAGTACACTTGCAAACTTTCTCACAAAAGAGTTGTAATGGGAATCGAATCCGCGCTAACAAGAAGTGAGAGGCTCCATGCTTTGGAGCGCGATATTTTAACTACTCGACCACAGAGGTCCTACCTACGTATATGTATGATAAACGCTGAACACCTTTACACTCCGAACTTCCAAATAGGTCGTTTATTTCTCTTGTTTCACTGATATGAAATGTCATTCTCAACCCATGCCTAGTTATCTGGACAGTTACACACAGCGGAATAAGAATTTACATGTCAGATAATAACTGTACATTTAACAAATTGAAAATTACAGTTCTTCTTTGTAATTTTATCATAATATTTATCTTGGTTTAGGCCTCTTTTGTAAAACTATAACTTTGGTATTGTTAATGATATTTTTGGTAACGCATTATTGTAAATATATAGGTTTTGGTGCTTTTTCGCATATTTCATAAATCATATCTATCAACAATAAATACAATTTCGTTTCAGATCTGTAGAGACCAGTCTGATGTGTGATTTCTTTGTATCAGCCATATCAAACCATGCAGTGCGTTTTCGAAAAAGTTGAAAAAAACTTTCGATGCCTTCAGGCACTCCGTAGCCTCCTGTAAATTTCGATATTAAACAGAAACATGCTGGACTTGATGTTAAGAGCTTATAACGGAATGTTTTGAACAAATATATTACTGGATTCAATAAGGGTTATACGCAATCAGATTCTTGAAAAAAAATCATGTTGTTCTATTACGTTGAAATTTCTGGCTTATAAATGTTATATATGGAACTATTACAGAAAACTGTAATATCTAGAACTATTACAGAAAACTAATATGCGAAACTATTACAGAAAACTGTAATATGTTGAGCTATTACTAGAAATTGTAAATTGTGGAACTATTACTGAAAACTGCAATATCTGGAACTATTACAGAAAATCGTAATAAATTATGTCGAGCTATTACAGAAATTTGGAACCATTAGAGAAAATTGTAATGTGTTGACCTATTAGAGAAAGCTGTAATATCTAGAACTATTACAGAAAACTTTAATATGTGGAATTATTACAGAAAATTGTAATGTGTGGACCTATTAGAGAAAGCTGTAATATCTAGAACTATTACAGAAAACTTTAATATGTGGAATTATTACAGAAAACTGTAATGTGTGGACCTATTAGAGAAAGCTGTAATACCTGGAACTATTACAGAAAACTTTAATATGTGGAATTATTACAGAAAATTGTAATGTGTGGACCTATTAGAGAAAGCTGTAATATCTAGAACTATTACAGAAAACTTTAATATGTGGAATTATTACAGAAAACTGTAATGTGTGGACCTATTAGAGAAAGCTGTAATACCTGGAACTATTACAGAAAACTTTAATATGTGGAATTATTACAGAACACTGTAATGTGTGGACCTATTAGAGAAAGCTGTAATACCTGGAACTATTACAGAAAACTTTAATATGTGGAATTATTACAGAAAACTGTAATGTGTGGACCTATTAGAGAAAGCTGTAATACCTGGAACTATTTCAGAAAACTTTAATATGTGGAACTATTACAGATTTCCGAATTTCGTTTTCTTCAAACTGTCAATTGGCGAACGTATTATTTTGGCTACGACGATAGGCTGAAATGTACAAGGTCAAGGTGTGTGTGAGTGTGTGTGTGTGTGTGTGTGTGTGTGTGTGTGTGTGTGTGTGTGTGAGATGTGAGTAGGTGTGTATGTGAAGGTGATTGTCGTGTGTGTGTAGGTGAGTTTGTGTTTGTAGGTGAGTAGGTATGTGCGGGGGTATGTAGGTGAGCAGGTATGTGTGTGTAGTTGTGTGTGTAGGTGAATAGATGTGTGTCTGTAGGTGAGTAGGTCTGTGTGTATGTGAGTAGGTGTTTGTGTGTGTAGGTGTGTGTCTGTGTGTGCGTGTGAGAGTATGTCCGTGTGTGTATGAGTATGTCCGTTTGTGTATCTGTATGTGAGTATGTCCGTGCGTGTGTGTGTGTGAATATGTCCGTGTGTATGTGTGTGTGTGTATGTCCGTGTGTATGTATGTCTGTGAGAGTATGTCCGTGTGTGTATGTCTATGAGAATGTCCGTATGTGTGTGTGATTAGGTGTGTATGTGAAGGTTAGTGTCGTGTGTGTGTAGGTGAGTAGGTATGTGCGGGGGTATGTAGGTGAGTAGGTATGTGTGTGTAGTGTGTGTAGGTGAATAGATATGTGTGTAGGTGAGTAGGTATATGTCCGTGCGTGTGTGTGTGTGAGTATGTCCGTGTGTGTATGTCTGTGTGTGTGTGTATGTCCGTGTGTGTATGTCTATGAGAATGTCCGTATGTGTGTGTGTGAGTAGGTGTGTATGTGAAGGTGAGTGTCGTGTATGTGTAGGTGAGTTTGTGTTTGTAGGTGAGTAGGTATGTGCGGGGGTATGTAGGTGAGTAGGTATGTGTGTGTAGTTTGTGTGTAGGTGAATAGATATATGTGTAGGTGAGTAGGTATATGTCCGTGCGTGTGTGTGTATGTCCGTGTGTGTGTATGTCCGTGTGTGTGTGTATGTGAGAGTATGTCCGTGTGTGTATGTCTATGAGAATGTCCGTATGTGTGTCCGTGTGTGTGTATGTCTGTGAGTATATATGTCCGTGTGTGTTTATATCCGTGTGTGTGTGTGTGTGTGTGTGTGTGTGTGTGTGTGTGTGTGTGTGTGTGTGTGTGTGTGTGTGTGTTACCATAGTTTATTAAATATGATAGATTTGAGATTGTGAAGTGGGAAAACGGGGAATGTGCACAATAAAATTCAGCAAGTCTTTAATTCAATTAAAATAATTGATATAAACCGAAAAAAAAACTTTTGTCTAGACACTTAACTAAAATATGTAAAAAGATATTTCCATTATATGCCTAATCCTATTGCATTATAAAATGAAATATTTCTGCAATAAACATATATTTAATCTACGGAAGACTACAATTAACTAGAGTCTAAAGTATTGCTGATTACAATCTTAAAGGTAGGTTGGTTTGTTTGTTTTTCAAACATTTTTGTGTCATCAAGACCTGTGTGGGAAAAAAACGTTATATACAATGAAAGAAATGGATATCAATGGAAACACAGAATTCTCACTTAGTTATGTTAGGATATACCTCCGGAAAAAGAAATGAATATCCGTTTTGTATTCAACAATACAAGGTTAAAGTATACACGAATATGTCGTAACTGTTGGATCTTGTCAGGTTTATATGTCGGCAGATGGTTTCTTCATTTTAGCTTTTCCATTAACAGGTGTCAAAGAAAGTTAGTTTGAGATATAACATATATGTCAGTCATTGTAGGAACATCATGCAAAATTTATGTGTGTAATTTTTATATCAAATTCAAATAAATTGTCGGCATATCCAATGTTGACTATGTTTACTATATATATATATATTGAATATAGTATGGATAGATGGATAGATGGATGGATTAATGTATGTATGCATGCAGATACGTATGTGTGTATTCATGTAAACTATGTGTAAAGCTTCTATGGACTTTGGATCCCTGAAAGGATGAAATCTGTTGGGAAAATAATATACTTTATAATTGTGATTGTGGGTCTATTAAAATTCATTGTCATTTACGTATATATATATATATATATATATATATATATATATATATATATATATATATATATATATATATATATATATATATATATATATATATAGTGAACCTTGTATATAAAAACTACCTTACGGACACAACAAAACCAGTCTTTATAGGGAGGTGGTCTATATATAGAGTTGATTTGTAAACAAATGGTATTATTAGGGACAGCAAAAGATTGTCTTTGTGACCAGGTGGTCTTTATACACAAGAGGTCGCTAAAGCAAAACTAAAACTCTCTCTCTCTCTCTCTCTCTCTCTCTCTCTCTCTCTCTCTCTCTCTCTCTCTCTCTCTCTCTCTCTTTCTCTCTCTCTCATACACAGCATTAGGTTTGAGGTATTCAAAATATTCCATTTCAAAATTATCCTATTTACATTTTCCAAAATCAATTACTACATCATTTACGATTATTGATAACAATGAGGGAGAAAAATGAGAGACATTAATAACTAAATTACCAATGTCTGCTATTTTAGATTAACACTTTATCTTATCCTTGAGGAGAACACATAATCTATCGAATGACTATGAATGTGTTATCGCATAAGGAACACGTAGAATTATTTCCCTGTCATCAAAGGGATTAAAAGATGCATGAACAGAAATCATGACATCTGAGAGTCGGTGTTTCCAGGGTATTGTATACAATAGCGTATTAGCGGGGAACACAGGACATCGGTATTTACATACAGACGTAATAAAAAACAAAAAGACACTTTTCCCTTTAATCAAATAATTATTATGGTTGAAACCATAACATTAGTTGTCATTTGAAGAAAAGGCATTTTTCATCAGTTTGGATCCACAGAACGAGTTTATTTGGCTGATTGGCTATTCTGGAACGGTACGGTGTTACATCACCATAGAAATTTAATTTTGAAATCAATGTCATGCAAAAGCGTGGTCCGATTTATTTTTGTTTTCGTTGTCGGAACAGGAAGATAATCTTTTTCAAATAATTCCAACTTGATTTACGGTAGAGCTTCCCTATGATTATAGACCAATAATCAGTACAAATATAATAATATCCCCAATATAATTTATTCAATATCTCTTCACACTGTAATTCATTCTATATTGACCTTATTTAGTTTTTCTCTTTTCTTTAAACGAGCTGTTTGTGACGATGATGATGATGATGATGAATGCAGGAGTAAAAGGCGAAAGATTCGGTAGAGGACGAGAATAGTGATATTTCAGAATAATACTTTTATTTTTATGAAAGTATTATATAAGTATTAAAATTGTATATCTTTTATCATAAATTTTATGTATCTCTGTCGACTGATCAAATTTGAGCTGACCTGGTTCAATCGGTAGCGCGCTCGACTCTTGATCGTGAGGTCGTGAGTTCGAGTCCAGTCGGTGACAGGTTGGTTTCCTGTCTTTCCTGACGAGACAGTAAAAACTGAGGTCCCGTGTCACAGGAGGTGTGGGCACGTTAAAGAACACTCACTGCTCAATGGTCGTAAGTGCCGATCATAGGCCAAAATTTGAAGCCCTTCACCGACACTTTCTGACGTCTCCATATGAATTAAAGAGATTTTTGAATGGGAACTTAAACAACAACAAAGAAACTGATCAAATTTATGTCATAAGTTGATTTTTCAAGTAAGTGATAATATGAGTGTAAAAGGTCGATATAATTGATAAAAGTGTTTCATATGAATTTGCCTGTGGACTCACGGCGAGTGTTACCGGTCAACAGGTGATTCTTTCTCCTCTATTATACATGATCCCACCTATAGATTTCCAGAGGTCCGTGTTTGTAACCTAGACATGCTAAAGGTTAAAACTTTTATATCTTTGAGTTTTATATTATAAAAGCTACCGGATCTGAATGTTTACTGATGAGATTCCGACAGACTGAATATAGACTGTAAATACTGATATCGTCTTGAGCATTATAACTTTGGTATTATGTTTATAATATTTATAACCACTAGGTCGTTGCCACTGCTGGTGGACCGTTTGAGTCCCCGAGGGTATACATAAACCTAGTACCTGGTATTTCGGTACCAGCTGTTCATTTTATACTAAAGTCATATTTGGCACTGTTAACACCATTTAAATTCGAAAATTTTCTAAAGCTAAGATAGTCATTTTTTTACATTGGTTACTCTTAGACGGATTTCGGCTATACTTTTAGAAATATTATTTGGCCTTGTATGATTCCATTTTATCTTTAGAAAAAAAACAGTTCAAATTGGAGCTCAACTGATGAAGTCTAATTGACAGAAACGATATCGTCTTGAGCATTATAACTTTGGTATTATGTTTATAATATTTTACTAAACATCTGATTGAATGTCCGGCATGGGCTGTATATTCGCACATACAGTGATGCCAATCTCCCATTATATTTAGTATATTCCTATTCTTTATTGACAAGACGGCATAATTAACTGACAAGGGACATATTTGTTTGGATATAAGGACGAAATAATTGACAAGTAAAATTGCTATGCGACAACTGATGACAGAAAAATGACAGAAACGTCAGCTGTTTCAGGTTTGGATTTAAAGTTCGACAGGAAACCAGACGCCATTTTTTTTTGTAGTAGTGCATGGCACCAACGGAATTTCCGGAAGCATTTGTTAACTATATAATTATGTACAACGATTTTGTTATATTCGCCCTAGGTGTTTACATTGGTATACACTACGGGAAATTCTATTTACGATATATTTTGAAAATTAACGAAAGTAGGCTTTGTGATTCCATTGTCTGGACATCCTATGTCAATACAGTCGAAATCAAATTGGAATTAATTTTTTCTTCAGATAAACAGGTTTTTCAAAATAAGCGGGTTATAATGGTAGTAAAGATGGCCGGAGAATCTAAATCATTTCAAATATAATAAAGCAAGATTACAATGTAACAGAGTTGAGCAAAGTGGGTTCGAATGTACATGAGTGGTAGTCTACAGGTGTTTTTAGGTAAATAATCTACAAATGTTATTTCTTCTCCTGGGATCACATGGGAAATATTTTGGAAATCAGTAAAGCACAACAAAAAACATTACTTGTATTCTTATAATCTAAAATAAGGTCATGTGACGTCACAAAAGAGTAAACAAATAACTTTCATGTGTATATTAATTTCTGGTGATACAGCTCTGTTAGATTTTTCAATCGCAGCCCAACAGTATCTTCCTGCTCTTGACATATGACGCCATGGTATTACGTTACATAATTATTAAGCCCGTGTTTTAGGATAGTTATTATTTTCATGACGTTGTACCCTAACAGAAGAAAAACCCAGGTGTACCGAGAAGCGGTTCATACAATAAAGGCATTCCTTTGATCACATTATCACTAGATAACATTTTATCATATATGTCAATTGCATGCTAAATCGTGATCCTGATTCCTTCTGGACACCTGGTCCAGGTTTCATAAAAAGTCCTAAATCACAACGTTTAGTCCTAACTACCATGACAACGCATCGCTGTTTGGCCAGTTCCATGACAATTAGGTCTAAGGATGTAGGACTTAAGACTTCTTGTGAAACGAGCCCTGGTCCCAACCTGTATGGAATCTGTAATTGTTCGTCATGTAGAGACCCATCTTATATCTAATATACCGCCTTCAAATGAACTTCTAATGTTTCGAATATCCATTGGTACTCCATTAAATTTCGAACAAAATAACTGTTTTCGCTTAAAGGAACAAGACCTACAATGATTTTCACAACGTTTCTTTCGTTTCTTTTTATCCAATCGAAATAGTTATCTAGTATCTAATTTGGTACCAAAGTTATCTTACGTTTATCCTTAACCTTTACAAAAAGGATTAAGTTCAATACTTAATGTAAAAACATTTATAAGTAATCTGCATTTTCCAATATCCCCGAATAGTAACACCGCAATTGAGAATTAATTTGGTCATGTGAAAAAAAAAACCGGCCCGGTATACATAGTTTCAGTCTCTCATATTGACATGCTTCTATTCAACAAATGTCTTTTTGTAATAATTCTAAAATCGAATAGCCACAAGATGCTCAAGGTTTATTTATAGTAATAAACTTTCAAATTTGCAGCGTTTCACTTCCGATTTCCGTTTCCGAGATATTCATACGGCGGTTATATACGGATATGCTCAAGGAGTTGAGAAGTAGCTCAAACAGTCAAACGGATATATATCACGCGACAGACTTTCACGACCTCTGAACGCTTTCTTTGATATTGTTAAGTTAAAAAATAGAAACAATTTTAACTGATGTCATACAAAGCTAACCTACTCGAAGCACAAAGAAATGTCTATCAAATCCTTGGTATGTCTCTAGAAGTGAAAAGTGTTTTATTTAGGTTAGTTACTTATGGAATGTCAAAGTGTTATTTGTCTTTATAAGATCAAGTTGGTTTCGTATGATATGTACAGTGTTGTCTTTATAACAAAATGCATTTTATTACAAACGAATGATGTCGCTGACAACATATTACAGCATATCGTATATTATTCAAAAGATGTAAACATTATGTGGTAATCCTCTAACGATGCGTTTTACGCTTTGCAAAAGAAACTTCAATTTATTTTATTCCAAAATGAATGAATTATTGCAAATTTAAGCTCAAGAATTATTCCGATTCTCCATTTAATCCAGTTTGTTGGGTTGTTGACAATACAGCTCATAGAAATGTCAATTTGTTTATTTCAATGTTCCAATACTATCGACAATGTATACCGACAATGTGTTCATATTACTGACCAGATCTTTGGAGTGATGTTGATAAATGTAACGACATCTATGCTATCCGTTAATGCTTTATCTTCATAAATATATACCGCTTACTTAACATATAAATTACACACGAAAATGACAGCAACATTAAAGACAATCAATTTTCGTCCAAATTAAATATCAGTTTCTCAACATTTCACGACTTCATCAGAAGTGTGTGTGTGTGTGTGTGTGTGTGTGTGTGTGTGTGTGTGTGTGTGTGTGTGTGTGTGTGTGTGTGTGTGTGTGTGTGTGTGTGTGTGTGTGTGTGTGTGTGAATTGCACCATCTATTCGGCTCGGAACTTGACGGTTCGCATCACGTTTTTTAAATATTTTTTTATTTGAAGTGTGATTGTATAATAAAATTATTTTTATGTATATATGTATATGTATTTTTATTGTGGCAATCTTGTGAATCAAACTATTTATATGTTGTTGTTTTTTTTCGCTGTTAACAAACAATGCATTGAGATTAGCTGTAAGATCCAGAGTGTCGATAGAACATGTATATTTCATTTCAATAGCAATATTTCATTAAATATAAAAATCTGAGATACCAAAGTATAAATCGCCAGGATATCATTGACGGAATGTGCCGAGCGACAAGTATCCTCGGGGACAAAATGTCCATCAGCAGAGATACATACTTGGTGGTAAAAATATTTAAAAAAAATCTCAGATACCAAAGTATAAATCGCCAGGATATCATTGACGGAATGTGCCGAGCGACAAGTATCCTCGGGGACAAAATGTCCATCAGCAGAGATACATACTTCGTGGTAAAAATATAAAAAAAAATCTCAGATACCAAAGTATAAATCGCCAGGATATCATTGACGGAATGTACCGAGCGACAAGTATCCTCGGGACAAAATATCCATCAGCAGAGATACATACTCGGTGGTAAAAATATAAAATTTTCATATACGAAAGTATTAATCTTCAGGATGCCATTGACGGTTTAAGATTTGACATGGTCAAGGAACAGATACATGATGCTTATTTGACCAAACAGAGATTTCAATACCCCTGTGGGAAAACGGTCAGACTTAAAGTAATGTACATATGTATTTCAGGATATATATGAAATATAATGAGTTATTATACAAATAAAGAGAATCAACCAGAATATAAATACGATTAGGGTTTTTTATTATTGTCGATCCAAAGGACAGATAACTGCAACTGAAAAATATAGTTCGTTGTTTTGAAATGTACAGCAAAGAGCGGAATTTACTTCGTTCAATAGATAATTCCATACCGACAATAATATGGAACTAAATGTATCTTGAGATAGTCATTATTCAAATTAGTGAAACATCGTTCTAGTACTTTGTATTCATTGGCACCATTTTTGTGTTGACAACCAGAATATTTCTATAAAAATGATGACATATTTGTGTCATTGTAGAGTGGCTATGTCCATAACATGTTATTCACATAATAGAAAGACATTATAAATTCAAACCTGTATTATTGGTCACCACAAAAATACAAAAAATGCACAAGTTTTATCACTCCATTACGCATCATTGCATCATTAACTTACCAACTTATTAAAAGCATGGCAACTATTTCATGATTTCTAAAATATATGTGACGTATGTGTCTCAAATGACCTTACCTGCTAGGCTTGTTCAATGCACGATCAATTCAATGCACGATAAATTCATATATAGTTGCTAACTACCTAGGGATAGGTTGATGTCACAATATGAAAAATTACTTTGAAATCGACATTTAACATCACTAACTAAAATGATAGGTTAAATGTTTGGTAGTAAGTGTTATTTACCGATTGTGACTGAGGGATTATTTCTGATTGTTTTGCTATGGATTTGATCAAGGACTCAGAATAGGCTTGTACACCCTTACTCTTCTGTGTCAACTAAATCCATATCTGAATTTTACGGAGGTACATCTTGTCCAAAGTTTGTCATATATGTATGTTGTACATGCGAGTGATAAAAATGTAAAACCCAAACCAAAAAACAATTTGCCTGTCTTTAGAGTAGTATTTTTCGTCCTCTTCTGACTGGTTAGAATATTCTTATCTATAGATTTTAAATCAACATTTTCAAATCAAAATATGAAATAAAATATAAATTTCATATAAATGTATAAACATATGATATAAGCGTATGATGTAAACGTATGATGTAAATGTATATTATATATATATATATATATATATATATATATATATATATATATATATATATATATATATATATATATATATATATATATATATATATATATATATATATATATATATATATATATATATATACTCCTATCGAAACTGTTCTAGTCCAAATTTGAATTGGATACCTAAACTTCATAAAACCTTATAACGACATACGCATAGCATGTCCTGCAAACATATAAACATTTTACCGGATACTAACACCCGTTAGAAAAATATTGAAACAACATTATACAGCGTTTGAATCCAGAAGCGGAATAAATCAGATGCAGATTGTCAAAAATCGATTCATCACAAGAAAATGAAGACACACGATTTTTAATATACATTTGAATGTACATAACAAAATATAATATACATGTACGTGGGATCTGGTACGTATATTAAACTGTAAAACATTCTTACAGGAAATTTGTAATTGTACTGTGAAACCAGTACAATTGTTGAAAAAGTGGTTTGCCTTTCCGGACACTCTTACAAAAAGTTTTCTTTAAAAAAGACAGAATAGCATAATTACGTAAACCAAGTTTGAATCATCACATCAAAGTGTATATATTATGTTGATTCCTGCACTGATAAGATGCACTTTGTTGTGTATTTTTATATCTGTATTTTGCATAGCATAGCCAATTGTTTATGAGACTTCATTGGGACATATTTTTATCATATGAAATATCAAGTACACTTTTAATGATGGCATGAACGTTATGTGTCACAAACAAGAGTACATTTGCACTAGACAATCACAACAAGTCTTAAAATCCATATAGAATTGATAAGTAGCTATCAGGCATGTCCGGCTGTTTTTGCTTTACATAACTGAAAAAGGAGAGAAATCATTACATTGACAAAACACCCAATTAAGTTCATAGAACTAGTCATCTATCTTTTGCAATTATGGGTCTATTGTTAACCGTAATAATTACATCAAGCTTATTTAACATAATTATATAATTAACTATTCTGCATCGCTTTATTTCTTTTTAAAACATATTTCACATCAATTTTAAAAACGCCCGTTTCAAAAATATATAATGTCTAAATAGTAGGAATGTAATGTATTTAAATGTCTCAAATATGAGTATCAAGTTAAATGAGCAGTTGTACCCTTAACTATGAGTGTCGAGTTCGATAGGAAGGTGTGTCCTTAACTATGAGTGTCGAGTTAGATAGGAAGGTGTGTCCTTAACTATGAGTGTCGAGTTAGATAGGAAGGTGTGTCCTTAACTATGTGTGTCGAGTTAGATAGGAAGGTGTGTCCTTAACTATGAGTGTCGAGTTAGATAGGAAGGTGTGTCCTTAACTATGAGTGTCGAGTTAGATAGGAAGGTGTGTCCTTAACTATGTGTGTCGAGTTCCAAAGACATGTGCACCCTTAACTACAAATGTCAAGTTAGATAACGAATGAGACACGTATGTTTGTCGAGTTAGATAGGCAAGTGTGCCCTTAACTATGTGTGTTGAGTTCAAAAGACATGTGCGCAATAACTATGAACCCAAACTATGAGTGTCGAAATAGATTGACAGATATTACCTTAATCATAAGATGAGTGTTTTACATAACACTACGTCGGTTTTTATGTGCTGGAGTATTTTACAGATCCCTACACTGGCATTATTATATCTTTACATGTTTTATGTATCCCTACGCCGATTTATACTATATGTAAGCGTTTTTAGCATATTTATGTCTGTCTTGTGCTGTTTCTATTACATCAATTAATATGCCCCATCTGTGTTTTGGCAGTTACATATTCATTATCTGTGTATTGGGGTATTAACACAAATAATTTCACCGAGGAATAAGAAAAATATGATGCATATCATTCGATTTACATTATATCTTACAGCGAGGATATACATGCATCTACATGTGTCATATCATTTTATAGTCTGGAAAGGCAGGTGGATGTATCTTAATTCATATTTTGTCTATTCCTATTTTGCTGACGTTAGATCTCCGATTAGGTATGACTGCTATATATATATAGATAGCATATAACATCACCACGTGCGTGTGCACGTTCGCATAAACATCGGATGTTATTTTGAAGTGCAGTGGCGTGACAATATAAGTCTGTGTCATCTCTCAGTCAAAGGCTTTATGAAATAGATTTTAATATGCTGACTATAATGAGGTGATCATTTTCGTTTTGCGCTATTGGTTAAGTTTGAACCTTAGTCATGTAATTGAATTATATTATTATCAAATTGAATTTTAATGTTACTCTCTCTCTCTCTCTCTCTCTCTCTCTCTCTCTCTCTCTCTCTCTCTCTCTCTCTCTCTCTCTCTCTCTCTCTCTCTGTGTTTGTGTGTGTGTGTGTGTGCACAATACCCAAACACATCAAATTCACATAGGTGTAAATACATGCAGATTGAATGGAGACAAAACGTTCATATACATTGAGATGAAGATTCTTTAAAAATAAATATATGATATAAAATCCCTATGAATCATTATAAAAAGGGATTTGATCAAATTGTTTTGTCTGATATTTTTGTTTTTGATTTATTCATGATTATAACATACAATATACAATAAACATCAATTAACACTTAATTAATTAATTAATTCAGTAAAAATACATTGCCACAGAAATCAATTTCACTGATAATTTTATCATCAGCTTGACATCACCAACAAAATTATCAATTTGATTGTAAACAAAGATATAACCTAACTTGTATTTATGTAGTCATTCGTATAACATTTTCAGATTGATTGAAAACAATGCATAAGTCAATATTACCGAACGCAATAATTAAGGGATAACTGCAGTTACAAAACTAAACTTAATTGTGTTTTCAATTCGCAATAACAAATTTAAGAAAATTACATGCGTCAAATGCACTGACATCAATTCCTTAAATGTCAAATGTAAATATAAAATTATTATATTGCATCTGGAATGAAAAACATAAACAAACAAAATGTAAATGTCATAGTTAATGACGATACATGGAATGTATCTGAAACGAAGACAATATATTAACTTAAGAATGAATAATATATTGTATCACAAAGTATATATAACATATAATATATATACTAATGCACTCTGTTTGCTTCGCGTTATTTCATTGGTCGATGACGTTGAAAACTCACAATATCCGTTTCACCGCTCCGCTGACGCCTCGCAGTGAAACTTCATTTTTGACAGGGGAATCGCCGACAGCCTGTCAGTTTTTGTAAAACAGTCACATGGTAACCTTTAGATATATATCACATAACAAACACAAATGATGTATAAGAATACAACATACATTATATAACATACATATATGATAAAAATGTTGATACTGGTACAGTATATATTATCTAGCATACATATATAATAAATGAATATAATAATAATAAAACAAATATCATACAACATACATATTTGATAAATAAATCTGATAATAATACAACGTATGTAATATAACATACATATCTAATAAATACACATGATAACAATACAACGTATATTATATAGCAAACATATATGATAAATAAATATGACAATAATAAAACATATTTTATATAGCATACATATCAGATAAATAAATATGATAATAATACAATATATAACATACATATATGATAAATAAATATTATAATGATACAACGTATATCATATAACAAACACATGGTAAATAAATATGAAAATAGTACAATATATATTATATTACAAACATATATGACAAAATAAAAAAAATAATAATACAACAAATATTATATAACAAACATATATGATAAATAAATGGGATAATAGTACAACATATATTATATAACATACATAATAAATAAATATGATGATAATAAAACATATATTATATAACATACACACATGATGTATAGACATCGTAATAACATAATATATAGCAAACATACATTTTTATAACATAATAAATATTATATCGCATGATTAACAACGCCTCTAGAAACTAACCAAACACTGGCTAAAATTAATTTTTTTAACTTCCGATGCCAATCTTTCGGCTAAGATGAACTACAAATTCACAAAATATTAATGCTTCAAAAATGGCATTTTGTGTCAAGGGCTTTGTGATATTAAGGTTAATTTAGTCAGTTTAAATAATAACAGGTCATTGATAACATTAGTAAATTGAAGGAACAAATATTGCAGTTACTTTCTACTGTGAACCTTGGATCCCCTAAAAAATGCAGTCTGTCAACAGAAAAAAATAATTCACACTATAGACTCGCTCATACACCCGTACGTGTTCTTCTGAACCAATCACCTGAGTCTATTCTCGTTGTTCATGTATTGCAATGATGATGATGATGATGATGATGATGATGATGATGATAAAACTAAAATGGTGCTGTTGTTATTGCTATTGTTGTTGTTGCTAATGATGATCTACTTAAGGGACGATCGGGGTTTTTTGTCATTACTATAGATATAATTACTTGATTTGGCAAACGTCCATTTAGTAACAACTGCAGTTGTAAGATATGGCCGTAATGTTTTACAGAATGTTTTCGTGAATGTTTAAACACGTGCGCGTTGTGCAGGCAGTTCCAGAAATATCTTCGACATCGTGTTAACGTCGTCATATAATTTCTGAAAACGTCGTATACATTGACTTCCGTGTATTTACACTTCCAAATTGGTCTCGAAAAAAACTTGACTCTTTGATGATATCTGCGTTATTTCCGAATTGTTCCAAACTTATATACATAAAATGGACCAGCAATCAGTCGGTACTATTCATAATATGCCACAAGAGCCAAGCTTTGTCACAATAAACCAAAGTGTTTTTGATCAACAATGGCATTGTAATGATATACAGAACTAAAGGTACAACAGTACTGTATCTGCCCTAGATATGAACAATCAGAGCTAGAAAGTCGGTTATGATGCGGTAGTACGGGCATGTAGAGAATATCTTCATAAAGAACCGAAGATATTTTATACATTCTGACAAAAGATTCTAAATGGATATCATTCAAATATGAGGATGCGCGGTACGGTCTACTCCGTTGTCACTGATAGTTGATTCTTTTAATAAGTTGAATTAGCAGAAAACACCAGAGAAGGGCACTAATTTGCTTGTTGCAGTGAAAGCAAAACGCTAGATGTACTGTTCAAGCCTAATGCAAGTCTAGTAATTCTCTGTCAAACCCGATCCATTTTCATATCAATTATATGTTTTTGGTTTGTTTTAATGTTGTTTAACTCTACACTTTACAACTTTCCAATTATAAAGTGATGGCCAGATTTTAATGGTGGCGGATAGAACCAGGTTACGATATATACGGGAAGAGACCACCGGCCTTCCAAACGTTAACTATCAAATTTTTCAACAAAATCATATTAAGTTCCAGTGGGGCTAAAACCTGCGTCGACAAAAGGTAAAATACTTCATAGTTTTAATTGCGATGCTCCTTACATTATGTAATTCAATCTGATTTTAAATGAAAATTGTACAGTATTATATTCAGATTCATCGGACATCCATTTTGTTTGTCACTACAAGTGTCTCCGTGGCTCAGTAGTAAGCACATCGTGCTTAAAACCAGCTTAACCCTTTCAACCCCACAGACCATGATAGACCGGTCTTATATTTATTTTTTCATATAATTTTAAAAGAAACTAGTGAAATGGAAAATCTACAATACTTATTCTCAGATTTGGTCCTTGGTTATTGATATTCGACCGCTCGGTGGTGAAAGGTTAAATGTGTCAGAAGAGAATTGCCCATGAAAATGGCGGCGTCCATGAGGTTAGCGACAGGTCGTTGGTGACACGCTTTTTTACAACGAATTTCCGTTTGAATTCTGATATTTTGTCAATGGAATATACCATAGAAAGTTTGAGTGTGACTTAAGAGAAGGGAGACAGTTACTAATCGTTCATGACAACTGAAAGTAGCCATTTTATTAGACATTTTAACCAATCAGCTGGGAAATGCCGTAATGGCTGTTTCGTAAGTATTTCAGCATATAGCCTACTAACAAATTCTTCAAATCAATTGAAACAAGACAAATGCAGATTATTTTGCGAAAAAAAAACAGACATTTATTGGTCTGTTTAAAAGTTAATTATCGACTACTTCTTTATAGAAAACCCGTGTAGGCCTATAAAAGATCCCTGTGTTATGTAGGACAATTCAGTATTTATTAGCTGATCATAAATATTTTATAACACGAATACGATAATTATATACAACATCCCATTCCATTTCCTAGAAACCTATGAGCACTGCTTATACTCGACATTGACACTGAAGGATGTGAGAAAACAAGTTGGGCCTCAGAATTAGGAACTGGAGATGAAATGCGAGATGGGGCTGATCTCACACGATGTGAGTCACGAATTGTTCCTGTAAGGAATATCCGGTGACGACAAAGGGACTGTTTATCAGAGATGCTTGACAAAGTTACACTACGCCTAGCTCTCTTTTTTCTATTCAACAGACAAGTTACACTTTTAACTACGATGCAAACTTCAATTACTGTGACCTGTGGTTCTGGTCATAACATGACCTAGATCTATCGCGATATTGGCTTGTACAGCGTAGTACAGACGCAGTTGTGTGTTTCTGATCTCTGTGATTTTTGTTTTGTTTTGTGGAAATGTATGGCTTTTAAGATTAAATAATAAATAATAATTAAATTTGTGATATTCTGTTCTTTATTGATTTGTTCATATGTTGAAATTTCACAGAAGACTGGTCCGACAAATAGGTGGAAAGGGTTTCTTATAAATGCATGTATTCCTACGCCAAAAAGTAAATCGGTTAACACTTGGGTCACGTGGTGACAAACTTGTGTTATTGAAATAGCTATGCAATCGTTCTGTATACCTGCAATGAAGTAAATTACAGTCGGTATGTAAATATTAAGGTCAACAACAACAGCAACACTCTTCGGTCTTTCCCATCGCTGTAACAATAAACAATTTGACAAAAAAAAAATTTTAAATATCACGTAATTATTCGCTTGGATGCACTACAAAATTATCTTATAACTACCAGATTTGACATTAAGCTAGAAATTGCTTTCACTGACTCTTCAAACATTGGCAGTTTGTAAACTTTACGAAAATGCACTAGCTTGTAGTTATAATCCCGCTAATAGACATCTTAATATCCCGCTTACCGCTTGCCGTGGTAGAGCTTTCGATTCGCAGTCAAGAGGCCTTCGGTTCGATTTCAGGTCAAACCAAAGATCTTAAGAAATTATAGTGATTATTCATTCGCCATCGTACGAAATGAAATTTACGTGTCTTACGAAATGAAATTTACATGTCTTTCGGACAAATAATAAAGCTGAATTAATCAATTGCAATTGAAAAAGTGGCAAACCTGGGTTTCTCAAGCAATTTACATAAAATATATAGGAATTTAAAAACTTTTATGCCTGTGTATATCTCTTTATCGTTGTTATATATCATTATCTAAGTAGTAAAAAAGGTGGGAAATTGGAGGAAAAAAACACAGTTAATGCCCCTTTAATCTGTTATCTCGTGGAGATAAAAAAAAATGGATATCTACTCTCATGGTCTTTCTTCAAAATTTGACAAGTTCCTGTTCCGACAGCAGGTTTTGGTGTACTCAACATACCAATGATGTAATTGTTCTACTGATAGGCTTATATGAGTAAAGTATAACCATTAACAAATGGAAATACATTACATGACAGCGAAAAACTCGCCATGTGAAAGAACGATAAAAATAATAGAAGAACCATCTCTTCGAACTTAAGTGCATTTTCATATGTCAGGTGGACCAAATCTAAACGAAGGGACCATGTCAGGTGGACCAATTCTATACGACGAGTCCATGTCAGGTGGACCAATTCTATACGACGAGTCCATGTCAGGTGGACCAATTTTTTACCACGAGTCCATGTCAGGTGGACCAATTTTATACCACGAGTCCATGTCAGGTGGACTAATTCTATACCACGAGTTCATGACTTACGGCAACATTTCCATATTCGTTTAAATGATGTTATCTACGGAGTAAAGGAATTCGGAAGTTGTCTTTGTTGTGATCACCATAAATGTCTAGTTTGAGTGCAAAAGATGAGAATTATTTTTTATAATAAGAAAATATGCACCTACACTTACGATAGAGCGCTATGTTATTCAAATTTTGATATTGTATTTTTTGCTTTTTGTTCGAAAATGAACGTTACCCCATGTATGTTGCAAATTATTAAAGCTTATTATTACACCCTACTTTCTATAAAAAATTTTCAGATTGTATAATATGTGATTACATGACATTATTGTGATTATCCTGAAATTGGAGCATGCAGGAAATTATCATATGAAAATAGTTCGTTGTTGAAAAGAATTGTTTTTATGTTTATTGTTTTCATTGGATCTGCAAAATCGATTTTTTGAAAGGTGTGACATGTTTAGATATGCATTCTGTTTACCATATCAACATTCTTCTATGAGTAGATGCTAATCGTCCATATAGCCCCAGTCACAAATAGTGGCAAATAAAGGCATATCATTTGCGATCTATTTTGTTGGCGACCGCCAGTGAACTTTCAAAACTGAAATATCGTTTGCAACCTCTTTAAAAATAATTAGCAACAATTTAAAGACAATTGCAGGAATTAAGGCCACCATTGTAATCTGTTTGTAAATCCTACACACTCTTTTCCGCCATTGATTTTGTATTTCCCGTCTTTACTTGTCATTTTTACTCTTCTTTTAATTGCAAATGCTTATAAATATACATACATGAATGTTTTCTTTAGTCATGTCATATATTTATTATATATTGTGTGAGTCTGGTGAAGACCACCGAGCATGTTTCCAGACCTTGTATCAAATTCATTTGAACATTGTTCAATAAAATATGTTTCTATAACCCATTAATAAACTTTAGTTTTAAAAGGAGTGCATATAAGAGTAATGATGTATTAAAACCTAACAGAAAAGAAGTAGTTTTGTCCTGTATGTAGAACAAATGTCGGTATTTTTATCAAATAAAGTCGACAGCACTCCATATAATGTAATTTACATCTTTATTGCAACATACTATTTGACAAATCAAATGTCATTTTAAATACCACTTAATTATTAGGACGTATGCACTGAATAATATTTGATATGTATCAGTCATTGACATTGTGTTTGAAATGTAGGTTCCCTGCCCCTTCACTTACTGTCAGATGGTCAACTGTATAGCTGTACATTATTTAAGTTATTTTCCATTGGTACCGAGGTCAATGAATGTTTAATATATCCCGCCCTTTTCTAGTCCTTTTTCAATAACTGACAACAGTTAAGCGTCATTGAAAGCCCACTCATAGTCATGTTGCAATAACTGACAACAGTTAAGCGTCATTGAAAGCCCACTCATAGTCATGTTTCAATAACTGACAACAATTTAGCGTCATTGAAAGCCCACTCATAGTCATGTTGCAATAACTGACAACAGTTAAGCGTCATTGAAAGCCCACTCATAGTCATGTTTCAATAACTGACAACAATTTAGCGTCATTGAAAGCCCACTCATAGTCATGTTTCAATAACTGACAACAATTTAGCGTCATTGAAAGCCCACTCATAGTCTTTCTTCAATACCCAACAAATGTCCAGCGACATTGAAAGCCCATTCGTTATATTTTTTCAATTTTTAGTGTCATTGAAAGCACATTCATAGGAAATTTGCAAGAACTGAAAAATGTTTAGCGCCATTGAAAGCCCAGTCATAATTTGCCCTCAGCAAATGATGGGAATTTAGCGCCATTGAAAGCCGAGTGATAATTTGTCCCCAGCAAATGACGGGAATTTAGCGCCATTGAAAGTCCAGTCATAATTTGTCTCCAGCAAATGACGGGAATTTAGCCATTGACAGCCCAGTTATAATTTGTCCCCAGCAAACGACCGGAATTTAGCCATTGACAGCCCAGTCATAATTTGTCCCCAGCAAACGACGGGAATTTAGCGCCATTGAAAGCCCAGCCATAAAATGTCGCCAGCAAATGACGGGACTTTAGCGCCATTAAAAGCCCAGTCATAATTTGTCCCCAGCAAATGACGGGAATTTAGCGCTATTGAAACCACAGCCATAATTTGTCGCCAGCAAATGACTGGAATTTAGCGCCACTGAAAGCCTACCCATACTCTTCTTCATTAAGTGGCAACATTTTAGCGTTATTGACAGCAAACTCATGGTCTTTCTTCTATAACTGATAAAAGTTTAGCATCATTTTTAACAAACAAGCGATTTATTGAACGTGTAAATACCATGTCATTTGTAATCACTACTTTTTGTTGTATCCGACAACACTCTGGCTTTAAAAACTTGTTAACAGACGTGGATGTACATTGATCCTGGAATTTCTATTTGATGATATTTTTTGCCCATGTTTTACTCTCACTCTCTCAGTTAACTGTCAATATTTCTATGGGCATTAAATATAACAATTGATAAGTTGAAAAAATTGTTCACTGATCTATTAACTATTTTCTAATAGCTCCATATAAACATAAAACAAAATTGTGGTTTTGCAAAAAAGAAAAAACGAAACAATGGTCAGGTTTTGTCCGATTCACCTAAGATGGTGGGGCGGGGTAATCTTTTGATTATCATACGGATGATTCTACTCACTTTTCGGTTATAACAAGCTGCACGGAAAAACGTTTATTCCTCACAGGATACTCTCGTAGGTAAGATCACAAGTAGGAACGATAACTCTAGTCTGTGTCATTCTAATGTTATGCTTTGTTACCTAAAATTTAAACTCCTCCAGGTCAAAAAGGGGTTCACAAGCCTCCACCCTGCCAGGTTATTTCGATTTTACTATAGTTCTTTTTATGTCAATGAGACTTCTTCAGAACCTGAGCTTGAATCTTAAAAAGATGTTAAGTTCCAAAAGACCAAGAGGGTATAATCCAAATACTTAACCTAAATGTATTGTTAAGTCTGTCTAATGATAACCTCATTTTAAATATATCTCATTTTTGACACCAAATCTTAAAAGTTGAATCCAGTAACACATATTCGGTTCAATTTAAGAATATATAAATGCCTTTAGCTTTTTTTTCATTATGTTTAATCTTCTTAGTTCCATTTCGAAGACATAAATGTTGGACAGGCATAAAAGCAATGCTAATTAATCTAAAACCTGGTCGCCGTCATTTAACTGAAAAATTGTTTAGTATGGCGTGAAACACCATTGGAACAAACGAATAAAGCTAGAAAATTAAATGATATTGACAGCCAATACTTTTACTGGATTTGGGCTGTTTTCATTTTCCATATCAATTCATAATCAATTACCCATACATACATACATACATACATACATACATACATACATACATACATATAAGAACTACATATATTTATACATACCCACATGCATTTACACATTAGCACTTTTATAGAGGTAAACTAATCACTGACAAACTATTGATACTTTCGACTTTTTATATTATACACATATTATACATTCATTTCTTTATAATTTATACATTCAAAAGCTACATAAAGGCATAGTTTGTTTATTGTAGATAATTTTACTGAACTTTAGCGTTTGAGTAACAAGTACTGCCTATAAATAAAATGTTCTTATTTATGCAAGTGTCAATGCCATTTTTGTTTTACCCTTTATGTCACGGCTGATATTTTCACCTTTGTTGTCGGTGGTTATCCGGTAAGTCTGCTTTCACAAAAAGAAACCATGTTTATATCAGCGATAATGTTCCATGGTGTGTAATTATTATGTAATGATAAAGATATCAAAGGCCTGTGTCATAATGTAGCCCATATGTCATGTACTAACGGTTTAAGTAAAAATATATTTCTATTCCTCATTTTTATCTCGCAATAGACACTCCTGTGTAATAAGTATATAGATGAAATAATCAAATTAAATGGCGAAAATGGTATCTTATCTGGGAGAACAGAAATGACCATATACACGTCATTAAATTAAATTCAACAAGTCGTGTTAGTCTGATAGTGTTCGACTATCCAAAACAAAATGTGCCGAGATTTCGAGTCCTAGTACATGAACCGGGCCATAACTAATTCTTAGTTTTATAAAATGATAGTTACAAGTTCTTAGCATACGGAATGACAGTCAATGGTCTTTCAAATGACATTCAAAAATAAGTTTCCGTGTCAACATCGACAAACGTTCATACAAATGTCAAAACGTGTGGAAAGGTATGCCTACCAACCTGTAGCAGATGATGTCGGTATAAAAATAAAATAGCTCGGCGGCATGTAAAATAACAATAAACAGATCGATCAGCTTTTAAAATTATATGAATGCCATCTCTTTGTTTGATAGTTGATCCATTCTGATTCTAAGATTTACGCAGTGGTACAAGGATACAAAACATTTCACACAAGCAAAATGGTTTTGATGACTACAGAAAACTGAAAACATAAAACGACCCATCATTTCTATTTGAGTAAGTGACATTGACCTATATTCGCATGATGTTTATAAAACGTTAAGTGTTCCAAACTGTTGGTCATCCTTGCAAGAGTACCTTCCAGTTATGTTACACAATTGTGACCTTTGGAATTTATACGAGATGCAGAAAATTGACTACCGATGTAGAAAGAATGCAACGGTGTACTGACGAAACCATCTGAGTGTTTATGACATATTGATAGAGGTCTATTTCGGACGATACCTTACAAAAAGGTCATTGGTGTTAAATCAATTACTTGTGGTAACTCGAAATGTGTGAAGTATGACGAATGTAAGGAAATATGACGCATACAGAATTTTTTTATGGTTTGCACTTGAACAATCTTTACATGCTTTCAATAATTGAAAAGACCAAATAAACGTCAAAACTGGATGATGATGATGATGATGATGATGACGATGATGATGATGATCAAACAAATCAAAAGAGTTTTTTTTTAAGTTTGTCAAATGAATCCGTTCTTATAAGACAATGAAAGCGAGATGTCATTACTCACGAAAAAGATCATCCCATTCAAAATATAAAAGAAGTTGACCATAGGTAAGTATCAGGGTCATCATAAATGTTTCTGGACACTTTAGTAATCCATATAAAAACCATTTTATGCGTATGTTAGGTGGATCCATTACAATCTTTGATTAGACGGGATTTTGTGATAGTTCACAACACTGTAAGGGGCCACTTAAGTATCCGCATCAGTTGTATCCGGGAAATATAACAATACATTAGATTCAAATAGGGTGAAAACTGAACAAACGCAGACCTAGGGTGGAACAAGGTGCCATGGAGGATTAAGCTTCTCCTGTCGACCGGTCATACCCGCTACGAGTCTACAGTCAATTTCAAATGAAGTAAGTGAGAAATGAATCATTAGCATAAAATACATGTATATTGGCTCGTACAGATTTTCCTTGTAATTATCAATGGATTAAACAATGAGATAAGCAACTCTTTATGTAATATTCGAATTTTTTAACCTTCGAACAAATATGTCTCCCTCGCCATCTTGCTTGATAAATATATTTTTTCTTTAGGTGATAAATCCTTATAACCCTTATAACGACCTACTGTATACCTTAATTTTTTCGCTTTATTTATTGTTTTTTCATAATTTTGAGAACAAATTTAGAATGAAAGCGACATTTTCAAAGTAAATAATTAAATTGAAGAAGTACTGACATGCATGCCATTCATGATAAAATTGTGAATAAGGGTGATTTGAATGATTGTTATAATATTTATCATATTCATATTTTATTTACATACATTAACTAAAACTACATCAAATTAAAATTTGAATAAAAGTTTGTTTGTTTGTTTGTTTTATTTCATGCACTTACATTTTTGTGGCTGTCCCATCAGTCAAACAAAGGAAAGATGGATAAAAAAGAAATCAAGAAAAACATGCTTATTCCTCCATGGTACCTGATCCCACCTCCGTTTCTTGCACGGGTCTCTAGTTATTCAAATGCACATACTAATTCCCTATATTTGTATATTTTCTAAACAAGACATAATCTTTTTAGTTCAAAGACATTAGGTTTAGTTGACATCGGACATTTGTGTGATTATGAAAAGTATTAACGGATGATGGCGTTAAAGTATTAATACAAAACAAGTTCACTTTGGCAATGATCCATTACAAAGTTCACGTAATGTTCAGGTCTACCTAGATAGATTGGCACATGTTTACAAACACAATGAATCAAAATCAAATTATAACAGGGTTAGGGCTACTTGTCGGCACAAAATATATTACAGCAACAATAATGCGTGGAATCAGTGCGAAGCAAAATGTTTCACCTGTACAACATTTTAAAAACATTATACTATTAATTTGGTTTTCGACAGAACCCGGATGTACCACCTTATCTTGGTAGACCTATGCATGCAACTTTTCGTCCGGTATTCCTGTCACGGTACATCTCGGTTGTGGTACTTATTCAAATATATATGATGACTTGTTTAGCGTTAATCCCTTTTTGCTAGGCGGCGTAAATACATTCTCCTCTTTCTAATTAATTCAAAATTTCTCTGAATTTGACCATTTATTTTTCTATATTGCCTTGAGTGTCTGCCATGTTATGCAAATTGCCTGAGTGGGATTTCCATCTTATAACGGTAAAATAGATTTTACTCTGATAGGAAGGTCAAGGTTATATAGTCATTTTAATTTATGGGTTCATGTGATACGTTGGAATCAGACGACAATGTCAGAGAAATGTCTGATCAATGAATTTCCTTTTATTTCGTTTTTTTTTAAACATTTGTCATTTTCATTGACAATAATCCAAAAATAAATAGTAACTTACTTTACGCAATTTTCGCAGAAATTCGCCATTGTAGTATGCTTTTTTCACCTGCATATGATCAAATGTTTATATTTCGCAGATGATTCAATATATCAGGGCGCGTTCAACAAATGAACATTTTATTTACAGAGCCAAATTACTTACTGATAAAGTTTTGTCTCAATGAAAACAGAAATCGCATTTAATGTCAACATTTCTCAAATTTTGTGGTCGGTGTAATGACCTTATTTGCAAATACCATGTTTCACTGAGTGAAATATTGGCACGTTAAAGAACCCTCACTGCTCAATGGCCGTAAGTGCCGAGCATAGGCCAAAATTTGAAGCCCTTCACCGGCATTTGGTGAAGTCTCCATATGAGTGAAATATTCTTGAGTGGGACGTTAAACAACAATAAACAAAGAAACAAACTATGAAATATTAAGTTACTTAGTTGTTGTTGTTTAATTGCCTTTACCGATTGTGACGGGGATTCATTCCTCACTTATTTCATCTGATTCTGACCGTGGACTCGTGGCGGGTGTGACCGGAAATAGGGGATGCTGACTTCTATCATGGCACCTTATCCCTCTTCTGGATATTCAGTGGTCTGTGTTTGTCCATTGTTCATCAAAGCTGTATGTTGTCGCCGGAACCACCTGATTGTTAGTTTGGTATCTGTGATTTTATACACACACACACACACACACACACACACATATATATATATATATATATATATATATATATATATATATATATATATATATATATATATATATATATATATATATATATATATATATATATATATATATATATATTGCATAAAACTCGACTTCAATTGCTGCAGTTAATAATTAGAAGGGACTATATTTTGAGAAGGGACTTATCATTTTAACACATAAATCCTACAGGTCAAATTTACCCTAATTATAGCTTAATGTTCAGAAAATTCTAATTCTGTCCACATGCTTTGAGGAAAAATGTGAAGGCATAAATTTCAAAGTTTTAGACAGTCTGAAGGACATGTCAGCTGCATCGACGTAAATGGAAATTATACTGAATAGAAAGTCTGTCGCTGCAACAGACACCTTATTTATATAACTTATACCCTCACCACGTGCCATTAGTACTGTAGTTTGAAGGAGTGTTATGTCAGTTGGTATGATCAACATCAATCTTGCTCAGTATAAGGAAAGATAAAACTACGTCAGCCATCACTTAGCACTACTTAATACCCTTAAATTATCATACACGTAAAGACATAAACATATAATTGTTTGTTACAAAAGTGTTTTACGTTACGTGTATGATAAAAATATCTATATAAACAAGTCTGGATATATTTGAAGAACAACTTGTATAATGTATGTGTATTTAAATAAGCGCACTCATATTTTAGCGCTCTAAGGGGGGTATAGACTTATTAGCGCAATCTTTAATTCGCGCAAGTAATTCCATTAGCTTTGTCGTGTATACAGAATGACAGGATGGACAAAAATTTAGCGCTGCCCTTGAATTAGCGCAATGACTTGAGCGCGAAAGGCGCTAATATTAGAATACCGCTAAAATAAGTACTCAACAGATAAAGTGTTATTGACAGATACGATCCTCTTGAGCATTTGTTTTGTATTGGTTTTTTTGTTTTTGTTTGTTTATTTGTTTGTTTGTTTGTTTATTTGTTTGTTTGTTGTTGTTTTTTATTAAACTATCAATTTGAGATGTTTACTTCTAACATTAATTATAATAAAATGTTTAAAACAAAAATCTCACTAAGCATGTGTAAATTTGGAAGCCATTTAGATGCCTACGTGTTCTCCACAGCACAAATCATTTCACAAAATTTTAAACGACAGTTTTATTTTAAATCAGATTAACGATACTATAAGAAGAACTAAACAAGACCAATTTACAGACTTGATGAAAGTGAAATGAACACCTCGTTCATGTTAACAATTATCGGACGCTTCCAACTTCTGGACCCATGTCAGTAATATGTATAAGATACAATACGATATCATAGTTATTGTTCAATTGTCTCTACGATTGTGACCATAGGATAAACTTGTTATGATCCGAATTTGACCGTGGACAGGCGGCAGGTGTGATAAGTTGGCAAGAGTAATAGAATCTTAAGTGGGTTTGTTGAGTAAATAAGAAATTCTCCAACCTAGTGGGAAGAATCAGATTGCCCAATCTGAACGTCACTGTGGTCATAAGAAACGAAAAAAAACTCAGGAGGAATCACTTCAATGGAATGAATAACCATCGGGTACAGAAACAACATCACACATTTCTGCAATGGACTATAATTGATTTTCTGAATATCAATATTTATGATATAAACTATAGTTTGACCTGTAACCCATCAATATACCATTAGAGGTATACCCTCTATTTAGTTTGCTAATAGTTGTATCAATAATGGGTTGTTTTCATAATGTCCCTATTATATGTCCTTGGTGAGTAATAACGACCTTGGATGTACGTAGTATTCCTCGGCGTTGAATGGTGTCCTTACAAATACCCTTGGCTATCATTACTGTCCTGGTACATATAACAGACCATTATAATAACACCCATTAATCAGAGCTATGATAACATGCAGAGGTTCGCCGTTTATGAAATATACACATTTGTGTTATTATTTATGAAACTGAAAAGAAATTAATTTTTGAAACAAGGTCCTAAAAATTATTTTTTGTAATTGGCTGACCTATATTTTTATATGATATTTAAACCCTTAATAATATAACTCAGAAATTAAACATTGTTGAATATCAGTATTACTGATTTTGTATTTTTTATTCTTCGAATTGTGTAATATCGTATTGTTTGACTAGAGACAGAATGTTAATTTCGTTAAGCAAATTATTGTGTTCCGAATCAATTGATATACCCGTCATTGTCCCGATTTCGACAAAGAAAGATTCCCATCGCTAACCCTTACTTAGCATGCTTGTAAAGGGCTTGATACTTCTTAAAATAATGTGTGCATTCAATTCGGATTAGAATAATACATGAATGAAGTTTAAATATGTTTAATAATTTAAATGTGCATTGTTGTTAAAACGGAAGGGAACGGAAATCACAAATGTATCAATTTCAATTCCGCATTTCAGCGTTACGTTACACGACATTGCTAGCCTCTTATTCTCCGCTTGCGAAACGAAGGGTAGATAGTAATGATGACACGTGTTTATCAGTCAGGCATGTAGGAAGAAACAGTGAAAATCGTTCACTCAAATGTTTTTAATCTCTGCATACTTACATGCCAACCGTTTTGAAAGGAATGACCTTGATGAGTTTAAAAGGTCACAGGAAAGGGTCATGAGCGCATTTTATCACATTTTATTAAGCTACATTTCTCTTGTGAGCTTTACGGGGGGAGGGTTAAAGAGGCAATACATTGCACTAAAGAGTAATGCCTAAAACTATATTAAGATAAAATGTGTGCTTACGTTCAAGTTATTTGTTAATAATTTTGCGTATTATCACGTCTTAGAACAAATTGAAGAAACATTTACTTGTATATCTCAAACTTTTAACAACTCAACTATGTACATTTTTTCTGCTCTTGTTTCTAATTATCAATTTTTTGACAAAAAAATCATAGTATTACGTCATCACATATGTATGCTAATTTATGTTCTCTGCTGAACAAATAAGATGAAAGACGGTACCAATTTCTGTTTATTTGGAATCATATGCACCTTTTTATAGTCACGTGTTTGTGTTATCAAATTTTAATATTCGACGTCAAAGTAACTTACTTTCCAGAGGATGCTTAGTAGTCATTGCATTGGCTTGACCGTCTTTCCTTTTTTAATAAATAATTCGGTTCAGACGTATTCCATAACAGGTACTTCTTTTAAATCAGAAATTATATATTTTTATATAGACCAATACAGAAATATATATATATATTATATATATATATATATATATATATATATATATATATATATATATATATATATATATATATATATATATATATATATATATATATATATATATATTGAACATAGAATGATATCTTTGTTTTTCGAGTACGTGTATTTGTCCTTTCGTACCTGAATATTGATTTTTAACCTGTTATAAAAAAAACGCTTTTTGGAATTGAGGTAACAATTTGCAACTACCTCTTTGTACTTAAACTAGACCAATAAATGACCTTCAAATTGTTCATAAGAGCTATTTTCTGCTAACAAAAATATCTCAAATGTCTTATTGTGGTCGTCTTTTGTCTGTTGTCATTCGTCATCCGTTATTATATTTTACATATTTTCAACCTCTTCCCAAGAACCAGTGGGCCAATTCTAATTAAACTCGGCAATGCAAATTTTTAAAAGAAAAGGGACCAATAGGGGTCCTTGTGGGAAGAATGACTAAAAGTATGTACATCTTTTAAAATCTTTTCAAGAACAAAGTATCAGATTTCTTTCAATTTTGGTATGCATAATAATTTACGGAGTTGGACCAAAGTTGGCAGGAATGTTTTTGTGGTAAATGTGTATCAGATTTGTTCGTTGTTGCTGATTCAAAATCCATATGTTCATCGGGAGCCTTTATATGATATTTATACAAACCATATTAACCGCTGATCAAATTTACACTTTTAGATATGGCATATATGTTGGTTGGTATGTGTGTTTGTTGACTACAGAAAGTCTCTGATTTAGAGGACCTAACATAAACATGAGACATGAATGTGCATATGTTAATAAATTTTTGTCGTAGAACTATTTTAGTTTTAATCCATGTGAGCGATAAGCAATCACGTGAGTTTTTTGGTTTTTGATATTTTCAACTCGCATATGAAAGGTTCTGTGTTCGATTCTAGATACCAGAGATGTAAAAAGTGGTGACTGTGCGTCTTTTACTAGTGATTGACCTATATTCATATCATGACAGGTGTGATGAGTTAGAGAATTATCAATAATAGCCTTGGATCCTGGCTCACTGACGGTAACGCTGTCAGTATAATTAGGTCAAGAACCCAGGCTATATCACTTGCTTATAGGTCAATACATAACACAGGTAAAAAGTAACATTTCATCATATGCCGCCCCAATAAAGTTACAATTACACAAACAATTGCAAATACCGAGTCATCACAGTATATAATTAGAAAGCACGTACTACAACATCATGCATTTGTAAATGTCAAAGTGACAATGTCAGAGTGATTATTTATTGACCACCTATGCAATAATTATGTATCTATATCCTACATCTTTATAGTTTTCATATGATCACATAGAGGATTGTCGGTCTTTTTAAAATACTGAGTAGGTCAGGGCTAATCATAGACGACGAATATTTTACTTACCTAGAATGGACTCGCGCGGATAATTTATAATACGAATACTTCAAATACTTCTTATTATAATTTAGCGTCGAAGTCGTCTTCCATTTAAACAAGTATCTTGAGAAACATTCTCATTTCATATAAATCTGTCATTTTGAATTGAAGTATCGTCATACTGTATTAAATTAAGTAGAAAAGGGGCCAGAATTCAACAAATGGTCGTATTTCAATGCTTCATGTGTCTTTAACACAATTTAAACGCAAGGCAAAGCATTTACGATTTTAGGTCGCAGAAACATCGAATGATGGTAATAAGTTACATATATTTTTGAAAAAGTTTAATAGTTTAAGAGTTGGTGAAAGATGTCGGGACAGCTTCTTGATTATTGAGCCTAATGGACGTTTAATTAAAGGCAGTGACAAAATGTGTTCCGTTCTCTCACCTCCAACACACAACCCTATCGCAATATATTGACTAAACATAAGTTGCATTGGTGATTGCCCAGATTTCTTGTACAAAAATGAAGAAGCAAATAAAACAACAACATCAGCTACAAATCAAAACAAAATCAAGAAAATAAATAAAATTTAAAAGAAAAACAAATAGAACAGATAAAAACAAAAGTTGAAAACATAAATTAGGCATAAACATGAACTGTAATCGATTGCACTCGCTAAAATATTGCGTGGAAAGTTTATTAAATTTTGGATTACCGTTTAGCCCTCAAAGACAACATTTTGAATAATATGATACCAGGCCAAGTATAGAAGTCCACAATTATTTTGTTTGCTCGTTATTTTACTTACAAAGTTTCCAATCGTACAGACGCCTAATAGATTTTGATTTTAGAGACTCGTTCAAATGGGACTCATTAATGAAGATTATCTCCGCTTGATACCAGATGTCGCTTTAGAAGATCAAGTCAGCATGAGTCAGTATGTGCTTAATTGATGAAAAGATCCACATGCAGAGTACAGACAGCTCTTAATGGATCTTAGATCTTAGATCTTAGATTAATTACTACTAGTAACATTTTCTTTGATGCAGTTATTATAACAAAACTGCTGCCATGGATTACGGGCATTGCATGGACTAAAGAAATATTGAACTGAACATGTATGTAATAGACAAGGAAGTATTATGACAATTCAACCGAGTCATTTTCAGAATTATTTTAGACGGCATCTGATTATCAACTGTTTAGTTGAACAGGAAATATTTTCGATTAAAATCGATATAATATGAGAAAGTCAAGGTACACACATGTATTTCTGCATATTGTAGAACAAAAATAATTCGGTAAAATATTGTTTGTCGCCAAAAAAGGCATCACGA
This sequence comes from Atrina japonica, assembly GCA_030159075.1. Lineage (NCBI taxonomy): Eukaryota > Metazoa > Mollusca > Bivalvia > Pterioida > Pinnidae > Atrina > Atrina japonica. The sequence continues at coordinate 1,423,873 of BROG01000111.1, forward strand.
CAGATACGATGATTATACTTAGGAAACATGTGGTGTAGAAATACATTAGTTATCCCAGTTTCAGGACTTTCGTTATATTCAGTCACATTATCACCTTTACTTCCAAATTTAAAGTAAAATTTCTTTAAATGTTCTTTTATTTTACAAAATAAAAAGCATTTTTCAAAGTTGAAATGAAATCTTCAATTTACAGTTTCAAAAATGACAGTGATAACTTTGAATATTCATACAAAATTCTTCGAAGCATTCACGAAGAATCTCCATCATCAACATATGTATAAAAACTCTCCGGCTTGAGCTGTTTTGAGTTGAAATTTTCAAAAAGAGCCGATAATACCTTTGATCAGATGACCTTGCATCCTTGATATTCCGTATATCAATTACAAACCTAAATCCTAGCATATATTAGAAAAAAGGTTTTTGAGTTATTTAAGTTGAATTTTTCAAACTGATATGTGACCTTGAGCGATTATCCGATGACCTTGAAACTTGTCACAAATATTGTACAGTATAATTCCTTTTAAACCCGTTTATATACACATGTGAAAATGTTATAGCTTTCTTATTAGCTCTGTGACCTTGACACTTAATCCAATGACTTTCAATGAACTTCACACAACTTCCAAAAATTCTCAAACACAAACACATACAGTAAAACCTGATTTAGCGACAACCTGTGTATAAAGACCACCTGGTGATACATACCAGTTTTTTGCTATCCCCATTGGTACCATTTGTATATAAATCAACCTGTATATAATTACCACCTACCCATAAAGACTGGTTTTGTTGTGTCCCTAATGGGGTCTTTATATATAGGTTTCACTGTACATGAAAATGTTATAGCTGTCATGTTGTAAATTTTGAATTTACTGGTTGGGTGTAAATACAAAATTTACAAAATGACAACTAGTTATGATGATGTAAATTTTGTATTTACACCCACCCAGTAAATTCAAACTTTACAACATGGCATAGCGTTCGATCTATTTTGTGTTGACATTTTTAAATTGGCCTTTGTTTCGATAACCTTGAAAGTTTACACACATATTCTGCAAAATATGTTTCTAAAATTTCAAATGTATCTCTATACTCAAATCTGAGTTCTAGAGATATTAAGATAATGATGTCTTGACCTTTAATTATTTTAGATTAATTAACTATGTAAAAAATTTCAGATACCAAAAATTAAAACAATAGAATGTCCAGGACAATCCGGTAAAAATAGACAAACACGGACCTCTGGAAACCAAGAGGTGGGATCAGGTGCCATGCAGGAGTAAGCATCCCCTGTCGACCGGTCACATCCGCCGTGAGTCCACAGTCAAGTCCAATGAAACATGTGAGAAGTGTATCCTCGTCACAATTGGTACAGATGTCTAACAACCGCCAACGAAAAGGCAATTCAACGTTTCACTTATTGAAACACAGTAGTCACAAACAAGCTTATAATCCCGACCGTAAAATTTGCGGAATGTTAACATTAAACGCGGTTTTCGATATCCCTGTGTTAATAATTTGTCAGTGAGTAGTTTACTTCTGTATATGAAATCTCCATATGTTGTACACGCCCTGGCATAAAAGATCATTTGTGAAATACAAACTCCATATGCGGGTGACTGAGGGATATTACTACTTAAATGTGGAATATTTACGATGGGAAAGCCGACATCGTCGCGTTTGTCGTATAGCTTAGTTGCTAATTTCCCGTCTGTGTTTATATTAAGTAAAATGTCTGAGTACGAAGCGTGTGTACTTGATTCTGTTGTATCTTTATTTTATTATTTTTTAAGTATTATTATTTAAGTAAACAACTTCCTCATCGAGTGTCTATACTGAAAGTGCTCCGTTTCTGAGATATTTTATCATTTATATAATTCTGAGCTTACTTATTTGACTCCCTCATTTGCGGTCCCTAGTTGCTATTTAAGGTGGCATCCTGATCAGATTTGGAACATATCTTCACAACGGGAGACTTTGGCCAATCAAAAAATCCAAACAGATTTGTCTGACTTCAGTAGTTACAGAAACGTTTTCACAAAATAGTGAAATTTCCAAACATTTTAACGTCCCACTCAAGAATCTTTCACTCATATGGAGACGTCACCAAATGCTGGTGTACGGCTTCAAATTTTGGCCTATGCTCGGCACTTACGGACATTGAGCAGTGAGGGTTCTTTAACATGCCGACACCTACTGGGATACGGGACCTTGATTTTAACTGTCTCATCCGAGGGACAGGAAACAAACCTGCCGCCAACTGGACTCGAACTCACGACCTCGCGATCAAGAGTCGAGTGCGCTTCCGACTGAACCAGGTCGGCCCCCGATCTATAGCAGTGACATGCTTATCCACAACGCGGATAATTAATCAATGCTGTTCATTTTGCCAAACGTGTTCACATAATCGGACCAAAGTTCAAAAAGTAATTGTTTGTTTGTTTGTTTATTGTTGTTTAACGCCCCACTCATGAATTTTTCACTCATATGAGACGTCATCAAATATCGATGAATGGCTTTAAATTTTGGCCTATGCTCGGCACTTACGGGAATTGAGCAGTGAGAGTTCTTTAACGTGCCGACATCTACTGTGACACGGGACCTCAGTTTTTACCTGTCTGATCCGAAGGACAGTCAAGAAGTGGTAATACCGTATCTAGACTTAGAGTGTGTATAGTAAAACTGTAATAGTACAATCAAACATGGACTCAAATTCTCTCTCTCTCTCTCTCTCTCTCTCTCTCTCTCTCTCTCTCTCTCTCTCTCTCTCTCTCTCTCTCTCTCTCTCTCTCTCTCTCTCTCTCTCTCTCTCTCTCTCTCTCTCTCTCTCTCATCCTTGTCGGTCTTTTGATTCTTTTGTTACATAACTGTAGTGTTTATACCTTAGTAACTGAGCACTTGAGGGTGTCTTAAGAGACAGGATTACACTAAAATCTGCGTACCTCACAAAGCATTTCCCTTTATACAACAATACTCTATTTAGTCTGTGTGCATGAACAAAAGAATCAAAGTACAGCTGGTTCAATGTAGACATGGACTGTTGTCACATCAGCTTATATAAAACTTAACTGTGCAAGTACAACACACAGAAATAACGACCTTCCGTCTAAGTTCATTGTTGGAGTTTAGTTGGTGCTTTTACTGTGATTATATCTAACAGTATAATGTCTTATTGAATCATGTTTACAACTTCACAATACATCCTTACGTACGGGAAAGTGTGTTTACGTGGTGTACGGTATTCGGCTTTCCGTATCTACAAAACAGTGTTGTCCAGTCCTAAAAAGTGAAGTCAGATAATCTTCAGTAGCCTGGATCATATCAACAGAAACCGATTGATACTAACATCCGGGTGATGTTTATTTTTGTTGAGCCACCCTCTTGACCGATCAATGACATCTTGTATATCTCTAATGCAGTGTACTTAGTTGCGTTATGATTTCAGCTGTATGTGTTCCTTATCCGTCACGACATTGTCCAATGTTCAGCAGACAGTATACCGTCATTTGGATCACCTGATGGTTAACACTTTGTTTCTGTGCTTAATATAACACAACAATGGTAGGGGACAGATGTCAAATACACCGGTCATAAACCATCTACCAAGATAACTAGTGGACTCTACTGTAATGCAATGGCACACACCAGTCCAAGTGCGTCTTTTATTGCTGTACGAGTTTATACGAAACCTTCACACCATTTCTTTGTGTTGATTGAGGACCACCAGGAATTACAGTGGTGTTAAAATGAGAAGTTACAAGTGATTTATCTCAAGATTTATGTTAAAGACGTTTTCAAAAATCAATTCAGTGCAGATTATATAACTTTTATCCAGTGTCTGTCGTCCGTCTAGTCGTGAGTCTACAGTCTGTAATCAGGTTGTTGTCAATTTACCTCACATTTGAAACATAAAGATAACAAACAAGAAATTCAGTTGTAGAATTTTAATATGTATGGCAACAATGTACAATGTGTACGATTCAGTAACATAGATCTGGCCATTTTTAATTTATCACATTCATACACAATATCTAAGATCGCATAGCACATGCGAACAAGTTAACGAGAAATATCAAACAGATTTTAATTGTCCGTATGAGATGATGTCTGCAAAATTTATATCATCATTTAAATGTAGCATACATATTTCTTCACTTTAAGGAAAATAACATGAACAACTCATCATGTCATGAAAATAAATGATGCGTACGCTTCCGGAACCGGATATAGGTGCCGGATATGATTATTTGTCCATCAACTAAGTAATCACATCCCTTTAAATAAGACGAAATATTCAAAATACCAATACTACACAAAAATATAAAAACTATAATTTCTTTATACAATCTGTTCAGATTTTTCATACGATCTTTTATCAAGTACATTATGTGACCGTTCCGGAAATATACATGACGTCATTCTCTGTAATATGAAATGATGAGTTGTTAACAATATTAAACAGCAAAGCCTTGTCTCGGTCCAATACAGGACTTTCACCTGTATTGAGCCCGTTTCAACAGGCTAAACAGCTTCAGCTGTAAGCAATTGTTAACATTCATTATGCTAGCCTATTATGAATTTCGTCAGATCTATTGTTGTAACCCATATTGATGCTTAACGCCCCAATTAATCCCATACATTCAACACAACCATCAGGCCGGATACACTGAGCCAAATATATTGTGAATCATAAGAGTGTACACATTATTTCTTGTCACATCACATTCATCGAATTTCCCGACTTACAACAATGTTCATTAACATTACCATGCATGCTCGGATTTTAATCTATGTTACAAACACTTGGAAGTAAGCATTCCTTTTAGTATGCAATGTTAACATTTCATAGTAAGACTGATCACACCTGTCAGGTAAGACAACAGTCAAAATAGAATTTTGCGGGTAGATTTCTATTAAATTTCAATTCTCCCACAACCTTTCCGATAAAATACTTTGACAACAACCTAACATCATTTAGCTTTAGTTGTAATGATTCACGTGACGAATTGAAATTAACTCATGTGTATTAGAATTCATTTTCATGACCAAATATGTTTGGACAGTGCTGTACCACATAATAATTATTAATTTTTTAAACGTATGGATTCAAATGAGACTTTTTCTTTTTAAAATTTCTGGATCTAAAAAGCAAGTTTTTAATGAATCAATCCGAGTTCAGTTTAAGAATTATGCTGAAAATTTTGGCATGCAAAAATTTTAACATCTGACTAGACGAGTTGCAAAGATACATATCAAAATTTCCCAAAAATCAATCTATTCAGAAGCTAGCCCTCTCTCTCTCACTCTCTTGTTCCGAGATAAACTGTACATGAAATATTATCAAACGAGTTGTTAGAATAAATTGTATATTCCACTCAATCACATAACATTAGATTTCCTTTGAGATCATATGAAATGGAACATTTACATAAACTTACAAAATACTGGCTCGTTAGAGAATTCTCCCCATATCATTGATAATTTCCTCCATCCATTCACCAAGTCTAATTCTATGAACAATTACAGGAGGATAGGAATTGTTGCTTCAATCAATCACAATTCAAAGAAACATTTTTTTTTTCTTACAAATCTAGCCACTTTTAATCCCTGTGCTCTTTTAACTGCAACAGGTTTCAAAATGAAATAGATGCCTTCTTCCTGAACTAAACTTGTGCGTTATTACATAAAAAATGATCAAAAGAAAGGTCAATTGCATTTCCATAAAACAAATGCAGTTGCTTTATTCTCTTGAGGAAATTTATCAACATATAAAATTTGATCAACATGTTTATCATGATAATAAGCAAATTCAAAATGCCCTATATAACTATACAAATACTTATGTCAGCACGATGGCTGTAACATCACATGTACGCCGACAATATGCTAGGATTGTCACATTACTGCTCAAGACATCTCTTTGGCAATATCAAATTAAGACGATAATCTCTTTCAAGATTCTGCAGCTTTTAAAAAAGTCAAGAGAAATGCTTCTCTGATGAAATGTATCATCATAAGTATCAGGTTTCATCACCATTGCTTCGTCCTGGCAATTTTACTATGAAGCAATTTCAAAGGGACATCAGCCGGTAACCAACAAGCCATGATCCCATACAATTATGACAAAGGATCCGATTTCTGCATAGAAAAAAAGACATGTCATACATTTCCCTTGACCTAGTTTGAAGCCACAAATTTAAATCCTCATCAACATGATTACATCATATTCACAAAATATGTTACCAAGGAGATGTCCTGGTTAAACATCACTAGCACATCATCGTCACAATAGTCATCATCATCATCATCATCATCATCATCATTTATACATCACACATATTTTCAGTTTACAAAACACTCTCTTTCTCTCTCTCTCTTCAGACCTTGTAAAACCTCATACTCAGCAACATTTAAATCTATATATTGAGTTCACGTTAACAAAACAAATGAAGTCACGTGAGCTCGTGTTTTTATATCAAAATGTACAACGAATATTAGTAACATGATTAATATCCAGTAAGATGTTGTTTTTGTCCTCCGACATAATATCATTAACAAACCTATAAAATCAGCAATACAGCTCGAAATCGCCATTTCCTTGTTATACTTGTAAAACTCTCTCTTATTTCCCTCACTTACGTGCATATCACATGTTTTATATCAGCATTTCGCTACTGGAGAACTTAAAACACTAGTGTCATATAAAATATCTATAGCACTTGGCCTATATAGGCTTCACATAAAACTAGGTTTGAAGTAAAACTGTATCATATCAAGGCACTTTATAAGATGTACCATACGATTTAAAAATATTCGGATATTTTCACTTCTCTCTCTTAAAACCAACATAACAATTCACAGTACGCATGCACCTGATTAAAACTGAAATTTTCAAAAACACAAAGGTTTGGTTATTGCTTTAAAAGCAGATAGTGGCAGTGGTTTTGTTGTCTGGGTCTTCTTATACCTTTAGGCATCTCGGTATGACAAAATCATCAATGGCAAAAAGTTTGCCAATAGATACACTTGAATAAACCATAGCACTTTTTTATGGATGTATATATAATAATATATTCAATGAAATATAAAATATTGCTTTCAGCTCCTCTATTAGGCTTGACTGCTATCTACAACAGTGGACCAATCAAAATAGCCTTTGTCCATTGAAAGGTCCAATCAAATTACATTTTACACAGATTCTGTAAGCCATTTGCCAACTCAGACAGATAACACTACATTCATAACCGATACTTATGAATCTTAAAATTGGCTTAAAAACAATATTTTTTTTTTTATCATGAAAGACAAAATAACAAAAAAATACACACTATATGGTTCACATAGAGATTTGTACATCTTTGAGATAAATTTTGCAAATACATTCTTTTTAGTACCTCTTCAATATATGTAAATATATGTATACAAATCAAAAAAACACTTCTCTTTGTACCTTCATACTGCAATCAAATCTTTGCAAGATCGTCGATTCTCTACCGTAAGATTTTGTTGTTGTTGTTGTTGTATCTGTCCTTAGCAAAAATTAAAAACATTACTTATCACAAAACAAACAATATGTACTTGATACACCACAACAACAATAATTACATAATACAGTAATATTACCCAGGGTACATATGAATCAGACAATTACACACCAAGGTTTGAACATCATTCATTATTCAAGATTCTTGTTTTCTACAGTTTAGTCATCTGTTACAAAATTCATCATACAACTTTCTCCTTCATGCAGACCTTTCACAAAACCCACCCTCTTCAGTTATCATGTGAATGCCTTTCGTCAGCACCATATTAAGTCCTTGGTAAATCTATTGTCCCTGCCGTTTAACTCTATCACTCGTATTGATCAAATGTTACATTCGAGTTTCCACTTCACCAAGTTTGACTTGTTCTAGCATCTCGGCTTCCGAGTTCATCGGAAATTCATTACAATCATTTTCACAATCTTCACTCGTCTTTCGTCTGACTCTTAAAGGACATCCCAGAATTCCAGCAAGTGTTAAAAGTGCACCCGACATGTAGAACACAGAATTAACACTTCCTGTTTGGTCCATAATCCAACCTATAAAAATTTGTATTTCCATGAAAACATATCCATTGATCAATTGATAATTTAAGTTAAATTATGATACTTTAAACGGTTGAAAATAAATTATAATTCTAATTCAGATTATGTAAATTTGAATTTGAAAATAAATATGTTTTTGTTTTAAATAATATAAAAAGGTGTTCCACATTTATAATTGTATAGTTCTTTTTCTTACTTAATAGTTACAAAGTTTAAGAAACAAAACAAGGAATCTCCAACTTAGCAGATCCAGTAAGATAGTAATTAATACAAAGGTTTTCTAAAGATAAAATAACTTACCGGCCAGCGGGGACCCTGCGACAGAGGCCAGCCCCTGGAACAGAATTATAAGACCAAAAGAAGACGTCAGGCGCTCTAACCCAATAAGATCAACCAGAACTATCGATCGGAGCGACAGAAAAGCAGCTGAAAAAAAACAAAAAACAAATGGTAAACATATAAATAAAATGTAGATAATACACAAGGAAAAAGCTATTAAAGATCCATTTCCATGCATGGCAAAGAACAATAGGTCAAATAAAATGTTCACACTTAAATCTACTGGTTTTTTAAGGTCTTTCCTGGACATTTTTATATGCAATTGAACCCCAGATTGCTATTTACTAATGCATACCAACTTATCATTTATAAAAATAGTGGCATTATAACCGGATTGTTATAAACTTACTGTCCGTGCAGCTCTCTACAGATATTAGAAATTTAATCATTTTATATACATGTATGACATAAGTTTTACTCCATTTCAATTTAGAAAGATGATTAATATACCTCACTTAATCAAGCAGTTAATCCTTAATCTGAAAAAAAAACCAGCCTTCAATTTCTCCTGATACAGTTTTTGATATGCAGTTTCCCATGCTTAATCCATAACGATAGTCCTGAAGCATGATTGAGTACCGTCATAGTGAGAACAGTTCCAACCCATCAATAAAGTCCATCTTGAACATTTTGTAACTAAATTGCTATAAACTAATTAACATAAAAAATTGAAAGAAGAAACCTATTTACATCAGATGACTAACTTCTAAAAGTCTTGGTCTGGAAACGTGTGAATTTTTTTTCTTCGAAAATATCCTTACCTGTAAACAATCCGAATGCAAATGCAAATATGACCAACATCGTCTTAGTTGTGAAGTATGGACATAAGATGGTAATAACACCAGCCAAGACCAGTGACCAGTTGTTGATACACAGAGTATTAGCCCACGGTCTATCAGCGATCCAGCCGACCATTACACGTCCAATAGCATTTGACAAACCAATCACTGCTATTACAAGGGCTTCCACATTTGATACTCCCTCTACTGGAAAAAGTTCCTTCACTTTTACCGGGAGGAAAAAGTAAGGTATAAAAAATCCTGAAAAGACATCAAATAAGAGTGGTATAAGAAAACAAACTATGAATACTTTCAAAACAATTCACAATTTTCTTAATTTATCTTACCCTTAAAAATGGACTGCTCTTCTTTAAATCAATTATTAAAGTCAGTCTAAAATTATCTTTAGGAGTGAAACATAAAAAAACAAAACCTTGATTACATGTAAGAAAAACTTATTTTACGACACCTATATATGTCTTGTAGACAATTTACAAAGTTACCTATCATTTTTGTTCCAACAATATGACATATTAAATTCAATCTTAAACTCTTAAACGTAAGAATGATTCACAAGAAACTTACCTAACATGCTGAGGAAACTTGTAAATGCGTAGAGGTCAAATGACTTATTCTTCAACAAGGAAAGATCAAACATTTCAGCGATGTACTGGAAACATGATTGTATTTCTGTTTGCGAGTGATACTCCTCCATTAGCGTACGCACACTTGCACTATACTGTGGAGGAACAGTCATTATACTGCCATTACCCATGATGCCAGGCGGCAAAAGCAAAGAGTTCTTCGAATTATTGTTCAAACTGATACTATTTTTGCCACTGGATCTTCCACCCACACTTAGAAAGCTTCCAGAAGGTTTAATTTTACATGGATCTAACAGATTCCCTGATTCCACATCTGGTACATTCACTTCTGTTTGTCGGCTATTACTAACCGCCTGTTGTCTACTACTACTCCCTTCTCCATCTCGTGAAACTAAGTCCCAAATGTCATCCTGCGGAATGGGATCGTAAGACTGATTTTTAGGACTATCCAGACTACCACAGCCACTGTCTCTACGCCGTTCATAGTCACGTTTCCTACGTGTTGACCTAACCGGTGTAGAAGCTTGGAGGTCTTTTTTCTCCTGAACTGGGGTAACTGGCTTGGAATCGGTAATGTTTAAAATCACATTATTATTCTTAACAATTGGCGAAATGATTAAACTATTTTTACTCCTGTTTAAACTGCCAGAACTGAAGCCGAGCTGTGTTTTGAGTCTGTTAAGATAAGATGTACTCTTATTTCGAAGGTCTATTTTATCAATTTTAATAAGTTTGTTGTCTTTGGTTATGATGCAGTTATCTAATGACCCATTGGAAATTGTTCTTTGTCTCTCTTTTTCTGCAATAAGCGCTTTCATTATCAGTCCTCTCGTCACTATTCCCCTCTTCATCCTGTTCTTTGATGCCTTTTCCAATGGCCTGAAGAGGGCGCCACACACAGCACAATGTAAAACGATCCCACCAACAATTACAATACTCTGTCTCCAGTCATATTCTGATAACAGATATTTGTTAAGTGGGGCAAAAATTAAAGATCCAATGCCCGAGCCACACAGGGCAATGCCAGTAGCAAATGCCCTCTTCCTTTCAAACCAATAGCCAATAATGACTATGGATGGCAAGTAGATCAGACCTAGGCCAATGCCTGCAAGAAAAACAAAAGATTTTATGTTAATAATAATCAAATTAGGACAAATGAAAGAATAAATATGTAAATAAGCTACTCAGGAAAATGAGTAATCTTACATCTACTTCAGTATATGTGATAAAATCATGAAGGAATAAAATGGAATTTGCATCAATATGATTTAATGATCTGGCAATATCTTCGAATTCCCACAGTTCTATCTTGATATATAGACTATCAACAATGTGTCCAAGCTGACAACATTTCTGTTTTAGAGACGGAGCTTTTCAATAAGATGGACTATACAGTATAAATTAGAGTTATCATATATAATGGTGGTTTGGGTTGTGTGTTTTGTGTTTAATGCTGCAGTGGTCTTAATAGTGAGGTGGTCTAGTGTGGTAGTCCAAACTGGTTCACTTAATTGTGTGGTATTGATGTAAAACTGTGTAAGGGTCTTAAATGTGTATTGTCTTATTTGTGAGGCAGTCTTGTGTGGTAGTAGTCCTAATCACTGTGGTCTTAATTGTGTGGCACACATATATGTATGGTGGTATTGTGTGGCAGTCATTTGGCAAAGTTCCAGTGCACATATTTGCATCTGCATATCCATCTAGTAAAGAAACCATGTAATGTTGTTACACTGTAACTTACAGGCAACTGCTGCTGCACTTTGTCAACATTTTATTCATAAATGTACTGTGTAATAATCGTAGATTCACAAATATTTCATGATTACAAAACAGCTGTTTTATGAGAATTCTTTCGGTATCAAGCACCTGTTATTGGCGGCTATACTCCTCAGCTCTAGTTTTGAGATGCTTTACTTCCAAGAATTGAGTTAGCAATTATACCTACATTTTGTAAAATATCTACTTACCGCCCACAACTCCGTACAGGATCAGAAGGACCTCGATTGATGGGGAGTGTGTACTTATCACAAAGGTTACACACGTGATGACACTCCCTATTATTGTCACCTTTCTGCACCCAAAACGACATGCGAGAGCACTGACTATTGGACCTATAAGTAGACAATTAAAATAACTTACATGTAAATAGATGTAACATATTTCATTGCTATATTACGAGGGAAGTCGAGTCGGCCTGGCTCAGTCGGTAGCGCGCTCGACTCTGGATCGTGAGGTCGTGAGTTCGAGTCCCGCCGGCGACAGGTTGGTTTCCTGTCTTTCAGATGAGACAGTAAAAACTGGAGGTCCCGTGTCACAGTAGGTGCCGGCACGTTAAAGAACCCTCACTGCTCAATGGCCGTAAGTGCCGAGCATAGGCCAAAATTTGAAGCCCTTCACCGGCATTTGGTGACGTCTCCATATGAGTGAAATATTCTTGAGTGGGATGTTAAACAACATGTTAAACAACAATAAACAAACAAACAAACGAGGGAAGTCATTTCCTAAAGATACTGTAATCAATCAAGCAGAAAATGTATATTAAAACTGTATATTACCTTACCCGAGTTTATCAAAATGACATTTGAAGAACTAACTATATGGACTATTTGGAAGTGATATATTTAAATGTTACACCATACAATAAAACTTGAGATCTATATTTCATCTCATACAAGGGAAGATCGACTAAGAAACAAGCTATTAACAAATTTTGTCCGATATTTCTGAAGATATTATCAGAGTATTCAAAACATTTTAAGTTTGAATGGTGTTTCCGCTATATTCAACAATTTCTCAGTTATATTGTTGGAGTCCGTTTTTAGTTTTGAATTCCCATTATATGTGTCCCTGCACTATCTTTATTGATCCGATTTTAGACACCAGTGTATCTTTAACTCATTCACCCTTCAAGATACATTTGGACTTGCCCAAGTCATTGATTTATGGAAGAGTTCATTGTTTCTCACCGGTCAATGAGTAAAGGGATCAAGTATTATTGACCCCATGATTTCTGCTCCAGATGAGTTGGGACCCGTTTGGCATAAGCAAAATTTCAATTGCTCAGTTTATACAAGTGACCACAGGTCACCCTAAAATCTTCAATCCCAAGATTTTCAAACGAGTCAACCCTGATGTCCCTTGTTTACTATGACAAATATTTACTGACTTAAATGTAACTTACCTGCTAACAGATAGCATCCAACCAACAGAGAACCCACTAAAGCACTCTTGGAGTGATCGGCACCATAGTAATTCATTATATCTGTGACGTATATACCAAAAGTAAAGCAAATCCCATCCACAATAACATTGCATACAAAAGACCCAAATACGATCATCCAACCCCAACCTCCATCCGGGCAATGTGACTTTGGCCGCGGCTCAGGCTCCGGCTCAATCTCAATGTCTTTTTCGCTAACATTGTCGATGAATTTTGTCGCCGTCATTTTTCCGTTAAATTTCAATACGCCAGCTTACATTATGTGTTACCTGTAAAATATAAGACACCTTTAATTAGTATCACATACGGTGCCTTTGTGACGAATTGTTTTATCTTTTTTTCTACCTCCCAGAATATGATGATTAAGTGACAGGACTTTGTTTATAATTACAAATACATGTACTGTTTATACATCTCATCCATATCATACAGAACGGAAACTACACACAGCAATCAGAAAAAAAAACTTAAAATAGGGCTGATGCAATCTTCCTTGCGCGCTGGATAATCAGACAACCGTAAATAAGGTTTAGTCAAAACAAAATCAATTATAAAACTAGAGTAAATAAAGCATATACTTATATGATAGTACCTGATGTAACCGAGTACATAAAAACATCAAACTGTTTAATTTTATTATTATTTTTTTTTTTTGGTCAACGACTCCATTTTTAAAGATCATTTTAAATCATATCTCAATATTTGTATTGCTTACTAATATACCAGATCTAGCCAGATCTATATAGTTAATTTCAATACAAATCACGAACTGAAAACAGTCCAAAAGTTCATGATCTAGTTCGGCAGTAGCCTGTCAGCCTCCTCTGTAGTTAAGTGGAGCAAATTTAATTGTTCACGGTATATACATGTGTATTTTCTTAAAGTCTTGTGTGATTGTAATAATGAATGTGAAACTTTACATAGATAAGTTTGCATAATTTATTTTCACTATATACAATATGTATTCTTAATGAATATATATTCTGTTATTTTAAGTTTGGTTGAGCAGTTCCGGTCACATGCATGTACCGGCAGTAAATTTGATGTTGTGTCGGACAACTAAATGCAGAACTGTCGAGGCATCGATCTACCCTAAAAGTGTAATGAGACGCACACACACACACACACACACACACACACACACGCACGCACGCACACGCTCGCATGCAAACACAAACACATCGTTTTCGTTGAAGTTAAATGTAAGTACATGACTACTCATATCTTAATATACAACGAAAATTTCAATAAATGACAATTCTTAGTTTCGTCATATTCTTAAAAGGTCGATTTTCGCATGTCCAAAATATAGTTCATGGTGAATACTGTCAGAAGTCACAGATCTAGATTGTGCTCATCAATAAGAAAAATGTATATTTTCGGTCGCTATTCTCGACATATATAAAACATGTTGTCAGCCAGACGAACGACATTTGCTCAGTAAGCAGGCGATAAGTAGCACAGCAGTAAACGGATCAGCTTCAATAAAGAATAATATTTTCTATTGAATACCTTTCAGATCTATATGACATACTCCCCATGAACTTACTGCCAACAGCGGATATTTTATTCTATTTATGGAAAATACAGTTTTACAACATATGTCTGAATAAAAAGAATCTAATTTGAAATTCCACTTGAGCCTCATGACGGCCTACATAGCTAAACTGGTTTCAACAGTGGACTGAAAACTGGGGTTGAAATTTCCAACTGAAAATTATCTGTTAATTATCTTGGTTTTTGAAAAAAGGTCCAATATCAAAACAAAGTCCCCCACTGGATGCCTCATTTTTCTTCAGCTAATGAACATTAAAGTAGTACCAATTAAATTATATGACCTCCAAAGAGAAGTATCGTTTAGGTCTACTGGGTTTTTTTTGTGTTTTTTTTTTTTTTTTTTTTAGCATAGTTTCCATTATGATGTTACAATTAATTGGCCCGTCAACATTTGTGTGATTGTGATGTCACAATAGAATGACGTCAAAATTGGACATTGCATTGACAGCCACGGGCCACACTTTTTGCAACCTACTTTACAGATAAATTGACCTTTCGCCAAGTGTCCGACACATGGCTGTCCATGTGCTTTTTTGACGTCATTCAATTGCGATGTCATAATCACACAAGCGTTTGACGGGCCATTTTAATTGTGACGTCATAATTGAAAAGTGTCGTGTCGGGCATTTGGCGATAGGTCAATTTGCAGAAATGAACGGGAAAATTGGTGCGCTGCAGAATTCCGAAAATGCTTCAACGGGGAGGTCAGCTAGGTGCGCTAAAATGGCCCCAAACAAGATATGTGTATTCGTGGGCGCACGTGCGTATGTGTTCGCATGCATGTGTGTATCTATGTATGAACATTGACGAACAATTTGAATTTTACTCTAGACATCTACGGCGTTTCCAATAGAAAAAAATGTAAATTAGACTTGTTCTACATTCAATGACCTCCAAAGTTTTTATCATACTTAACGTCGGAGGGGGAAATCATTATTGCTTCGTAACTAGGTTTGTATCTTGTTCATTTTATGTGTTTTCAGTATCAGAAGATTCCGACATTTCCCAACAAACCGAGATGTTTGTTATATATACCGTTTCACACACTCGCATATAAATAACGCGATCTAGAAAAATATATAATGACAGACATATTGCGGTTAAACGCGTCACGTGATGTTGATTGTTTTATTGCGGGGAATAATATATTCCGATGCTAACGTACAAGTGTGTGAGACAGCTGGTGAGCTACGGATTTCTTTCTTAGCTGTAAACTGTAATACCGATTAAGACAACGTCAGTGTACGTGCATCTAACAACAAGAGATAACATTTGTAATATGTAGACATGACTGCGAAGCTGACTCGATATATATTGTTTAGTATCTGCCAGGGCTATTATTATAAATAAGATTGCTAGAAACAGGACTCAAGTCGTAGTTTCCAAACAGAGGGAGGCATTTCACTCAATATACCCGCGGATTTAAAAGGGAAACGAGAAATTGATTCCTTTACTCTAGATTTCATTACAAGGATTATGAAATCAGATTTCCTGGAATTATTTTGCACTGTAAACATCAGTTTGATAGATTGTATGTATTCGTATCATAAACCTACTCCACTGAAAATAAAACGTGACACTTTTCCAAACCTTCCATAATCATTATTCTCAGCTATTCTGGTGATGTAAAACACTGTGGTTATCGCAAAATTCTGTATATTGCTGTTTCGTAATATTTCTAATATTCTGTAATTTATTTTTTTCTACATTAAAGCAATATGAGCTGTCGTCGATGCAAATTTTACATGCAGATTTTATGCAATATTTATCTCACATATATTAGAAAGAAATCGCCTGAAGGTTAAAAGATCAAAATTGCATTCGTATTATTAAAATAAACTAATACCAAACGTAACCCCTAATTCACCGTCGCAAATTAATTTTCGTTATATTTTTTACGAAAATAAGTAAATAACCCGAGTGTCAAGGAAGCACGCGCAATTCTAAGACGGAGTTCGGCATAAAGCTTGCATATATATATATATATATATATATATATATATATATATATATATATATATATATATGGATTTCATATTTATGCGCGAAAAAATAGATCTGTGAATAAGCAATGCAGTTGCGGAACGCGCTTTTTCAACATTGCTTCAACTTCAACAATTATTTTAATATGCATATTTAAGGGTCAGCCAACTGTTTATCCTAAGAGTCACTTGCGTATAAAGATTACATCAGAAATTGACTGTATTGGAATACAGTATTTATTTGGTTTCGAATTCACCTGACAATTTTAGAAAACGCCGTTGACGACAGGTCATATATTGCTTTCATGTCTCATAATTAGTTGGTATACTAGGAAATATATTATATCCTGAATGGATAAAAATGAAAATGAGACTACATATACTCTTTTCTCAGGATTTAAAGGAAACAAGTCAGAAATATGAGTGTCACATTCAAATGACCTTTAATATAACTACGACGTCATTTTCGCGCAATTTCCGGTTTCACAAGGAAGTCAATTTCATTGATCATTATGCACAAGGATTGGGTGCACAAAGTTCTTACGACGTATCAGGTTGACTTTTTCCGGATAATACAATACACAATAACTAGACACGTTCTTTTTCTTTTTTTCACAATCAATCACATGTACGTGAAGAATACGTTTCTTTGTTTCTTGTTCATTTATCAGTATTAAAAATTACTGCTTTTGTTTGCCCTTTTCTTATTAGGGTTCTTTAACAGACTAACCCTTTCGTCCCCAAATTTCCAAATGGTATGTTATTTTCTATTGAACTAGATAAGTCTATTTTGTCTATATGTTTGAAATGTTTAAGTTGCACAATTTTTTTTATTTCTTTTGTGTCTTTTTTTTTTTTTTTTTTTTTGTTAACTGTTCAATATCTATCTACTTTTATATACAAATGTAATTATAACCTATCTTTTCAGTCTGGTTACGGATCGATATCTTCGATTTTAACCTTAATTCTTTTGAAAGGCATTCAATTGGTTAGATAACATCGCCCCTACAGTAAGTAAAATAAAGGCTGCCAATGCGTGCACAACAAGTTCTTTGGCAGTTACTGCTTGTTCATACCATTATTTAAATGAAATCCGAGCAATAGTTTGTTGTTGTTTTTTGTATGACATTGAAAATCAGCTGCGTTCCGCCTGATGGCTCCGTGATCACTTTAGCGCATTACCTGGTATTACCCCAACTCTATTTATAACTTGACAAATATGTATATATTTATATATATATATATATATATACATTAATAATAAATGTGCATGTTCACATACTCAACTCCTCCATATATCATTCTAATCTAGGTAAGGTCAAATTATTCACCTGTGCAAAGCATTTTTTTCTTTCGGCTCTCCGACATTTAGTCCAGTCCGTTCATACCTTTAATTTGTACTCTGTCAAACTATTTAAGAGCCCTTTTGCACTTAGCCTATATAAGAAACAAAGCATTTTATTACCAATATCTACGAATATTTAGCAAAAACCAAGTTTCCTGCACAGAAAAGTTTAAAGTTTAGTAATTGCTCACTCATGATTTTCCATTGGACAATGGGGGAGGGTGGGTAGGAAAATCGGCGTTGTCCCAATCTTCTGTACCTGGTATTTACACTACAAAGAAAAGTTTTTCCTGCTAATAAAAAGTAGCTGTATACTGTTTTAAAACTATGTGACTTACAAAGAAAAGGAATGAGGAATGGAAGAAACACTTGGCGTCTCCAAGGCGATGATCCCTATACATTTAATAATAATTTATCAGACACTAATTTCACTATTGGTAACTGAAAGTAAACAGCTAAAATCGCTGTTATAAGAGATATATCTATTTTCATTTCACTTCAAGTGCAAATAATGTGTCCATGAGAATTGGTCGCTGGTCGTGAACATTGCTAATTCTTGTATTAATCTACAAAACCAGATTATATACACATATATATGTGTGGTGTGTGTGATGTGTGTGTGTGTGTTACATCGGCGGCCTAAATAGTGTTGAATATTATTATCGACCTAAATTGCTGTGTCAGCAATTCTAACTGTTACTCGGTGTATAATAATGACCAATGGTCATTACATCTTGTGAAAATCGGTCGAACTAACATGTACTGATACAAATTAAGTTCAAATTATCAATCGGACCAACTGTCGTGTAATTCGCGATATCGATCACTTTCGGTGCATGCACGCGTAGAAAGAGTGTACAGAGCGTATCAATTCAAGGTCTTTAGACTACGAACTAGAGGCGTGCCTGTGTCGTTTCGCTCACATGGTATGATTAAAAGTTAACAACTGGCTGTAGGAACAAGACTGTGTATTCCCCATCAAAGAGTTTCGTGCTTTCTTAAATAAAATCTGTCTAAGCCATTTAAAGGAAGGAATTTGATTACAATTAGAGTTTTATAGAGTGGAAGGACATTCTGGTATAATTAGAGAATAAGGAAGTGAAGTGAATAAATGTGCTTGTTAATTTGACTTTCCCATGGAAGATCTGTAATAACCAGATGGAGCAGGCAAAAAGAGGAAATGTGTACTTGTACATACCGAAACTTACACATACATGTATATATACATATATATGTACTTGTGTTATTATACCTGTCATAGGCGTCGGAACCGGGGGGACTAGGGGGGAGGGCTTAGCCCCCCCTTTTCTTTGCAAAGATAGACATAGGTGTTGAAAATTGGGATTTAGCTCCCCGAAGTTTCTGGCGTGTGTGTGTTTTAAGTTGGTTTAACCCCCCCACTTTCAATTTGCTTCCAACGCCTATGCCTGTATTTATGTATATGTATGCATATATGTAGCCTACACTCTAAGAAACCCAACATGTTAAATCGTATTTATTGCTGATGATACTTATACATGAGATCTTTCATAAGAATATTTTACTTTTGATAATGTAATCGTGTATCTCGCAGAATATACCTAAGTTCTCATATCATATGGGTAGAGAGGACAGCCATGAGAAGTATTTGGGTATTTCATTGTTTAAAGGACACAAAAGCAGATAGTGTTCAGTAGTTTCTTAATTAGATTAGGTAAACCCAACACTTAGCAAAGAGATTGAACTTTCGAGTACAACGACGACAAAATGTTGGTTACTATAGTATCAACGGATACCACCAAAATACCATACTCATTACTGATCGGTAAATTTAGGCCAACAAACAAATAAAATATTGATTCCGGTCCGTTTTAGTTCATTGCAAAAATTACGAAGTAGGCTACTCGCCCTCTCTCAAACAAATAAAACCAATGATAGTAAAAATACTTATCTTAAAATTTTGAACGACCTCGATTAACTTCGAACTGTCAATAACATTGACAGTTTGCCACAAGGCCAACGACCAAAAGAAATGACCACAACAGTTTGATAACACGGTGAAAATAAATAATGCAGTATTTAAACAGTCGATGGCCCTTTTCCGTAGTACAGTCTTTACTTTCACTAAATGCAGACTAAGGTAAATGACACGTTAATCTAACACCAATACACTTGTGTTTTGTAACACTCACTACGATTGTTGACCCAGTATCTGTATGTTATCTCCGTATGTGCACTCCGGTCGCTGGCATAGGTTAGACAAATATTTTAACAGTGGCAGTTATCGGTCCCACAGGCGTAGTGCACAGACAGTTAATGATTTATCAGTATCAGTATCACGAATCAAGATGACTATACATCTACTGATCTAGATATAAATATATATACTGAGTATATATATAATTTCTAAACTCAGTCACACATACAAATGTGTAATCACAGATACCAAAGTATTCATCTTCAGGATGTCCAGGGTACAATATACAAATCTGGTGAATACTGGACAAACGGCACGAACCTCTGGAAATTTTGAGGTGGGATCAGATGCCTTGGAAGAGTAAGCGTCCCCTGTTGGCCGGTCACTTCCACTCTCTCGAGCACTATCGATCTATTTATGGACAGAAAGAATGTGTATAGTGGGACCCTTCACACCCAGAACCAGTCTCATTGCTTTTTCAAATAGATACCAGAAATATACGTGTTATCATTCTCTTAGTTGTAATTCTGATTTTTTTAATGGTTAATCTGTCTACGGTAAGGCTAAAATAGCAGACTGTAGTATTCAGATATTCCGGACCGGGTACATTTCTCAATGTTTTGTTCCGTCATACTCTGTCCCAATCTGGGGTTAACTAGGGTTTACCGTCTCGGATGACTTTTAATGTACGTATCGACGTTCGGACTACTGAACAAAGTGTAGAAAAATAACAACAGGTCAAGTGACCCGCTCGCGTACTACCGATCAATTAACCGACTTTATGGTTAGCGCGTAAACAAGTCCGAATGAACTCCGGGAGTGACCATGAATCCGAGAGCGAGAGAGAATTAAACCGTAGACAAAGGCTTATATAGTAGTATCGATGAGAAAGGGTTTCGTTTTACAAACATTAAACAGAGAATATCAAATTTTAACAGCAAAATAAATCAACAGCGAACCACATTATTCTTATTTTTTTTGACACACTTAACTGGAGGCAAATTTACGAAATCGTTCAGAATCTGACACAGCTAATCTAGAACTAACCTAATAAAATCATGCTTCAAGGAGAGAAATGTAGTAGAGTTGCGTTTAAAAGCAAATATACATCTTAATTCTATTTCTGTTCCTAATGTACATATAAGTTACCCAGTTCCAAGGCTGATTTTGAGTCCGGTAACAATGCATAAACAATGCATAATGCAATTCCCAATGCATAAATGACTTGTATTTTCCCCAAATTATGCAAAAATTCCCAATTTTGAAATTCAAAATAAAAACTTAAGTATTTTAAAACAAATGTCTAAAATTAAGTGTTTCTGTTTTAGTAAAAATGTCGTACGTTTCCCATTTTTCCGGACCCTGGTCACAGAAATTTGGAAGTAAGGAAATCCTTAGTAACATATATTCAACCACAGCTCAATTCGCAACAAATTATTAACCTAATATTATATTAAAATGTATAAATCTCAATTAGATAAAGATCAAAATCTAGTAAGTAGATAGATTTACTCAAGTCCTTAAAAAATCAAGTTTATACAAATTCCAAACCTGATATTTTACAGAGACGGACCTAGAACTATCGAGGGAATCAGAACACTAAAGCATATTTTAATTAATCCAGTACTTAGTAAGTAGCTGGCTTATTATATAATATTTCATGAAAAACAGTTGTATTTTACGCCAATTTTCATAAAACCAGACCTGCTGAAGTTACAAATATATAATGTATTTTCAAGCGACCACGTTAAAAGGGAAGTAACTTAGTTATGGTATTATAAACTTGTGCGATACTCACTTTTTTATGGTTGTGATATTATACATCTGTAACACAATAAAATGTTGAACAACTAAATGAGAATATCCCAAAAGTTTTAAAATCCAGAGAAATACACACGGCGGTGAAAGCACACAAATACACAAGTTTAGGTCTACCTCTATGTATATAAACTATAAACTATGCCACGCACACTGACTGTCGAAGTTCAACTTGTGACTACATTTTGAGCCTCGATAAAAAGTAAATTCCCGTATAAAATCAAGTCCGAAAACACTGTTAAGTAGAAAACGCGAGTTCTTTCATAATAATCTAGTTAAGGCTGATTGTCCTTATTCTCAACATATATCATATTTCCGTATGGAACAAAGCGAACGTATAATCCACGGTATGCCAAGTTCGCCATCTTGATAGCTGTTAGATCTAACTTGTTTACTGGCAAGTTGTAAAATTGGGTCATCGGTTTCCGAGGGCAAGGTCGCCGCTCAGTAAGCCTAGCGACTTTTTCTTAACCTCTTTCATTGTTAAAATTTCCAAAGGTGTTTTTCCTTCTATTTTTTCCGCGCATGGGAGTAAGCTAATAGTAAAAAGGGGGGTTACATTACAGTTAATGTATAAACTAAACCGAGTCTTAGTTTCTAAACCGTCATTGTAGATTTAGTGAATTATCAAAAATTTTAGTTTAAATATTTAATAACTCAATATTTAAACAATCGAATGATAAACGTTTGTCAAACTTATCTTGAAGCGGATCTACAGAAGTGCAGAGGATATATATATATCTAAAAGCCAATTTGAAGTCCCTATACTTCATAGTAACAATTTTCCGTAAATGATCGTTTTGGGTTGAAACTATGATTAATGTCGACAATTTAATATAAGGTTTCTTTCATTTATACTTGATTTCAAAATAAACGTTATTGCCGTACCTTGCATAATTGTTCATAAATGCAACCAAATATAAATAATGGGTCTGGTTATATTTTTTAAAGCTCGGAAATATTGTCGCTCAGTGTAGCAAACTTTTGGTTTGATTTTAATTAAATGCGGTAAAATAGCAAATTATGATATTATTTTTTCATAAATTATATCCACGTTTCACTGCACTTTGAGGTCAAAACATGTGGGATAAGGCTTTGTGGAATTCTTGTCTATGAAGAGAGAGAGCGATCAGTAACAAATTGTGTCGCAAGATTTAAGGGAATCAGTGTTATATCTTTGCGGAACAAAAACATACATATTTTATTTATTCTGAAGGCTGGATGACATTTTTACAGTCTATAACAGAATTTCTGCCCTGATATCGATTTTACAAAAAAAAATCGCTTAAAATCAGGGCAGAAATTCGGCCTACCATGATACGAGTCAAGGTCCGTTGTTTAAAATTACTTTCGGTCGTCGTCAAGTTAGAAGCATTCTAGGAATCCGAGTTTATACCCTGTAGTATAAAATGAATTAGATTCCATTGACAGAATAACCTCATAGTCATACAACGCCAATTTTACCCGATATTTTTTTTTTACCCGGAAACATTGTTTAACTTTTTTTTTACACAAATACCTATCAGTTTTTGAGGGTTGTCATAATTATTATTTTTGTCCCCTGACATATAATCGAGAATATGATAAAATGCGTGTTCAAATACATTATCAAACACGTAAAAAGTTGTAAAAGATCTTCTTTTCGAAGTTATTTGTTTTATTAGAATTTAAGTTTTCCCGTACCTTAAAACAGCCAACTGTATTTCCGTATGCAATGACCTTTTAGATAAAGCTCGGACTATGATAAAGTCTATGATAGAATATCACATAAAATGGGCATGTAAATTTTTTCACCTACGACAACTCATATGCTTTAAATACGATTTTGAGTAACAATATGCCTTTCTCGTAACAATGTGTTAAAACTGTATTCCAAAACTGAATCTACGGTCGTTTACTTATTTCCAATTTCAGTATATTAAAAAATGAGTTCAAAATATCTTAATTTATGTCGGCAAAGTAACTATAGCAACCAACACTTATATATGTTATTGTTTGTGCGGAATTCCTTCATACACGTACATTTATCCAAAATGAAAGAAGCCAAATATTTTCACTTTCGTCCGTCGGAAACAAAACGAAAAACAGACTTGATGAAGTTGAATTAAGTTTCAACTTTTGTACTAACTAGGGATTATACATGTGGAAATAGGGAATACGGGCGAAATTAATGTCTTTTCGTTTTTGTATAACCGCGAGTAATAAAAAAGTGAAAGCATGATGGTTCAAAAGCTAACTGGATAAAACGAAAAGACAATCGCAAGCAATTTCAAACCCTCGAAAGATTTTTCGATGAACAATTTTTAAAAATGTTTAAAAATCAGTAAGGATACTTTCCTAATGCAAATATGATGACCTGAATTATTTTGATAAATCAAAATAAATGTTTCAGCATTTCGAAGAACCCAGCAAACCGCCTTCTGTCGAAATAGAGTCGAGCACTCTCTTCCGTTGGCACAGACTCCATCGAAACTGTTTAGATAGATTTAGTTTTCGATTGAACTTAAAAGACTTAAAAATTAATGAAAAAAAATAAAAAGACGAAAATGTAACATTTACTGTAGTGTAATCACATGGCGAATATATCAACGCAGTTTCTTATTTTTGCCGTAAGTGCTGGTTACGATAAAACCTTCAGTTCAGGTGCAGTCTGTTTTCAACGATGTCCGCCACGATGCGCGAAATAAGTTATTCCTTTAGTGTGTAAATAATTAGTAATAAATCTCCGCTAGTCAAGTTCACAATTACCATTACTATTTTCTTGCAGACTCATCATATTATTCATACTGAAATTTAAATCGTTCAAGTTATTTAAAAAGCTTTTATAATTTCAAGGTTAGCACGTGAGCTCTGAAAATGTAATCACCTTAATTAACCAAGATCATATACTTTACATAATAATAGGACAATTTTTATTGACAGACACAAAGTTGGCATACAAGTACATAGATCTATGTAGCAAAATTAATTCCATCTTTTATTTACAATGTTGGCATATACATCGTTACAAAGTTACAATATATATATATATATATATATATATATATATATATATATATATATATATATATATATATATATATATATATATATATATATATATATATATATATATATATATCATTGGAGAGAGAAAGAGAGAGAGAGTGAAAAAAAAAATTTTTTTGTCAGTTAATTCTACCAGCGATATATGAAGCCCAGCAGTTTTCGCTGAAAAAAATCTAGATATATTAATTTCGTTTTGTTTCTTTTTAGCAACGTTAGATCGAGTTTATTAATAATACAATGTTCAAATAGCTTTTTCGGCAATGATTTTATACCTGTTATTTATAAAGTGTCCAAGTATAGGAGTTATAAATATTAACTGGATCTATACAAAACCCAGGCTGTAAAAAACCAGCGCTTTCGCACAGCAGTTTCCATTTGTTCACTATCTCTCATCTAACCTTCCCCTTCAGTGCCCGAATTTTATAAATAACGCATGCGTACAGTCAAGCTTACGCTTCATGACTCACAGCAGTAAGCCTTGACCCGCTTCGCAAAAGAAGTACACAGCTGAGGCACATTAAGGGAACAGTTTAACAAAGAGCAGTTGGGGAATTAGAAATGTGCATAAATTGATAAAGGTTTAGGCCTACAGATGGGTTATTTTTCTCATATTCAGAAGGTGATCAAATTAAAACTCGAACTTACAAATAAAACTGCACCTTTATTTCTGATTACAACAGCAATTCAAAGAGCAATGTTTGAAGACTTCCATGTGTTATATCAGCGATATATAAATCGCTGGTTATATAATCGCTAATTCAACTTTATATAGGCTAAGAATCGTGTAGATACAAATAAATCGATATGAATCCTACAAGTTTTAAACCGGATGTATACAATCATCAAAAGTTTATTCACTAATTCCTTTCCTTGGCTTTCTGTGTTAACTATAGAGCTAATTAAATGGCAAGAAATTGCATAAGACTCAAAAAATATACGTTCGCTTGTGATTGATTATTTACATGGCATTACGTCATGCAATCATGTTTGGATTATAACGATGTGTTGATATAATATAGATCTATGCAGATTATCAAATTTCACAAAGAACCATTTTCTTTTATCTTCCTCAATATCAATTTATATTTTTTTTATCAAATTTTTCAACAGTCGGGTGAATTAGAGATGAATCATATCTATGTTTTAAAATTATAAATTATTTCTTTTTACTGGCTACTGTTGGGAGTTGCTCTTTTCGTGGAAAATAAAAAATCTGTGCTTCTAGAAATTCAAGTAAATTCAAATCAAACAGATTTATGTGTCCAACATTTATATCAACCCCGGCAATATTTAACCAATACACGCAGCCTACATGTTAGATGTACAAAAAGATGAAATGAAGATTGTGGGTTGACTAATATTTCCAGTGATATTAGGTCTCTTTAATGAGCCAATGCGGTCTGAAAAAAATCGTCCCATCAGACTGATTAAAAGGTTAAAATAATTAACCGATTATAAAAGGTAGGCTACTTTTTAAAGTTTTGGAAACATCAGGTAATATTTAACATATCGGAATAAGATCAGTATGACTCAAGCGTTTTCCGTGGGTTAGATTAGATGGTTTCGTCTTCTTACCGAACCTTTTTTTCATTCCCCCTTTTCATTGACTTGGAACTGTTTTCATGACAAAATCTTTTCCAATGCCAATTAATACATTTCAAAGATATTTTTTACTTATTGTCTTTCCAATTTAACCAATACATACATTCAATGATTCAGGGGTTTGTTATTTTTATATTAGTTTTAATTTTTTTTAGTATTATTTACCCACCATTAAGCAAATAAAAAAGATTAACATTACACATATCCATATACATTTAATTATAAGCGTTTCCTGATTTAAAACATTATACTCATTTCTGTATGATGTATCAGATACATCTGTACAAAATTACCGAAATGTTAGCCAAATTACAATTTGTTTTGTTCATGTTTAAAAGTAAAAGGCCCTCTCTGGGGATACATATTGTACAAAGCTATTAGTAAATTAGTACTAAAAAAGAAACCTTACATTCTTACTCCTTAGGTATTTTATTCCAGTGTGTGCTGTATACACACACACACACACACACACACATACATATATATATATATAAGTTCTATGTGCATATTATTACATGATCAGTTCTGGTACCTCATATACACATATAAAAAATATATATATATATATATGTGTGTGTGTATGTCTGTGTGAGTGTGTGAGTGTGTGCCAAAAATACAAGAACTGATTGTGCCCCACCCCCAAAAAATAAGAATAAAAAAAAATTAAAGACACTGGGCCCAGCAGCTATACTTAGTACAGCCTACATCAAATTTCCAATTCTTGGATTCTTTTTAGGATGGCATTAGATATAATTTATATATCAGGAGATAGTACTTCACATTTTCAGTTTTTGTGATTTTGTAGACAGGGGCAAATCTAACAAAATTTTGATTAATAACACAAAAACTACAGGCCTATATATAAAATCATATGAATACACACATAGTCATAGATCTACATACATTTATATACATTTATATATATATAAATAATAGGCCTGAAATGGAGGCTTAAGAAGGTTAAATATTGCCTGCCCATTAAACACAACACTTAAAAGTTGAGAAATCATATAAAATAAATGCATCAACAATACACAAATTCATGCAGTTTTATTTTCCATTTTTCTTTTAGAGAAAAATTTTAGAGATATGGTTACTCTGTGCTTAAAGTTCGGTTGTTAAGCATGTCTTACGCATTGTGAAATAATATCGATTTGCGGTCGGAATCAGCTGAGCGACACACAAAGAAAATCACTGAAATAGATGTCAAATACGTATGTATAATCTTCAAATTCACTCACCTAGGAGTCTGGTGATCGTCTATGGGAATAAAAAATCCAAATCCACCGTAATTACACCTGTAAAAATCATATTTTCACCACAACTCTACCCAAACCTCGATCGCATTCACTCGCAAGTTCCGAGAGAATCAGCTGTTGAGCTTGCTATGACCCCATGATTGACCTCTTTCGTAGGGGGGAGTGAGCTGGAATCGTACTATTTAATTGGCTGATGTGTGCATGATGTCATATTCTGCATATATTACCCCAGTTATATTTAGCTCGGTATCTGCACAGCAGTCGAGATAAAAATTCTGCAAAAATCAGTTATTGCAATATCGCAAAAAATTATTAAATTTATCAATACTATATACTTTAAGTGGTGCAGTTAGGCGAAAGCTCGAGGTAAACTGTATTTGTATGCGAACTACAGGCCGTTAACTTGCAGAAATAATACCGGTGTCCTACTTTCGTTCTGGTTACTAAAAATAAACCACCAGCTGATCGTTTTGTTTTTACGTATCGCCGGTTATTAAATAAGATTTTAGATCTAAAGAAAATATCTTGACCTCAAAATACAAACTGAAAGACCGAGATTGTTTTTCCACCTGATAATAAAAGGTATAAACCATAGAAAATATTCCCCTTTTGCTTTGAACAAAGGGAAACAGCTGTGAGGCTCCTTAGGGGACTCATGAACATGACTTCCCTTTTCTTTCTGTCAAGATATATATAAGTTGTTGTTTTTTTTCATTCACGGAATGTTGATTATCTAGATCCAGCGTTCGAGGAGATTTACTATGAACACGACAACACGAGTTCCGTTTGCAAAACTATTCTATTATACGATATGTCCAGAAAAAAAAGAATGGGAAATATATTGATCTAGATGCGGGGTGATTATTGACGTGAAAACTCATGCATCTGCATCTATACATGTTTAACAAATGGCTAGATCTACCGCCAAAATCACAGATAGTCGAAAATGAAAACGACACGTTCAATAACATGCAGGTGTTACAGAAAAACTGGCGAGTTCACAGTGTAACAATTTGTTAAGTTACCAAACTTGTACTAATGTGTATATTTCATTTCATAACAAGTAGTAATCGCGATTTCATCTCCAAAGTTTACGTTTCTACAAGTACAAAATAAAATATGATAAGAGAAATGCATAAATTATTCGGGAAAATAGTCCTCAGTTTCTAACCGGCTATGGAACATCAATGCATGTTGTAACTTTTAAAAAATAAATTAACGTTACAATATGACATAACACGAATGCACACATTTGCACGTGCGCGCGCACACACGCACATATTTAAAGGCAAACTATTTGAAAATAAAGATTTTCTGTCTCTGTCTCTGTCCCTCTCTCTCTCTGTAAATATATATATATATATATATATATATATATATATATATATATATATATATATATATATATATATATATATATATATATATATTACATGTAAAATCAACTACAAAGGTATTGCCTATTCAATTTCAATACATTTTTTTACTATGAAGCAGTAAAGGGGCATTAGTTGTGTTTACAAAAACAAAAAAATTATTTCAAAATTTTTATTTTCACTACTTGTACTTGATGCACAATAACAAAGAAGAGTTATACACAAGCATAAAAAAAATCTTATATTCCGATATATTTTGTGATAAAAGTCAGGTCTAGTTTGGTATTCATATAGAAATAGTAAGGTTGAGTCAATCAACTGCAAGTGAACAGGTGCCAAACCTGGATTTTTCACAAAATATATAGGGATTTAAGAATTTTATGCCTGTGTTTTATCTCTAATTTGTTATTTTATATTAATTTATGTAGAAAGAAGGCAAAACAAAATCTTTGGAAAAAAAAAACAAAGCTAGATCCAATGCCCCTTTAATATTTTGAAATTTTCTAATGTTTTAATATTGTATAGAGTATTGTGACAAAGAAATTTATTTTCTATTAAAATTGCTGAATTTTAAAAACATACAAAACATTATGAGCATATTTATACACCATGAAAATGTTACATAGCTTAAGTCTTACAATGATAAGTTATGACTCTGAGTTACAGTTGTTTAAAATTCCATTAAGATTTGATCATTTAGATAGAGATGTCACCAGCTATAGGCGAAAAGCCGAAATTTTGACCCGTGATATGGACATAATAATTATGCAAATACAGTTAAGTGTTTTTAAACAAGACCACGCCTAACGTAACACGGGGGCTGGTTTTATTCAGATAGCTAGCCTACTGTTCATCCGGACGGAGTCCGACGACTTTAACTTCTCATTAACATTCCGAGTGTAGATGGAAGGAAAACTATCTTTCTCTAGTCTTAGTAGATCCAGCATTTGGAATTGAACCTGGTACCATCCGATTGCGAGTGAAACACCTAATCATCAGATCACCACGTGCTGTTTGTTAATTAAAACATCCAGTCATGTATTTCTAGTATAACAGGCCTGGAGATAGAGTAAAATTAGTTAATTACTTACTAGTGCCAGCATTAAACTGGTTTGGCCTAACACACACACACACACACACACACACAGAGAGAGACACAGACACAGACAGACAGACATATATATATATATATATATATATATATATATATACATAGGCATCGGAGCCGGGGGGGGGGGCTTAGCCCCCCCCCCCACTTTTTTTGCAAAGATAGGCATAGGTGTTGAAAATTGGGGCTTAGCCCCCAAGACGTTTCTGGCGTGTGTGTGTTTTAAGTTGGTTTAGCCCCCCCCCCACACTTCTGGCGTGTGTGTGTTTTAAGTTGGTTTAGCCCCCCCCCCCCCCCACTTTCAATTTGCTTCCGACGCCTATGATATATATATATATATACATAGGCGTCGGAAACATAGGCGTCTATACTTTTAGATTTATTATTTGACCTTATATGATACCACTTTCTCTTTAGAAAATATATATATATTTTAAATCGGAGCTCAACTGATGAAGTGTAATTGACGGAAAGGATCGACTTGAGCATTGTAACTTTGGTATTATGTTTATAATATCTTAATAGTTTTCAAAATGAAAGAAGTCTTTGGAACTTCTTTAAAATTTCTTTAGATGAATTAAACACACCACTTGATCGTATCTGATCAATCTGATCACAACGTCTTCTCTTTAATGAACAATTTAACCACTCAAAATCGCGGTTTACATTTGATGACCAACTATTGCTAAACCCAGTAATATCAAAAACATTTTAAACATATTTTTATCCAGTCAGACATGCAATGCCCTTGTAAAAATTTGATTTACAAAATGTTTACAAAGTAGCTGAAATTTTATTCTCATCTGAGAAGGCAAGTCTACACCTGTCCAGTAATTTATAATTCTAAATCGAACATCAGTACAAAGGGAATATGCTCCTTCTTCACCATAAATCAAATTATTTGGGGGTTGAGCGCTTTAGATTAAGAAATAATTTTGCAAAAATGTAAATGAACACTTTCTAAGCTTTCAGAATTATTAAAACCCTTATATACTTCACAACAATCTAACAATATTGGTATCACTATTTGGAAAAAAACAGCACCAAGATCAGATTCTTGGTACTATGGTCTCAAAATGCCCGGGATTTAAAGTAAGTAAAGTAAAAGTGCCAGTTCACAGATTGTCAGGCGTTAAGAGAAAAATGTTATTAGGCATATCGCATCAACTTAAATAATGTTGCTGTTGTTGTTGCTGCTGCTGTTGTCGTTGCTGTAGTAGTTGTTCTTGTTGCTCTTAATTGTTGCTATTGTTGTTGTTGTCGTTGGTGATGTTGCTATTGTAGTTTTTGCTGCTGTAGTTGTTCTTGTTGGTTTTTTTGTTGCTATTGTTGTTGTTGATGTTGTTTCCGGTGTTGCGGTTGTCGTTGTTGCGTTGTTGTTTTATCTGCTGCTATTGTTGGTGTCGTTGATGCCGTTGCTGTTGTTGGTATTGTTGTTTCTGCTGCTGTTGTTTCAGCTGCTGTTGCTGTTTCTGCTGCTGTTGTTGATGCTGGTTTTTAGTAATTACTTGATTGAGTTCCATATAACTACATGGATTTAAAACAACACAGAAGTTGCTAATGTCTCATTTATCATCTTGCAATGAGTCTTGTCTACGTAATTTATCACAAAGTTCACGGTATACAAAGTATGGTGTATTATCAAAGTCCTTCGCCTATATAAAATACATGATTACGTGTCATCATCAAATTGTATCACACTGAAACACACGTGAAAAAGTCAATTTCATGCTGTACCGATAATCGAACTGGAACTCTGCTTTCGAGTCGAAATTACTAGACCAACGCAAGCGGTCCAGTATATTTTGTCTTGAATATATGTTACCATGGTAACAATTAATCCATGTCTATATTCATCCGTGCTTCACTCTTCTAGTTTTCTGTGTCCTAATATGCTATAATAAAGGTTTCACACCTGTGTTTGTGTGTGTGTGTGTTTCAAATATACCGGAGGCTATAGCATAACTTATTTTTTAAACACACACACACACAAACACACCATGTTCACACACACACACACACACACACACACACACACACACACACACACACATATATATATATATATGTGTGTGTGTGTGTGTGTGTGTGAGAGAGAGAGTGAGTATATCATTATTGATATGTCTAGTCGCTTAGAGATATACATCTTGTTCAAACAAAGTCATACGCCAGACCACAATCTATTGGTAGTAGGTGTTTAATGGGACATAGTTTATCTGGGCTCTTCATGAAATGAAACCACAGTGACTTATTACATCATATATCTAATATAATACATATAACCATACAGCGACGTGAGTATTAACATGAAATCTGATGCACACGCATACACCAAGTGAACTCCCTAACTTTATGGATTAGAGCTGATATTCAAAGGCTTCCATCCCAATGAATAATTGTCATCTTTTTCCAGTACTTTTTCATGTTGAATGTTTTCGCTTTGTTTTGGTTTTACTGTATGCCTAGATATTTTCGCCCCTCGTTATTTTCGCCCTTTTACGACAGAAAACGGATTCATTCTGTCGTAAATTCGTTCTAAACCACAATTTTATGGATGCCGTGTATGCCCGTGCTTGAAATGTTATGCAATCACTTTCATTTTAAATTCGCCCTCTCATCTGAAGGCGAAAATGGCGAAAATTAAAACAAGAATTTTCAGGAAAACAGTATTGATATTATGTGTGTATATATATAAAAAAACTCTTTAATTCTTGTACGTTATTCATATAACGATATCTGCTTAGCAATCGTAGGTAAATAGATAAGTTTGGTAATAACTCTATTCTTGTATTCCCCATTTTCAAATATTACATACAAAGTATACTATTTGCCGGAAATGTACTTTTGTAGCTCGATATATAACGGGCTTTGAGTAATGTACATCACACCACAGAAAAGATAAAAAAAATATAATTTTTGTTTAAAAATACATTATCCATACGTTGATCAATAAATGTCGAAAATTTACTTTCATTTCAAAAAGTACATATAAACAGCAATGTAAAATCCCGTAAGTTTAAAGATGAACATCTGAGAAAGACGTTTATTTTATGCACTTTGTCTACTTGATCAGGAAATACGTAATTTAGTGGAGCCTCCTTCTCCCAATGGTTAGACCACCAGACTTTAAAACATGGACTCTCAATTCTAGTTCGAACGAATTCGCGTCTCAGTGGAACGGCAGGTGATTTCCAGTATCTTCCCAGGTACAATATAACCGGGTTCTTTCCTCCACCATTAAATTGAAGGAATTTCCATATTACTGGAAAAAATTGTTGAGTGAGGCTTTAAACAACAACAACAAAAACATACATATATTAGATTTGTATTGTTGTGGTACCCAGGTTCCGTATCTACATTGACATTCTGTATAATAAACTGTTGTAAATGTCGAGCGTTATCGATGTATACTAGGCTAAGATCGGGTCATAAACAGGTCAGGTTCTCTTCTCACGTACACATTCCCATTTATATTCTGAAAACATTTTTATTATACTTCACAGCCATAGCGAAATGATAAAATGCAAATAGATTAAGTCATCACAACAAATGTTCATTCTATTTTGGCTACAATAATTTAATGGTTTTGTTTAAAGTTATAAGACTGTACGTTTTAACAGTAGTGCACTCTCCTATCGCACGTATTTTCATACTTGACTCCACACACCACCATAATATATTCATCTTTGTAAAGCCACTGTCCGGAATCGATATGCTTTTTCCTACCTGTGGTGCCATGCGACCAAATCATACATTTATCATTCATAAAGTCTCAGCCACTGCGAGTAAACGGCACTATCATTCGTAAACCAATCAGATCGAGGCTTTTAATCAATTTCAGAATTGTTTTGGATCATTAGACTATGCGATAACTTCCGTTGCCGATCACATCTACTGTTATTTGATAAATTGCACATCTACTCCTTATAAATATTCATTAGCTGCGAGAGATTTCGGTTGCATGAGACCAGGTAGGAAAGAGCACGAGCAATGCCGGACCTTGTTTTTACGACGACGTCATACATTTGGTTCAACACCCCCACGTTCACACTTAACTCTACACATCATGTTCACAATTGATTTCATACTCAATGATCAAACTTAACTGCACACTTCATGTTCACACACACACACACACACACACACACACACACACACACACACACACACACACACACCATGTTCCTACTTTTAACACCATAACCTTTTCCACAGTGGTGTAAGGTAAACAAGACTAGAAACGTATTCGAATCCTGGCCTGAACCTCAGACTTTAGAAAGACCCGTCGCTTAAAACTCACGACACAAGATCTGTGTTCATAATTACTGGAGATACATATAAAATGAAAAATTCCACCAGGGCAAGGAGTACTTGTAGACCTCAATTCTGATATACACCTTGAGTTTCGTGAAGTGTTCTTTGTTAGCATGTTTGGAAGCTGTATTGGCCGGGAAGACAGAATCTAATTCTATATCCCTCGATAACTTCTTTGGGGAATAATTAAACGCAAATAGCGACTATTAACATTTAACAATCAACTTCTAAAGTCACATGTCACGCGCATAATCCATAAAACCCGGGTCGGGATAGGCTAAGTCAGTAAGTCTACAGTAAGTCTATAACATAATAATTGGTTAGTGGGACCTAACTATTAAATTCGACGGGGCGCATGCTAACATAGTTACAAACTACAATAGCATTCTCCCTTACGGACCTCGTGAATTTATATACGCTTGCGTTATCTTGCAGTGATATTTCCTTCACCAGCAAAATATGATTCATTTTGGAACATGGATATCTTTGTCAATTTCATTTTCATCATTCGGGGATTGTTTGCTTTTTACAGCACAAAAATAACAGTTCTTAGAAAGACACTAATCGTCCAAAGTTTATATAATATAAGTATATACCGTGTGAACATTCTACAAGATAAATATCTACATATATACCCTTCACTCCTGATTATTACAAAACTTGGAACAACACCACTGTTTAGTACACCATGGCAGTACCGTTGTTCTTCACCCAATCTGCTATTATTTGAAATTTTGATTTTGTTCAGATCACTAGAGGACAGAAAGCACGTATCAATGTAAACGATTTTGTAATTAGTGTATTCAACTTTTGAAGTTTTCAAATATTGTCTGTAGTACACATTCTTATTTTGTTTTGGCCGAGAATAAATACTAGTTTTGATTGGTTAACGACACGATGACAAGGTCTTTGTTACTAGGTAACCCAGTGCATTTGCACAGTGACGTGATACATCATGCAACAACACGAGATTGATTACTAATAGTTGCTCATAAGTACATTAGTTCGGAAATAAATGTTTTATTCCAAGAAAATAATCACGTATAGTGTATGGTAATTGTTTGTCACAGATATTTTGTTAAGTTGAAAACCATATCCTAGACGGAAAATAGAAAACAAATGTAGAAAATAAGTAGAGATGGGAGGAATTCAATTGGTACATTTCACTGCTTTCACATATATTAATATGAATGTGTCTTTTTAAAGATTCTTTTATACATATCTTTGGGGTTTGCAGACAGCATTTGAGGGTAAAAAATAAGGTCTATGATGCGCAGGCTCAAACAGATGAACAACGACGGAGCAAAAGACACGTAGACGCTGTGTAACATTTCTTAAAAACTAACAAACTAACAGCGGTCGTGAATAGTCAATGAGGAGTCTTAACACGTTTCCTAGACAAACAGTCACACGGAAAACAGACATATACGGAATAAATCAATGTTGTATAACTATTGAAATCTAAATAACATCACTTTGTCAGGTCAAATTCATATCAGAAATGTACAACTGTCAAAACCTGACACTTACCTGTGCCATACACTTAAATAGGTTAATTTTCCGAGTATACTGTTTTTACAAAATTGTACAATATACCTGTATCTGGTATTTATTCATATGTGTTTACAAAATGAAAATTACTTAAAACTTCATTTAATGGCACGATTGAAATTGAAATAACGATAAATTTCTACATAATTTTGTATGGTTATTCTATTATTGAATAACGTTCAAGAAACAGTGTTATCTTTAACTAATATTTTGGCTAAACAAAGAATAATTATTGTGATCGTAATGGCAATATATATGTCTACATGCACTTACATTGTGTGTATTTATTGCACGAACAACTCCTACACATAACTATTACACTCAGTCATCTCTGTAGTTTATTGCTCGATAGGTCAAGCTTTTATTCCTATATGGAAACATATATCTTTAGAATGAAACTTAACGGTACAAAACTAGAATGATAACGGTATGCAGTGGAAATTTCTAAATGTTATATATTTGAATAATATCATGTCGTATATATATATATATATATATATATATATATATATATATATATATATATATATATATATATATCACTAAATAACTAGCGACACGGACAAAACATGGAGTCAAATTTTCGGTACGACCTCTCCCTTCTTCAGGATTAAGATACCATGTAAATTTAACGTGTTTTCAATAACCAGATTTTTTTTATTTCTACAGTTTCTTGCTAATTTAATAGTTTTGTTGATTCTATTCACATAAATTTATTTTATTCATATTACACTATATCGTTGGTTGTTCAGTTTTATGTTTGTTTAATTTAGATCTTGATCACCACTAAACATGTAGCTTTTCATTTGTATTCCATTTGTGGGGGGTGCGTGTTTACGTGTGAGTGTAGGTATTTGTCATTTATGTTATTGTAATACCTGAAGAAGGGACTATTCGTATCATAACCTGTATTTATTTGCTTAAATCCCATATATATAGTGGTATTGTTGGTGTATATGTATATATATACCTATCTATCACATTATTGTCTGTTTGTCTATCTATTTTAATAATCTATCTACCGATGTATCTATATATCTATCTATTTATCATATCACATGGTATCAGCCTAATGCATACATCAATCTTTGTGTAACATAGGTGTCCACATTATGAAATGCCGTATGGTTTTATTCGAAGAAAGACTTGAGGTTCCAGTGGGGTAATTGATATTGACACCGATGTAAAACCTTCAATTGTCATAATTGCAATCATATGCAGCTAGACAATTTCCTTTCGCGTTTGCAATGACTATATATATACAAATGGGAAAAGCGGTGGCTATTACTAAAACCTGCAGTAGGAGCTTTAACGTCAGGATAGCCACCTCTAATACGAATATATTTACTTTTCAATCTCAGTTAATCGGGATTTTAGGTCAAGGTTTATTTGCCAACAACATCTTGACGCTATCTAAAGTACGTTAATATAAGCAAAATCATAAAACGAGAAGATTGCCTTTGCAAATGAGATTTAATTTAGATATTTTCAAAATGAGTATTCAGTTGTTTTATTCTCGTTCTAACACTTCTATATACCATTTATTTCGTATGTACCGGATTCATTTGCTTCATAAAATTGTCATGCACGCACACACAGACATACACACACATACGCATAAACACATGTACACACACGCACGCACACACATGTGCACATATATATACACACACGCACACACACTCACACACATACACGTATATGCATTTTTATAACATTTACATGCCTTAACCACGGAACTTGTAATCTTAAATCATTTAAAGAATCAATTTTAGCGCGTGGTAGTTTCTTTAAACAATCGCTAAACTAGTATACCTTGTAAAGAATTGTAATAAAATGCAAACTCAGAAAGTGTAATAAACAACAGAATCACGTGCTATTCCCAGAGCATCAGGTAAACAATTAAAGCGTAAACATTTCATCTGCACGTGTAATGAACAACGGAAATATGAGCTAGTAACCAGTGCTTAAAACAAAGAATTGAAGCATAAGTATTTCGTCTGAACGTGTAGAATTCAAATTAATACTGTAAACGTGGGTATTTCCGCGTGTTGTTAATTATGCGATTTTCTTATGCAAACTATACGCGTGGGATTAATGTACGCGATGCCATAACTAACTATGAGCAATCCTCTATTAAAAGATAATTCTAAGCAAAATGTGAGACTGGTATGCGGGTTTGGGGGTGTGTGTTAATTTACACACGTAAATTTTCACGTTTACAGTAGTTGGCCAGTTGCCAGTTGCTGTGCCAACACTTAAAGCGTGTACCTGCGTGAAGTACTTGTTGTAAATACAAATAAATTATTTTTCCTGTCCTTCGGACTGAGACAGTAAAAACCGAGGTACCGTGTCACAGAAGGTGTCTGCACGTCAATGAACCCTCACTGCTCAATGACCCTAAGTGCCGAGCATAAGCCAAAATTTGAAACCCTTCACCGGCATTTGGTGATGTCTCCATATGAGTGAAAGATTCTTGAGTGGGACGTTAAACAACAAATAAAACCCAAACAAACAAGTCAACTTTAACAACAGATACTCTTTACTTCTAAGACTCTTAAATGTGCACTGGTGATCTGATGTTGAATAATAACAATATAAAACATCTCGGATACCAAAGTATAAATCTTTAGGATGTTAGGACACACGAACCTCTGGAAACCAAGAGGTGGGATCAGGTGCTATGGAGGCGTAAGCATCCCCTGTCGACCGGTGACACCCGCCGTGAGTTCACAGTCAAGTCCAAACGAAATACAGGAGGAACGAATCATCGTCACTATTGATACAGACGTCTCAACAACCGCCAACGATAAGGCAACTCAACATTTCTGCAAGTGAAACAGATAAATCGCAAACAAGACTATTATACCGACCATAAAATTTGTGGGACGTTGACATCAAACGTGGTTTTCGTTATCATTGTGTTAATAATTTGTCATTGAGTATTTTACATCCGTATACGAAATGCTCATATGTTGAACACAACTTTGCATATCGGATCATTTGTGAAATATAAACTCCATATGCAAGTGATTGTGGGATGTTACTTCTTAAATGTGGAAAATTTACGATGGGAAAGCCGAAATTGTCGTATAGCTTAGTTGCCAATTTCCCGTCTGTGCCTATAGTAAGTAAAATGTCAAGTATGAAGCGTGTGTGCTTGATCCTATTGATTTCTAGTTCGCTGTGATATATCACATTGACATATGTATGAAAATTGTCATTATTAATTGACAAAACGTCGTCGATATATCTGACTGTGAAATTAAAGGACACCGCTAGCTTTTTTCTTCTTTTGATTCAGCAGTTTCTGAATGAAGTCTGCTTCGTATGAAATAAGGAACAGGTCGGCCAATAAAGGGGCACAATTGGTTCCCATAGGAATGTCGACAGTTTTTGAAAGACTCCGAACATAACAATATATTGTCTATTAGAAATTCCAGCATGTGTTTTATATCAACTTCAGTGTATTTATGTGTAGAATCAGATTGACATGTATATTCACAAACTTCTCAGAAACACCTAATACTTGTACGTACGTTTACTGTGTGTAATAGACAACTAAACAACTGAAGTGAGCACTAGTGGTCAAAACGTGTAAACAACTTTCCGTACAGTCACAGTGTGTAATAGCCAACTAAAGTGTACTCTAGTGGTCAAAACATGTTAAACAACTTTACGTACGGTCATCGTGTAATAAACAACTAAACAACTGAAGTATCCACCAGTGGTCAAAACGTGTAAAATGTCTTAATTTTTCATTAATGTTTCATTGTTGTATAATCAAATATATCTATGATCAATTTAAGACTACACTTTATTATATTGTTTTAATAACCGCATCCCCTATTTAGACGCATTTTGAGTTATTTATATAGACCAATGCAGGAAACAATAACATTAAATTATAATCGTGTTTGACTTGACTGTTGTTTTACATTTCGCCAAGAATTTTCACTTAATATATGATGATATCATCAGCTTCCGGCGAAATGCAACTTTTGGCCTTTGTTATGAACTAACGCCATTACTTTTCCCTGTCACGGTTACTGTGACACGGGACCTCGGTTTTATGTTTCACACGAAATACCCATGACATTCATTCTGTATGGGCGAAGCTGCTATTCACTACCATCTTGTCAAGGCCAACATATCTAATGTTTGTATCTTTATTATTATTGCCAT
This sequence comes from Atrina japonica, assembly GCA_030159075.1. NCBI lineage: Eukaryota > Metazoa > Mollusca > Bivalvia > Pterioida > Pinnidae > Atrina > Atrina japonica. Next base: position 1,464,223 of record BROG01000111.1, read on the forward strand.
GGTAAAGGAATACTTTTAAAAAGTAGTTCCCCGACCCATTTCTCGAAGAGGCCATATTAAAGCAAAATGAAGAAATCAATACGACATCAACTAATATATATTTCTACTTCAGCTATCGTCTAATGCAAATGTATATACTAGAAGTAAGCTGTTAACATATTTAGAGATAATTGAAGTATTTACGAGGATTAAGGTCTTCGTTGCTATGTACTCCGTGTTATTTTTAGCATGATTCAAGGACGACTCACGGCTAGGATATAAGTTCACAATATAAGTACTTTGTATATGAAAACAGGTCATTTATATTTAATGTAAAATATAATGTCGAAAATTCTTGTTTCGTCACTATCGATACCAGGAAGACAAAATTAAAAATACTCTAGATAAGCTTTACATTACAAAAACATAACTAGTTTGAACAATTGTTGATTTTGAAATAACCACAAATAACCAAATTGCCAAAATTCCCGTTCTGGTATAAAATTGTAAATGGCTTTAGTTATAAATTTTCAAAGTATGTTAAACATAGGCACGTCCTCTTATCACCTTCTACCTGCAAAATGTATAGATCTCTGTCACCTTTCAATTTTTTTCTTCTGAGAAATACCTACGAGATGGAGATATGCGTCTGTTCCCTGTCTCTGTAGTCCGCTGTCATGTTGTAAATTTTGAATTTATTGAGTTGTCATGTTTAAATTTTGTATTTACACTCACGAAGTAAATTCTAAATTTACAACATGACACCGCTATTATTGAAATAACTAGGTACATATTGTATAATGATGCTAGTTCTGGGAAACTGAACGTAGGCACTTTTCTTGGTACGCAGAATTTCAGAAAATTTAGCGTTTAAAATTTGGGTTTGATTTAATTGACTTTTGTACATTTGCATCATGAGGAAGAACATAAAACGGGAAAAACGAAGACAAATGTAGAAGTGTCCTAGTCAACACTGTCAGAAGCAAATTGAAAGTGGGGGGGGGGGGGGCTAAACCAACTTAAAACACACACACGCCAGAAACATCTAGGCGCTAAGCCTTAATTTTCAACACCTATTTCTATCTTTGCCAAATAAGTGGGGGGGGAACTAGCTCTCTCTCTCTCTCTCTCTCTCTCTCTCTCTCTCTCTCTCTCTCTCTCTCTCTCTCTCTCTCTCTCTCTCATAGTAGACCAAGCGCACATATCCTGTTCCGGAATACATTTTACTAGACTGCATCCTGAATATATATATATATATATATATATATATATATATATATATATATATATATATATATATATATATATATATATATCAAAAAGAGTGAAAATCCAATTTGCATATACGGTCCACATGCCCTCAGAATTTTATGAGTTTGTAAAACTTTGACACGCGACATGATATTGTGTATATATAAGAATTTCCAAGCATATTTGAATAGCTTGGTGTTCAAATGTAAATTTCATTGTGACATGTTTACTAAAGTATTATAATCTTGACTTAGATCTGTCACTTTCTAATGGTCAATACCACTTAAATGTCCAAAATGTAGAAATGGATTGAAATACTGGACATGCTGCCTACTGGCCCCGTCTTTATCCATGAATTCAGATTTAGTTTCCGGATCTTGATCCAATTTTTAGCTGCTAAAATAAGGACAAGTTCAATTTTGTCAAAGTGTTCCAACATAACTTAGATGTAGGTCATTACGCTGACACAGTTGTGATATCAACAGTTAAACTATCAGAGCGTTTCACGAGGTATCAGCCTTTGCTCATCACTTTAAAAATGACAATGTACTATCAATGGTTTATGTAGTCGTCCTTTATTATCAGTCTGTTTAGTTTTAATGGGCTATATTTCTAAAATCAGATGACAACCATCATCATTTAAATGCAAAAAAACACAAACAACAACAACACTTGACTTTGGTTCTAATGCGGAACGTGGAATTACTCTTAAATACTTTTTATGTTGTATACGTTAAATTAATCGTGTAATTCTGAGATCCGGAATACACAATAATAACTTTGTAAACTTTTTAAAGCGAAACCAAAAGTACCTATAAACCAGAAACATAGAATGTGCTTGAGATTTCAGTTGAAAGATGAAATATTTTTATAAATGTATGTTCCGTAAATCGAATGTTCTTGTTTTTGCCGATGTTGTTAAACCATTATCGCTGCCAATTTCTAACACGCTAGTGGAATGTAAAACGTAACGGACTATCACTAAAAAGTGCACATCGTTTTCGTTTTTTCATACTTCCATGACAGAAACAAAATAAAATTAATCGGTATGGTTTAATTCGGCCAACATTTTCCTGAATCTAAATGAAAAATAAAGTGTTTAACTAATATGCCCGCGTCTACGTGTTAGAGCGATATGCCCATTAATCAACATGGTATGATGTAGTTCAAGGTCAGTGTCACTCAATCCGTAATTATTTCTGTTATCGAGTTATGACAGAAAATGGGTCATGTGAAGTCCAATAGAAATACAGAAAAAAATAACGCTAAAACTTTAGTTAAATTTTTTCACTTATTGATTTGATGTATTGCGACATCGACTTGATACATAACTAGATCGTACATCCGTTTGATATAAAGCTACATCGTTTTGATATGAACTGCATCGTACATCGGTTTGTTGTAAAACTTTATTAGTTTGATTAAGTATTGACTCTATATCTTTTCCGTGTCACTAGGAAATTACCTGAATGAAGATTGTGCATACTGTGTAATTCGCGATCATTCATTATCTTTCCAAGAAAGATAATGAATAGAATTAGGCGATTTGCAATTACATAAGGTTTACTGAATGTTGAAATGTAATCAGAGGGGATGAGAGTTTATAACTGGTTATATTTAATACATAGGCGTCGGAAGCAAATTGAAAGTGGGGGGGGGGCTAAACCAACTTAAAACACACACATGCCAGAAAAGTCTGGGGGCTAAGCCCCATTTTTCAACACCTATGTCTATCTTTGCAAAAAGGGGGGGGCTTAGCGCCCCCCCCCTAGCCCCCCGGTTCCGACGCCTATGTAATGACTGTATGGATAATGTTCCCACACGACCACAGTTTTACGAAATATTTACAAATAATCACTTCCCAAAGTTGCTCGGATACACAGTAAGTATTTTTCCAATATGTTGTTTCTGCATGGGTTTTATATAAGGAACCCAAAAACGCTTTTTAAACGTTAAAGGAACCCACAAAAACACTCGTTAAACTTTAAAGGAACCCACAAACACTTGTTAAACTTTAAAGGAACCCACAAACGCTTGTTAAACGTTAAATGCTTTTAACAAACCCCATACATCTTATTTGTGGAAACATTTTTGATTTTAGAATGTAATGATATCAATCTTTCAGTAAATAACAACATTTGATGTTGGAAAAATGAAACTAGTTACATGTTCTTCTTTTGAAGGTTTTGCTGTTCATTCACAATAAGGCTTTAGCAAATTTAAATACTCAGATATCAGATCTACAGAGATGTGCCAATCACTATCCTTATTTTCCTATATATTTCATATAAAACGGATTTTTAAAAATATATATTGTAAAGCCATTTCTTATCGTATTTCAATAGAATTTAAAATTTTCACTGTTTAACAAAGAATTACAGTTGCTTTGTATATTCCGATTTGAATTTGATGAAATATAGATTAAAATATTTATCTATTTAAACAGAAACTTGAATTTTGTGTTGAAATATCCCTATATATCACTGGGTATATAGGGATACTTTTTGTTTAAATTGTCAATTTTTTTAAATTAAAAATGAGAAAATTACATCCCAATAAGCAATCTTTTTCCGTTTAACGATGAAAATTCTATTGAAATGTAATCACGATGTTGTTTTGGTAAAATATGGTTTTATATGAAATATATAATAAAGATGACAGCATCTGTAGACCAATGACACGTCTCTGTATTTGTACTGCCGTGTTCACATATGACTTGTGTCATTATTATAAGCTCACATGACATGACTATGTGAACTATACATATCATAGTTTAGTTTAAACATATTTTATTTCATTTCCAAAAATTGGACAGGGCTTAAAGTTTAACAATGTTATAGAAGCCATCTCTCCGTAAAGTATAAAAATGTCACGAACAGTGATGTATACACAAAATAGTTGCATAAATTTAGAGAGACTGAGAGAAAATATGTTTGTAATGAAACTTCCCAAATACTGAATGTAAATTTGAGTAGCCATAAACTGAAGGCGTCTTGATATATATTGACCACAGCACAGGGTTCGTAAAGAAGAGGATCCGAGATTACGCTACTAGTAAAACAACGTATTTGCGTTTGGAATATGTTATTTTTTGTTTCCCATAGAATTATAATTTTCAATTTATTAATGTACACAAACTGTACATGTATTTTTGAAATGAGTGTTCAAGGGTTGGTATGAATATTTTTTCAACAGTTTTCTAATTGGAATAATATCTAGGTATGTGTTACTACGCAGGTTATAGCTGATTTACACACGCAGCCCAAACACACGTACCTTTGTACGCTATATTTACTCTCTCTCTCTCCCTCTCTATCTCCATTGGTCGGATTTTTTTACATCGATTCACAAAATATGATAATTCATACATCACCATACGTACGTATGTACCTACCTATCTACATACATACATACCTACTTACCTATTTAACCCCCCCACACACACACACACACACACACACACACACTACACACACACGCACACAGAGAGACATTTAGGTTTTGACATATTTCATGAAACGAGAGTTCATTTTTATGAGTAAAGCTGTGATTGTTTTTATGTGTATAACTAAATACCTTCAGAGTTTCTGATGACCTTCACCTCCACACGACATTATGGTGTGATGTATTACATATAGGCTTGTAAATTGATACTCTAATTGTTGTCACTTAAGAAAGCTATACTGGTTTGTAGGTCATTCCGATCTAGCATCTATAGCCTTCTTTCTGTGCATTGGTGTATATAAACGAGTACTATGCCATAGCTATTTTTAGTTTAGACTTTTAAAAAAGCTTTACTTTTTCTATAAACAGAAAGTCGCTCTAGTTTATGAATAATCTTACATTTTAAGTAAACAAATTCTCCAGAATAAACTTTTCTGATGCCAATGGAAATAATAGATATGTTCGGGTTACATATAGCATGCTCAATGTAGAGTTTGACAATGAAATGTTTTATTTCGTTTCTCTTTTTCATTTCAATTTATTGGATAGAAGTACAGTATCGCGTACCTACAAGGTAATATTATGGTATATTCGCAACACGTGTTTCCTGAAGAACTGGAGCCGGCCTGGTTCAGTCGGTAGCGCGCTCGACTCTTCATCGTCAGGTTGTGAGTTCGAGTCCAGCCGGCGGCAGGTTGGTTTCCTGTCTGTCGGACGAGACAGTAAAAGCCGTGGTCCCGTGTCACAGAAGGTGTCGGCATGTTAAAGAACCCTCACTGCTCAATGGCCGTAAGTGCCGAGCATAGGCCAAAATTTAAAGCCCTTCACCGGCATTTGGTGACGTCTCCGTATGAGTGAAATATTCTTGAGTGGGACGTTAAACAACAATAAACAAACAAACTGAAGAACTGAATACATTCGTCAGGAGGACAGTTATATATATATGAGGATCAGAAGATTTGCCATGGATGTTTTCTTTCAATTTCATTGAATTTGTTTATGCTGGTGAGGTATAGCCGGTAAAAGTACGCCATTGTAGGTTTTTACATAAACCCATTTTCTAATGAAATTCCCAGTCTATTTAGCTGAAAGCTTTCGTTCAAAGGGAGCTAGCTCTAAGCATTTGTCTTTGCTATTATCAGACTTTTAATCTGTTTGTGTTCCTAACATGTGATAGACAGTGTATGTAGAAATAACTGAAATATGCTGAAAAATGCTTTTGTTACCGACGAGAATATTTTGTTACTGTACCATTTGAATACTAAAATTTAAAAACAAACAATAGTTTGTTTACAAAGTACACCTCAGGGCATGTTTCTTCAATCATTGTTACGTTTTAAAGATGACGTTTTTACTGAACAAACAAGAACATTTTACAAAAATAAAAGGACGAGACTAGAAGTTTATAGATTTAGTATCTTACATTATTGAAATACGTTGATAACTAAGACGCTCTGAAGGCTCATCATCGGTCTCACAAATGTAGTTATAATTATTAGTTAGTTCTAGGCCCTAATTAGGCTTAATGAGAATGCACATGCCCAAGTAGCTATGGCCGAATTTATTTGTGAACATATACGTGTACTTGATGCACTAAATAAATAATCAAACACAGGTGTGTTCAGTCAAAACGGAAATTTCCAACCTTGTGGCAAGAATCTCGGAAGACCCTCGGATTCAGATAGTCCGATTCTTACCACTCGAACGGAGATTTCTTTATCAACTCAACACCCACCCACCCCCATGTAAGATTCTATTAGTTACTTTTATACCAACTTTGTTAATATTTTAATGATTAAATTATTCAGCAGATTAAATAGTATCTTTATACGAATAAAATAATTGTGTAAATTATATAATGAAAATTATAAGTTCATAGATTTCTCTTTAAATATGCCTTCGTTATCTTTTGAATATGTTCATTAAAACATTGACGTTTTCTGGTAATTGGAGGTTTTCATTGTCACAATAAATGAATGGCTTTACCTCTGTCGCAGTAAAAGTATACATTAGTTCTGATTTTAACGCTAATATATAGATGTAAACCAACTTAGCGTTTTAATGGCGATGTAAACTATCTATAGATCTATTTTGCATTCTCAACAATAAGCGCCTGACAAGTCACAGCAAGTTGCTGAAACTAAGTTAATGTATTCGATCGTTCCCTATAAAAATAAATCGGGATATTTATAATGTATTCAGCAAATTCTCACTTCCGTGTCAGAAACAGTTTGCTGAAATAAACATACTTATAGATTTATAATAAAACACAACTGTCGCGTGAATGGTCGGCTATAGCAACAGAAGAGAGTATATAGGTCATTTTATAAACATGTCATCTCAATATCAAGTTTAATACTAACTCATCCTTGCACGGGATGTTCAAAATTAAATAATGATATCACAAGAGGGGTCAGGTTTGTCTCTTATAGCCACAGTACATAGTAAAAAGAAGTAACTTCGAGGACCTGACGACTTCAGAGCATAAAAGTTATATCAATATCTTGGTTTCCAGTTGCATATGAGATAAAATCTCGCGAGACGCTTCGTGAGTCCAATAAAACAGTTGTTTGCACTATGAGAACAATGCACCGTGATCAATAGATACAAGAACGAGTGCACAAATCAATATTGGATTTGCACCGGATTACAATGGATCAAATGACCTTAAGATGCTGTCCATTTTATGGTTATTGAAATGATGAATTTTCTTGTTAAAACATTTTAAATTCATTTACACAATTTTATTTATGATATTCGGATACATATCAGTTAAAGTCTTGACTTTTTAAAAATACGCACACATTATTTTTACAAAACTTTTAAATTGAAAATAATGAGTGATCTTATAAATGAAAGAGAGAACAATTTCATAAAATAGATTAATATAATAATAAATAATGTTTTGCATTTCAATTTCTTTTTAAAAATCTGCATTACGAATATATGCGCTAAAATATCGTCATATCAACTGCATTTTGCAAGTCATTTTTTTCTGATCGCACTAGATAATTATACGCATTCAATGTGTCGCGTGTTCTTAGGTCGCGTAACGTGGAAAGGGATACTTGCTTATTTTTAGGGATTCAGCAATGCCATTGGATGTAATTTCACTTGTCAACATACTTACGCGGAATGATGATGATGATGATGATGATGATGATGGTGATACTAAAATATCTAGATAACCCAATAGATATTAGACATTAATCAGGCGATACAATCTGTTAATATGCTTCGCGTTACCACAAATTTGAAGTACGACTGATATGCGAAAACCTTGATTTGTTATTACATGCATTTATTCTTTGGCATTGTATGATACCACTTTTTTAGGCATTTATTTAACATTCAACTGATGAAGTCTTATTGAAAAAACAGTCGTCTTGAGCATTTGTTTTGGCTTCTTTTGTTAATGGTATTCTGGGTTTTTTTTAAGATTGGTCAATGAAATTCATTGTGAATATATTGAATTATAAGAAAGTAAAACTAAATATAAATCTTTTGTATTAAGGGGATGGATATGCCGGTATAATAACAGAAAGGAGGTAAACACATTCATGAAAATTCTTAAATTCCTATATATTTTTGTGGCTTGAGAAACCCAGTTTGACAACTATTCACTCGCAACTGATTTATTCAACCTTGCTATTTTTATGCACAACACAATGGATCTGGCTTTAAGTTCACAACATATATAGAAATATAAGATTTTGTATGCCTGTGTATATCTTTAATTTGTTTTTGTGCATCAGTACAAGTAGTAAATGTAGAAAAAATTGATTTTTTGGGGGGAGGGGAGGGGTTTAAACATAGCTAATGTTCACTATTTTATATATTAGTGGTTATTTTACTGTAGGGTGTAATATCAACAATTGAAATCATGATACAGTGCCATTTGATTTCCGATGTCGATGTGTGTACGGGTAATATGTCTTCTTTAAATAATATTTATTTTAGAATTGAAAATCAAATATGATACTATTCAAATCTATATCGAATATAAAATTGGTAAAATCTTGAAGAATATATCTATATGTAGTAAAACCCAATTCGGTATTCCACATAGGTATGTACATTCGAGTTGATAGATCAATGATGCCAAGTGAAACAAAATTAGGAAGATATTTGTTTGTGAGCGAGTTTGTATTGAAATATATTTTCCAGCAACACAAACTGAGACTTTTCATCTCTGTTGGATCATGCAAAATCATTTAAATGACCTGTTTATCTTCTTACAAAAGAGATATTCAGCTAGCCCTGTTGTTTTAAATTTTGAATTTAAGTCTATTGGGTTTGACTCAATTCATTGAATGCATTGTTGTTGCTTTATCGACTAAGTTACTCGCCACAAGATAAACTTTCACTACAAACAGTATATAAAAGGATCATATTTTTTCTCGAAATTTCAGATATCTAATCGGGGAGAATAACAAAATTATAATCAAATTTGTTTGTAATATGATTTGGATTTCTAAAGGATTTACATATTATAGGCGTCGGAAGCAAATTGAAAGTGGGGGGCTAAACCAACTTAAAACACACACATACGCCAGAAACGTCTGGGAGCTAAGCCCCAATTTTCAACACCTAGGTTTATCTTTGCAAAAAACTGGGGGGGGGGGTGAGTCCCCCCTAGCCCCCCGGTTCCGACGCCTATGCATATACTGTCTGCTGTTCATTTGCTATTACATCATTATTACATCCTCCCTCCGAGAAATGCTTTTGAGCTGATTCCATGTGTGTAGTTCAAATGGTCGTTTGGAAATTTTTGTACAGAAGTGATGCACCACACACGCACACACACACACGTAGCAAAAAAAAGAAGAAAACAAAATACAAAATGTATATAACATGTGCGTAAGTGGCATACATGATTTGATCGGTATTATAATAATAGTTAAACAGTAAAAGAAAAATATGAACTCTAATCATAAAACTCAGTTAAATACAGTCTAAGAATTGCTTCGGGACACAAGAATTGACCTTAAACTTTTAAATTGTTTTTGTATTTTTTTTTCGTTTCTATAAATGTTTGTATAGCTCAGTAACGTATACTTGCTATGTAACGTTTTGTCTAAAAAGAAGGACAGTTCAATGCAGTTAAGGTCAGAACGTACGATTAAATGTTTAAAACGCAGATAACGAGTACTTAGCATTGATTTCCAGTCGCCGCAGATAACAACAAGGAAACAATCAAGATACTACGTCCATGCTAATTCTTCTCTATTTGTTTAACATTGCTAGTCTGTAGTTTTTGTGCTAGGGTAATTACGCGAATAGATTGTGCAATGCTGTGAGAAATTTACGTCAAATCGCACAGTTATCAGAGGCGGATTGTTAATGTTACAAGTATGAGCAGGGATTTGTTGTAAAACGATTATCTGTTATTTACCCAGAGATATTGCAATAAGTTATACAACATTTCTTAACGCTGTGCACTGGTACGTAAAACACATTTTCGACGAGTGATATATTCCCTTTTATTTAAATTCTGTCCACGATTGCAATTTGTGTAGTTTCTGAGTCCTTTTCAATATTCATCAACTTTGCCAGGTGTTTGTCAATATAATTTAAGATAGGTAGAAAGATAAATAGTCAGAAAATAATAGAGCAGAATGGATATTGACAAATAAAGTACAAATCCACACAGTTCATGGAGTGCAGAAAATTCCAGGTTCATAAAGTACACCTTTGGTTTATAACAGATATCTTGTTTTTACATTCGCTTCGACTAGAAAATGGCTTTAAAATGCCGTTGTAAATTCAGATGTATGTTTACATTTTTGTTTATTTTTCGTGTATTGTCAATTAATACAGTGAATAACATTTTAAGTTAAAATACATATAAATAAATTGTGATTAAAAGATAAAAATTAAAATTTTATGAACCTCTGTCAAGTAAGTTGGAAATTTGTATTGCAAATGTGTCGTTTCTTACAGTAGCATATGTATGACTGTCGTATTAAACAAAATAACAGCTGCAAAATTAAATTACAGCATAAAATTTGCGAAAAAAACAAAACATTTGATCAAAAATTGAAATTATATGCGTTCTTCAATACTAGATGTTTATAAAAATTCAAAAGTTTGACTAAAGATTATTTCACGATTTTCGATCTTGATTTAATACTTTGATATACATAATTTCATGAAGCTACCAAGAATATAAAGGTCATACAAATGGCTACCCATGATTGGCACTCCGATAAAGCCGTCAAAGTCAAAACAAGTTGAAATATGCTGGTTTATTATTAAAAGTTCATTAAAACTTGATTCTGAACACTAGATTCTGTACCTAAGTAGCTTTAAAAATTCTGAATTAGATGGACTATTTACATACAATATATATATATATATATATATATATATATATATATATAGATAGATAGATATAGATATATTACTCGGCCATCTACGCATATATATATATATATATATATATATATATATATATATATATATATATATATATATATATATATATACGTAGATGGCCGAGTGGTTATAGGGCGTCGAGCACTGAATCCAGGTGGTTGTTGCCATAGACCGGACGGGGCAAAATGAGTTTGTAGGTGCCGTACATTTCCGTATTTGTGCTTTTAACGACTACAATAGACATTTGTAAAAGGTGAGATAAATGTTTTGAAAGCTTTGTTTATACATGTGTTTTAAAAGTGTTATAAAGTTTTAATGAAATTGCATTCTTCGAGAAATACACTAAATTTTGACTGTTGCACTTTGCAGAACCCTGGGTAACAGTTATTTCAGTTTTAAGAATTTACCCGTATAATCCTACAAACCAAAAAAAGACTGGTCTAAACAACAGAAAAGAGCATTCCATTTCGATATCTAGGGGTAAAAGTGTTAAATCAAACTACATAAACTATATAGATTTAATTTTCAGTGAATCATAGATCAAATGTTGACAACATCACTCGTGCGTAGGAATATATTGAGTGCAGCTAGTGTATAACAGTGCGGTATCATTTTAATACGTGTGAACAAGCACGAATTCTAACATGCTAATTGTGCGTGGAAATGAAGTGAAATTCTGGAAAGTTGAATGCGAAATTATTCCTGTGTTCGGAATGACTGGAAGGAAAAGGATATGAACTAAAGAAAAATTTCAAAACTGTTTTGTGCCCATCTTTTACGATTTTCATTATTACGTCATTAGAGTGACAGTGCAGTAACGTAATGTTTACTGTCAGAAAGATAGCCCATCGGTGTTGGGCGTAGCCTACTCACAAAATTGGTTTTATCGCATTTACAATAATTTGTTCAGCTAATGAAATGTATACTAACCGTATTATACCTGTGAACGCTGAACTCTTATGAAACAGATTAGGTGGCGAGGTCCTAATCTTGTCAATATCTTTTATCAGGTAATTGCTCTCTAATCTCTTATATTGTCATTGATTGTCTGTCAAAATGTCTACCTGTCTTCTGATATCAAATATTTATTCAAACTGTCCCGTTATCTTGTGCTCTGTATGATACACAAAAATGGAATGAACAATTAAAGTTAATTCATATCTTACACATAAGCAAACATCATACATGTATATTGCACACCAAAAGCGCATGCATGCTATCTAAGTTTAACCTAATATTTCTTGTTAAACTCAGTTTTTTTTCAGTTAGTCCAATTTTCGAGAAAAAAAACTAATTTTAAATCATGAATGTGATTATGTTGTTAAAATTGCAATTAACAGTAAAAGGAAACTAGGTTTAACTGCGCTAAAATGACTTAAAACAAACGGCAAAATCACAAAAAAATAGTTAAAGTTTGGTTTTCTTCAGTTAATATCATTCCTGGGAAAAACTATGTTTGATTATTTTTGCAATGCGATTTTTTTCGCAGCTAAAACTAAAACTAAGAAAAACTATATTTAATTCAATAGTGTGATGTTTTCAATATAAAAAAAAACTTAGATACCAAAGTATAAATGCTGAGGATATCAAAGATACATGTACAAATCTGGTGAATATTGGACAAACACGGTTCGTTGAAAATCCAGAGAAGAGATCAGGTGCCAAGGAGGAGTAAGCATGTGACCGGCCACAAGTTAAAACACTACAACAGAATGTTTTTTTCTTGTTCCATCCTGTCTATGAGATTCGTCAAAATATGACACCGTAAAATCGTTTAATTCGCATAAATCCAATACGGCCGTCATTGTCACCATTATGTTATACTGTTTTCCAAAATATTGATTGACCAATGTCAACTCACTATGGCACACTGAAATCATAATAACCTGTTTTAGTTTTTACACTTTCGGTGCTGTCAGGGTTTTCTGGTGAGTGGAATGGTTTATCAGCGTTATCTTGAGGACAATTCTGTTATGACAGTGTTGATGGAACAGATAATCATATTCGGCATGATGATAAACCTGTTTAAGGCATTGCCATCATTCAAATTTAATCTATTAACTCTCTCTCCAACATATTTCCCCCTATATGTTATATTCCATCAAATCAATCTTTAACAACCACCGGCTTTATCATGTACATGTTATGTTAACATATATTTGATACTACTGAATAATCGTAACTACATCATATAAAAAATATATCATGACATGGCATTGTTGTAACATCAAAGATGATATAAATATGATCGGCCTCAACCTGTTAGGTTAAAAACAAGAACCAGCCATTCTTTTGACTAGATCACTTACTGTGGTATTAAAATTTAGGAAAATGTCTTCCCGGAGACAATTTACCCGTCGATCCAGTCGCCGTCTGCTGTTGTATGCAAGATCAGTCAGATAACTTATCTTTCTGTACAAAATTCGCCATACAAACCTGGTGATAGATGGATAGACTTTAACAGCAAGAAGATCCTGCATAATCACTGCTATATACACGGTGGTATAATTTTCGCGATTGAAGCGACAGTGTGATTTGAAAATGAAGTGAAACTTTCTTCAAGAAATGCGGGTTTGGCGTTATCTAGGAAGGCGTTATAACGGGGATGAACTGTATATATATTGAAACATGAACATTCATGATACTATGACCGCACGCATTATATCCATCTTTGGCGTGTGTCTTTACTTGCACAATGTATATATAATTAACGCCAACTCGCTTTGCTACATTTTTTATAAACTTATTTATATACAAATATACATATATACTGTACACATGTTGAATTGTAATTCTGTGTCCAGGTATTAACTCTTGACTCCAAACTTTCAATTCACAACTCTACTTCTCAACTGACACTTACTCTATCTGAACTGACCTCTTAATTCTAAAACAAAGTTAATAACAATTCACGCATTTGTATCTACATGTGTAAATGATTGTACTTCTGATAATTTAGCAACAAAAAGGTAATTAATATGTTTCTAATCATCTTTAAGTGAAAGCTTAATTGACTGCATCATTTGTAACATCTGTAGTTGTAGTGCACAGAAGTGTTTGTCTTGTAAATACACAACAATAAATTGGGATTTCGGCTTTCCAATCGTAAATTTTCCACATTAAAGTAGTAATATCCCTCACTCACCTGCATATGGAGTTTATATTTCACAAATGATCCGATATGCCAGGGCGTGCACAACATATGAAGATTTCATATACAGAGGTAAACTACTCACTGACAAATAATTGACACAGGGATATCGAAAACCGCGTTTAATGTCAACGTTCCGCAAATTTTATGGTCGGTATAATAGTCTTGTTTGCGACTACTCTGTTTCACTCAGTGAAATGTTGAGTTACCTTTTCGTTGGCGGTTGTTGAGACGTCTGTACCAATAGTGACAAGGATACACTCCTCACGTGTTTCATTGGACTTGACTGTGGACTCATGGCGGGTGTGACCGGTCGACAGGGGATGCTTACTCCTCCATGGCTCCTGATCCCACCTCTTGGTTTCCAGAGGTCCGGGTTTGTCCATTTTTACCGGATTTGTATCTATGTCCTGGACATTCTATTGATTTATACTTTGGTATCTAAAATTTTTATATATTCAAAGTAGACGAGTTTTAAATTACTAAACAAATTTGGCCGAAAGGCATACCAACGTACTTTAATAATTAAACTTTATGAAATAAATAAATATGATTATCAAAAGTATTTTATCAAATTTCATAGATATGTTTTTTGTATGGTGTAAGTAGTATGATGATTTATGGCGAATTTAAGTAAGGGTGAACACGCTTTCTGACTTATAAGCATGAACATGATCATTTGAACATCATTTTCAATAGGGTCCCCTGAACAAAATAATAAGATAACATTATGTTGCATTTTGTAGTTTCTACCTTGTTTTTCTTGGTGCAGTTATCAGTTTTCTCTTAGACGTCTTGGGCTCATACCGGAGTTTTGCTGATTAGACCTTAGACCTCTTATTTAATAAGACTTTCAATATTCCGTCTAGTAAAGTCCCCTAGACAAAAGGGACAAGGAAACACTTTTAGCAGGGCCATATTGGATTTCTGCTAATAAAAGCCTGTTCCGTTGTGAGATTCTAACGAATTTTGAATACAGTGTTCAGTGGGTTTCAATTATGGAACAATTAAATATAATTTTGCTATTGTCTCTGGCTTTAACTTTCTTTTACTTAGTGCAGTAGTGATTTGTTATTCATCTTGGATTTATACTAATCAGACCCTTTCCGCGTGGAAATTTGGATATATTATATTCAGTACATTCTCCTCACAGGATACAGAATCAGAACTTGTTACAATTTCCTCTAGGCCTAGGTTCAACCATATTTTACTGGACTAAACATACAGACAGACAGACAGACAGACAGGCAGGCGTGCGTGCGTGCGTGCGTGCGTGCGTGCGTACGTACGTACGTACGTACATACATACATACATACATACATACATACATACATACATACATACATACATACATACATATATACATACATACATACATACATACGGACGGACGGACGAGCAGACAGACAGACAGACAGACCTACGTACATAGTATGAACTCACGTATACATAATTAAGTCGTAGTAATCCGATAGTTAAAACAGGCCGCACATTTGTTTTGCTGTGTAATGTTTTAGATTTGATGTTTGTATTATATCAGACTATAGTCGCTACTGTGAAAACAGTTAGTTTATATTGTATAGTCATGCTAATTGGTTATGAGAATGTTTTAATTGATGTCCCTAAGGCCGTAGTAAGCTCATTACAACAAATGACGCAGATGAAGACTACATAGTAAGTCGAAGAACAGTATAAACAAATTTGGGTGTCCTTGAGTGCAGCGATGAAATCTGTGGTATCAACAAAACTAATTCATACATTTAAAAACTACGATAGCACAATTCTTCCACCATCTTAATGTGACGTAAATGATATAATTATTTTTACTTAATGACCTTCCTAGTTCTCCACACTGATAAACAAAATGTATTCAATCTCTTGTAACTCGTACAAATTTTATTGACACAAGCAATGTTTCGTAGTAACAATTTAACTGTTGAATAGTTCTTCTAAGCGTAAAGCGATATTAATAGGGGAAATATTCTGTGTTTATTGATGAGAGAGAGAGAAAGAGAGATAGAGCGAGAGAGAGAGAGAGAGAGAGAGAGAGTCTTAAGAATAATTCGCTGCTGGAAATCAAAGCTGACACTTTCCGTTGGACTTTCCCAACACTTTTATTTAATGATAATGAAAATTGGAAAGACTTTCTCTATTACATTTAAGCGATATAAGCTGTCACAATGATTATTTTTGTCCCCTGACATATAGTCGAGAATATGATAAAATGGGTGTTCAAATACATTATCAAACACGCAAAACTTGTAAAAGATATTCTTTTCGAAATTATTTGTTTTATTAGAATTTAAGTTTTCCCGTACCTTAAAAATCCAACTGTATGTACTTCGCAATTCGGTCAGGGATCTCGGTCCTTTACGCGCTAGGAATACGTTAAAGTCGGCCGATTTTTATGAGTTTTATGTTTATTTTTAAAATACAGGACGTGATTTTTATTGAAAGGTGCATGTATTATGTAAGATATATGCTTTCAACGCTATTTTAAATACCTGAAGAAAATCGGATGAATATATGATTAAATATATCAGGTCACTAAAAGAAATTTTTCCAATCTTTAATGTTACCCTGAATGCTGACGTTGACAAAATCCAAACAATATAAATGGGAAAAGTATGCATACCTGATGTTTTACAATCGTGCCGCCATGTCCGGTAGAGTTGGGCAGTTCATGATCATATATGTCAAGAATGATAAATCCGAGAATGCGATGGGACGAGTTAAAAATGGGTCGAGATCACCCGATATACCCGGCACGTGGACAATTTCAGAAACGAATGTTTTGAAACGACGAAAAAAGACAATCTTTGCCTGGTCTAGGTATGAAATGATGATGTACGAAAATAAACGAAAAGGGTAATAAGAATAGAATGTAAATTAACTGCAAATAGGACGTGTTTATTGGTCATTCGGTAATCTTCGTAAAAATTACCAAAAGTTAATTTGCAATGCTCAAAGTATGGCGGACAAAACATAACTGATATTACGGGTTACGTTTGGCAAGATTGTGGCAATTTTACACTTGCATTTGTTATTCTAACCACCAGATGGTCTCTTTGGAATAACTATGTGATAGAATATCACATAAAATGGGCGTGTAAATTTTTTCACCTACGACAGCTCATTTCTCTTTAAAACGAACCCGGTACTATAATACTACGCTTTTAAGTCTGAAAATGTTAACTCGTGTGTGCAATTAGAGTAAGTATCTTGGCCACAAACAAAGCAAAATACGGAAGTGTAATTTATAAGGACATTTTATTTTCATATATGCATGATGTATAGTACGTTATCAGTTAATACAAAATCGATACAAGAATGTGTGTCCTGGGGCATAACATAATACCCAAAATTTGGAATGAAAACACATGTTTAGGTATATATGACTGATGTGTCCCAGGAATCTTAGTTTCTTAACGTTTGAAATAATTGACCATCATCATTTTGGTGAGTTTATCTGAATTGTTTTATTATTATTATTTTAGGACTTGTACACAAGTTTGGTGAATTATGTATGTAGGACTATTACAATGAATATTGCATTGAACGATGCTGAATCACACGAAGTAAGAATGTAAGGAAAGTTCGGCGTCTTAGAATATTAAACATAAAAATCGGTAAATATAATTTGAAATAAAGAGGTTCTCACAGGAGATTAGATTAGATACAGCAAGTAACATATGACATGGTTATTTTATCATATAATTTTACGAGGTTTGCCAAATACATGGGAAAGTACGATGTATTGTTCCAACGTGTGATGTAGTTAGAAATAAATCTCACTTTGTTGTGATAACATCACTGTTATGCGAGAAACAAAAGATCGCCGTTCAGATGAACACTGTGGAAAAATGATCTATTGATAATTTCCAAGGCAAGGGATAACGAAATAATCTCGGATATAAGTCCAACTCACAAGCCTCTGAACGTCTATTACTCCAATATTACAAGTTTGAATCTTCGATTTTGATTGTTGTATATCCTGAATGTGTTTAAACTAAAAATATTTGTTTGAAAACTTTGTAAATAGATATTCATTTGAATGTTTATAAAGATTTCAAGACCCGGATATTAGGTCCTGAAATATATATTGCACAACTTCTGCGATTTTCTTTCTATCGTTGGGGGTTTAGCAAATCATATAAATATCATAAACATAGTACCAAAGTTATAATGCTCAAGACGATCGTTTCTGTCACCTAGACTTCTTCAGTTGAGCTCCAATTTAAAACAGATATAAAGAATAATTCAAAAATGAACAAAAATCTTT
Source organism: Atrina japonica (assembly GCA_030159075.1). Classification (NCBI taxonomy): domain Eukaryota; kingdom Metazoa; phylum Mollusca; class Bivalvia; order Pterioida; family Pinnidae; genus Atrina; species Atrina japonica. Next base: position 1,482,709 of record BROG01000111.1, read on the forward strand.
AACTTACTGTTGCTATCGATATTTATGTAAAGTCGGAACACAAAATTGCGTTCAACTAAACTTACCTTTTTCATGGCGATTTATAAATGTAACTCATGCTTTATCATATGTTACATACCAACGGAAATGTTTTTATGATACAGAAACACTTTTTACCTGATAACTGTCTTAATGTATTCTATCAAATTTGAATATTTAAAAACTTGATGAGATACGATATGAAGGCTTCTTGTACCAGTCTATTGACGTTTTTGCACTAGTAGTATAGAGACTTCGTACGATGTTGGTTTCTATGTCACCAATCACATAGATTAACATTCCACATTCGTGTCTAATGTATACAATGTGTGTGAACATTACTGTCATAATAGAGATATAATGTATTATAAGCATTGTAATGGTACGTTTACAAATACTTTATACTTACACACAATAATATACATATATAACCCGCCATGTGAAAAAGCATTTGTTTTAGTTTGTTTCTATTTTTTAATATATTAGAAACTAATTGTAACTTCGTTCAAAACTTCAAACTGCAAACAACGGAAATTTTATCAATAAAATCAGTTTCTATGGGTATTATAGCATCCAACGTCAAATTATCCATCGTGACGTCATAAACCGCATGTTCACTTCTCATAGCGGTTAATATCTTTTACCGATGCATATTAGGTTAAATGATTTTGAAATTATTTGCACAACGGTGCGGTACAAACATCGATAAAGTCATTTATTTCACCTAAAATGAAGCTTCATGTTTTACGATGACTTGTAACATACTTTGGGACGACATGACACAAAGCTCATAGCTGTACCATTCGTCACTTGTATCAATACTTCCAGTACTTTGATTCACTTCGTCTTTGATTTACCGGTACTTGGTTGTTTAATTTTTTGTTCTGTATATATTTTTATACTCATTTTTTGTATGATTGTTGAATTTTGTTTTGCCCAAATGGATCTTATACGCTTGAAGACAAAGCATCCTGATACGCTAGTTATGTTATTATTGTACATACGACTGACTTTTGTGTACTAACGGTAATTAGATACTTGATTAGATTACAGTTAACTGTCTCTATATATAATTGTATATTATATACATTTGCTACATATTTTAATACAAATACTTCTCTCGAACACGTGTTTAGCTCTGTATGTCCCGTGTGTGTTTCTTGTTATACCCATGCTGTTATTAATATAAATACAACTCCTCGTCCTCTTCCTCATATTATTACATGTATTTTTACTTAGCTATGCGACTATTGTGTGAAATTAATCTTCCTTAAGCTTTTGTTTCATGTAGTGGTTCATCGTCAATGAATTAGATACCGTGAAATACGCGAGATACCATTTAGTCAACATTTAGTAGCGCCTCCGTTAAAATATTGCGTATCAAACCATGAGGTCTCTCACTTCAGATCGACGCAGGTTCGAGTACCGCTGGAACCAGAGCTCATTTTTGTGAGAACATTGCTCGTTTACCGATGGTGTCTTTCCGAGTATATTTTAACTTGGTTATCGACTCCACTAATAAGAAACTGGTAGCCACATTATAACTGAGTCATTATTGAGTGTGGTGTATAAAACATTCAAAATTAAAAAAATGTGAGCATTTAGCCACAACTGGGGAATTCCATGAATAGTGATATAACGAAACTATTTCATAGTTTTGAAGTACATGAAGCTTCGGGTATCTACGGTAGTGATCAATTTCGCCTGACATCGACTATAAAATGACGAAAAAGACGTGAACGGAGGAACGCCGACAGACAGAAGGGCTTTGGAAGTAGGTCACAATGAGCACAGGTCAGTTGGCTTCGTGACAGTTCCATAATCATACAGACCTGTACAAGAAAAAAGTCAGCAAGACTCAAAATCAAACACTTTTATTTATTAATAAAATGTTTTGATAAAACTATCCCTGTTTTATTATTATAATAGTTATGACCTTAGTAGCAGCAGCAGCAGCAGCATCAGTAGTAGTAGTAGTAGTAGTAGTAGTAGTAGTAGTAGTAGTAGTAATAGCAGTAGTAGTAGTAGTAGTCGTAGTAGTAGTAGTAGTAGTTGTTGTTGTTGTTGTTGTCGTTGTTTTTCTTGTTGTTGTTGTTGTAGCCAATAAAAATATTCAGTATTGACGTTGTAGCTCGTGATCAGTTAATTTAACAGTTTAGTTTGTAGTCAGAAGACATTGTTTAATCAGTATACATGATCGGCTTGACAACATTGGTTGCACATTTAGCCGTTATGACGTTGGAGCCTGTAGTCACAATTGAGGACAATGTTATTTGTAGGTAACATGTGGTATTATAGACCGCAGATTTAGTTAGTAGTCGGTGTAGCTTGTAGTCAGTCAGCAGAAATATTTGATTTGATAACACGATCTTCGTGTCTTTGTTCGTCGTACAGATAGTCAGTTTGATGGTGAGGCTTGTAGTCAAAACAAAAATAAGCAAAATTAATGTGGCGCTGTTAGTCGTAGAGATAGTCAGTTTGACGTTACATTTTGTAGTCATCAGAAAGAGTATAATCAACGTGACATTATGAGTCGTAGAGATAGTCAGTTTGACGGTAAAGTTTGTTGTTAGCAGAAATAGTATGATCAACGTGACGTTGTGAGTCGTACAGATAGTTAGTTTGACGGGAAAGTTTGTAGTCAGCAGACGATGTTATCAGATATCATGACCATCGCGACGTTAGAGAGATTAAATAATTTATGTACAAAAGTGATTATAGAGATATGTCGTTAGTAAACATGGTTTATCATTTTTGCTAGGCAATCTCATTTATATAAAATCGACAACAAAAATAAAACTAAATCTGATTTTATTAGTTATAAGCAATGACTCATTAATTGCACACACGCACACACACCTTACACATAATGTATAATATATATATAATACGAAGTGCCACCTCCAGATTATGTCAGAACACGAAACAGCACTGTCTATGTTTCCAAAAATAGGGGTGTACAGATAAAACATTCAAATTTGTCTTCCTCTTAATCCACGCATTACAGTTACTCTAATATTTTTTTGTCGCCACATAGCCTCTTACCCCTGTTATGATTCAATCTAAACTCGTTGTGTTTGTAAACATGTGCTAATTTATCTTGGTAGAGGTATAGTAAGTAGTTATTTAAAAATGAGCTGGGTGTGATATTTTTCTTTTATTATTGGGTTTTATGTCCAGTGTTTTTGTAACCCCACAGGCTTATTAATAGCCTTAACTGACAATACTACCAATGGATTCGTTCCGTTACGTGATTTTCATAACGTTCTCATTGGAAATATCTACCATTGTAACTTGATATTTAAAGGTGCAAGTCATTGGTATTATTACCGCGTAACATCAGGTGTTAACATCTATATAGACACTCGGGGAGTCCAAAACAAACAATAAACCTCATGAAGATATAAAGACGTTGTTTGTGTTACATTATCTCTTATTGTATCAATCTATTTCAGGTACTATGAAGCTATACATATTACAAACTTAAAAAATAGAGGGATTACGAATGTAATGAAAGAAGGTTTGGTAGAAGTAAAAACTATATAGTAATTAGTTCAACAACAGAAACTTTAGATATATAGTCTTTGAGTCATCAATAACCCCTTTTCCCCCCAAAGGGGAATTTTGTAGGTTATAATTTTCTGAAAGCGTATAAAAATGCTACAAAATGAGACATGTTAGCACTCTGACCGTTGGGGTGTTTAGGAGTTTTGGGGTAAAAACCATAGAAAATTAACAAAAATCGCTGAAAACTGGAAAACCTCAATTTACCTCTTATTTATGGCCTCTGTTTGCAAAGAAAGTACTGGTTGTATTGCAGATATCTTAAATTTTTATTTGTAAGGCACATTACTATAATTGTTTATTAGAAGAACTTGGGTTTAATACGAATTCTGGAAATCCTACATACACACGTAGCTCACTTTCAAAGGACGAGATCCTTCAAAATCACGTGTCCGTATTACACTCATTTGATATACCTACAACGGAGACCGATTTCGAGCTACCACATTTATACTGGATACCTAAACTTCATAAAAACCCATATAAGCAAAGATACATAGCAGGATCCAGCAAATGTTCTACCAAACCTTTATCTTTACTCCTTACCAAGATATTGACAGCTGTTAAGGAGAAACTTCAAAAATACTGTACAGTTGCTTATTCCAGAAGCGGTGTAAATCAGATGTGGATACTTAAAAATTCTAAACAGCTTTTAGAAAATTTGAAGGCACATAATTTTTCTCGAATTCACAGTATCAAAACTTATGATTTCTCAACTCTTTACACTACTATTCCACATAAAAAATTAAAAGAAAGGCTTTTTAGCATCATAGACAACTGCTTTTTCACTAAAGGTGGTACCCGAAAATTTTAAATATCTAGTGATTGGCTATCAGGATACTTATTTCGTCAAACACCACTCTGATTCTACACATAAGTATACTGAAGTTGATATAAAAAAAAATGCTGGAATTTCTAATAGACAATATATTTGTAATGTTCGGAGACGTGGTCTTTCAACAAACTGTCGGCATTCCTATGGGAACCAATTGTGCTCCTTTATTGGCCGACCTGTTCCTTTATTTCATACGAAGCAGACTTCATTCAGAAACTGCTGAATCAAAAGAAGAAAAAGTTAGCGGTGTCCTTTGAATTTTGACGACGACGTTTTGTCAATTAATAATGACAATTTTCATACATATGTCAATGCGATATATCCCAGCGAACTAGAAATTAAAGATACAACAGAATCAAGTACACACGCTTCATACTTAGACATTTTACTTAATATCAACACAGACGGGAAATTAGCAACCAAGCTATACGATAAACGCGACGATTTCGGCTTTCCCATCGTAAATTTTCCACATTTAAGTAGTAATATCCCTCACTCACCTGCATATGGAGTTTATATTTCACAAATGATCCGATATGCCAGGGCGTGCACAACATATGAAGATTTCATATACAGAGGTAAACTACTCACTGACAAATGATTGACACAGGGATATCGAAAACCGCGTTTAATGTCAACGTTCCGCAAATTTTATGGTCGGTATAATAGTCTTGTTTGCGACTACTCTGTTTCACTAAGTGAAATGTTGAGTTGCCTTTTCGTTGGCGGTTGTTGAGACGTCTGTACCAATTGTGACGAGGATACACTCCTCACGTGTTTCATTGGACTTGACTGTGGACTCACGGCGGGTGTGTGACCGGTCGACAGGGGATGCTTACTCCTCCATGGCACCTGATCCCACCTCTTGGTTTCCAGAGGTCCGTGTTTGTCCATTTTTACCGGATTTGTATCTATGTCCTGGACATCCTATTGATTTATACTTTGGTATCTGAGATTTTTATATTTTTGGGGGTAAAACCAATAGAAAATTAACAGAAATCACTGAAAATGGGAAATATACAATAAATCCTTCATTTAAGGTGTTTTTTTTACAATAAGAGTAATGATTGTATGGCAGATTGAATTACAGATAAATATGGACACAATAAACAGTGATTTGTTTTATTAAAGTTGGTGTTTTGAGGTAAAAACCATAAAAATAAACAAAAATAGCTGAAAATTGGAAACCTCAATTAATCCTTCAGTTATGGCCTCTGTTTAAAGTAATAGTTGTTTGGTAAATATACCAAATGATAAGTCTTGATCCTTTAAATAACAACTGTGGTTTTACCTCAAATGTGCTTTTTGGGTAACACAATTTTTTTAAAAAGAAATCTATTTAAAAATGACTAGACTTTAGGCAACTAAAAACCAAATTTGGTGTTTTGGGGACTAAAAACCAATTTTCAAACAGAAATCTGTGGGGGAAAATATAGACTGTAGGCCACTTAAAACCTAGTATTTAACAAGTGGTATATTGGAGGGTATGTTTGTCAGAAAGCTTAATGAAAATGTTACAAAATGAGCCATATTAGTTTTCTAGCCCTTTGGGTATTCAAAAGTTTTGAGGTAAAACCATAAAATAGTAAAATAAATCGATGAAAATTGGAAAATCTCAAATCTCATTCATTTATTATGGATATCAAATGTGGTGTTTTAAGGTAAAAACCATTTTTAAACAGAAAAGTTTATTTTCACTTTACGCTACTAAATACATGTACTCCAATTTTTACCAAGGAGTAAGTTTTGATGGTATGTTTCTCTGAAAGCTTATCAAAATTCCTACAAATAAAAACATCTCAGATACCAAAGTATAAATATTTAGGATGTCCAGGATATAGATACAAATCAGGTAAAAAATGGACAAACACGGACCTCAGGAAACCAAGAGGTGGGATCAGATGCCATGGAGGAGTAAGCATCCCCTATTGAGCATTCACATCCGCCATGAGTCCACAGACAAGTCTAAATGAAATACGTGAGGAACGAATCCTTGTCACAATTGTTACAGAATTCTGAACAACCGCCAACGAAAAGGCAACTCAACATTTTACTTAGCGACAAAGAGTAATCGCAAACAACATTATTACACCGACCGTAAAAAATGAGACATGTTATCACTCTACCCATCGCTGTTATGGAGGTTTGGGGTGAAAAATTAGCAAAAACCACTGAATATTGGAAAACCAGGATATAATACACGAAATGGTGGTATAGCAGATATTTTAATTGATGAGTATTGGTATATTAAGCAGTCAGTGTGTATCAAATGTGGTGTATGGGGTTCTAAACCCAAATTTTAAAGCAATCATTTGTGAACTGATATTAGATTTATTCCACTAATAACCCCAGTTTCAACAAAGGGTATTTTGAACGTATTTTTGCCAAAAGTTTATAAAAAAGATACAAAATGTGTTTTGTTAGAACTCTAGCTGTTTGAGTAGGAGTTTTAAGGCAAAACTAAGAAATTTTAACAGAAAGTGTTTTAAACTAGAAACCTAGTACCCTTATAGTTTACTTTTGTGATAAAACTGACTGATGTTAATTTTTCATGGTTTTTACCTCAAAACAACAACTGTAATAAACAATCATTCTTTATTATGCCCAAACTTAACATTTGAATCATCTGTCATACAAGTTTATTACTTTAATTGCAAAAATAACGTAAATGAAGGATTATTTGTATATTTCCAATAACAGTGATTTTTTATTTATCTATATGGATTTTACCAAAATCTCCTAAGTAGCCAGAAAGTTAACAATGCTAAATTTGTAGCATTCTTGATAGGCTTTCTAAATATTATGACCCCCCCCCAAAAAAAAATAATAATAAAACCAAATATTTTTTAAAAAGATGGGTTAAGTGGCTTAAAGTCAAATGCATTTTTCACAAATTTCTGTTTTAAAAAAATATTTGTTTACCCCAAAAATACCACATTTCACACATAGTGGTTGTTCAATGTGTCAATACTTATCATTTCAGATATTTACCATACAACCATTACTTTCATTACAAACAGAGGCCTTAACTGAAGGATTATTTCAGGTTTTCCAGTTTTCAGCGATTTTTGTTAATTTTCATGGTTTTTACCTCAAAATACCAACTTTGATAAAAACAACAATATTGTTTATTGTGTCCATACAAATCATTTAAGCTATTTGCCATACAATCACTATTCCAATTGCAATGACATTAAATGAAGGATTAATTGTATATTTCCAATTTTCAGCGATTTCTGTTAATTTTCCTTGGCTTTTACATCAAAATCCCTAAGTGGCCAGAGTGCTAATGAAGCTCAATCTGTAGCATATTTGGTAGACTTTCTGAAAAACATACCCTCTGAGAAACACCTGTGTAAAAACATGGGTTATAAGTGGCTTAAAGTATAGTACTTATTCACAGATTTCTGTTTAAAAAATAGATTTTTTACCCCAAAACACCAAATTTGATAAATAAAGGTTGTTGAATGAGTCAATGCTTATCATTTATGATGTCTTCCATACAACCAGTACTTTCTCTGCAAACAGAGCAATAAAAAGTCAACGTCGAAATGTCAAGTCAACACTAAAGAAATTTGATTCAACAAAACTATTTCTACGAAATTGCCCGACAGGTACCGATATTTACTTGATTTAAACACGCGAACAGTTTTTTAGGCATTAAATAAATACTGCATTAATAATACAGTGTTTCGCCGGTATAATCGTAGTATGCAAGTGACCTACAGGTCAAGCAAAACTTGAAAAAACATTTAACACTATTTGTTAAACCTGTAGGAAATGTCTGGAAAAAATACAGTTCGAAACTACATCGTCTATTCATACGTTATAATTATTTTTCGCGTGAAATATGAAATGAATACAATCACTAAGGTCCGATTCCGTTTCTGATACAAGGTGGATTTCTGCAAAAGCGAACGTGCTTCCTTGACGCAAGATAATTTTCGTAGAAATAATTTTAAAAAATCAGCTCATGATTGTCTGAGTGATGGCTGATTCAAAGTTGTGTTTACAATGGAAGAGGACAAACACGGACCTATGAACATTCAAATATAAAAAATATTATACCAAAGTATAATTTTTAAGGACGTCCAGGATACAGATTCAAATCTGGTAAAAAAAATTGGACAAACACGGACCTCTGGAAATCAAGATGCGGGATCAGATGCCATGGAGGAGTAAGCATCCATTGTCGACCGGTCACATCCGCGGCGAGTCCACAGTCATCTCCAAATGAAATACCCGAGGAACGAATCCTGGTCACAAAACTCAGAACAGATGTCATGGTGGGGTAAGCACCTCCCCGCTGACCGGTCACATAGGCAGAGAGCCCGCAGTGAAACTTAAATGAAATAAGTGAGAAACAAATCCTCGTCAGAATTGGTGCAGATGACTCAACAAGGTAACAGATAACTCAACATTTCAATTAGTGAAACAGAACATTTGTAAATAACACGGTAATTTATCACTGTGAGATATTTGATATACATATGTCTTTGGATGATCTATATGTTTTGCTCGGCAATTGTTATTTACATTCTTCTTAAAATATGACTGATACAGTGGTTTTTGTCTGCAAACTATTGCTAAAAAATAAAATTTCATCGTGCAAAATAAATTTGCATGATTTTGATGTAATCATGTATCCTCTTTCGATAATACAACAATAACAACTCCTTCTGCGACTGGAATGCAAATTGCATGTAGCGAAAACTCCACATTGTTGTTTTCGCGTGCTATGACGAAGATTGAAATCAAAAAGGGGCTATCTATCTTTTAAAAAATATCAACTCAGCAACTAGTGATGAAACAAAGTTATTTCGATTTAAGACCGGGTTTTTAGTGGATGTTGATATTTAATCGCTATATACTAATAATAATTCATTGGTCGTCATGTCGTATACATATTTTTGTAAATTGAAATTCATTTTTATTTTAAGGGATGATGTAATGTGTAATCTTGAAGCCCCCTTCCCGCCCATTTTCACCCAATTAGGGTTTTGATAATGCGCAATATATAATAAAGGTTAATTTTCGCCCCTGTTT